>JBBMOL010000321.1:22800-562911 GCA_037954665.1 Laguncularia racemosa | reverse complement strand
GAATTTGAATTGTTTTTTACCATTTGTGGAGAAGGTTGCATTTAGTGGAGTAATTTGAATTTGAATTTTGTTGCTACCTTTATTTGTAGATTGCGGTGTAAATTATGTTGTGTAAGTGGCAAATTGGAGTTGTGTTGTAGCAAGGAAGTGTATACTTTAAAGTGTTATGTGTGTATTAAGGTGAAGGTGTTGCAACGTGTAGTGGTATTGCGGTGAATTGAGTGCACCGTGATTGTGTGTATGTGTGGCGTTGTGAGTGTGTAGTGATTGAATTGCCACTTGTTGAAGAAGTCATGTGTGGTGTAAGGTGCTACACATTAAGACTAATTGTGGGTGCGAAACCGTGGTGAGAAAGGAAAGTTGAGTCATGAAGTTTCAATTTAAAAACAAGCATTAAAGTGTAAAAGTAATTGAAACTCATTACTTAAACACTTGCTAGTTGAATTTAATATCTTAACTACTTAGAAGTATTTATTTGTACTTCATTTATTTTACTATACTTGAAGTGACAAGAAGTATTTATTGTCTTGGTTGCTTGATTGAACCATGAAGTATAGGGTTCTATTAGATTGAAAAAGTAGTGAACAATCATGTCAAGTGAAATGTTTTTGTCAACTAATGTATTACATCGGGCATTAACTTCCTTTACAACTAAGGATGATAAGCAAAGGGAAAATTGTTCCATACTTCTTATAGGGTACAAGGTAACTTGTGTGTCATTATTGTTAATGGTGGTAGTTGTATAAATGTGGTAGTAGAATCATTAGTATCGAAATTGAAACTTGTCACTACCCCACATCCTAAGCCCTATAAATTACATTGGCTAAGTGATCAGGGAAGTTTACATGTGACCCAAAGAGCTAAGGTACCTTTCAGTATAGGGGATAAATACTGTGATGAGATTGAATCTGACATTCTTCCTATGTGTGCATCCCATATATTGCTTGGCAGGCCATGGTTACATGATAGGAGGGTCTTACATGATGGCTTTAGGAATATATATGTATTCCAGAAAGAGGGTAAACGCATCATTCTGAATCTGATGTCACCTTCAGAAGTCCAAAAGGTTCAACAATAGATCAATAGACCATTAGAGATAAAAAAAAAAAAAGGGGTCCTATATAGGCCAATAGATCTGGAGGGAAGAAGGTATTATTGATGGGATAGGGTGAGTTGGAGAAAGCTATGTCATAGAAGGTTTTAGTATACTTGCTACAATTAAGATATGCCCTAGGGATGGAGGAACATCGGCATCTACCCTCTACAATATCTCAGATATTAAATGAGTATAGTGATCTTTTTACTGATGATTTGCCAGTAGGTTTACCACCTCTAAGAGGAATAGAGCATGACATTGACCTCGTGTCAAGGTCAGTTTTACCAAATTGACCAGCATATTGCATGAATCCCAAGGAGGCTAAAGAATTGAAACGTCAGGTAGATAAGCTAGTCAAAGGGAGATTTGTTAGAGAGAGTCTCAGTTCTTGTGTTGTTCTAGCCCTTCTTGTTCCTAAGAAGGATGGTACTTGGAGAATGTATATTGATAGCAGGGCCATCAACAAAATTACTAGCAAATACAAGTATCATATTCCTAGACTTGATGATATGTTGGATAAGTTGTATGGTGCATAGGCATTCTCCAAAGTAGATCTTAAAAGCGGATATCACCAAATTTGGATGAGAGAGGGAGACAAATGGAAAACCACTTTTAAAACATGCCATGGACTACATGAATGGATGGTTATGCCATTTGGCTTGAGTAATGCTCCTAATACATTTAGAGATTGATGAATCATGTAATGAAGGAGTTTCTAGGTAAATTTGTTGTTGTTTATTTTAATATACAGCAAAAGCCTAGAAAATCATATGGAGCATCTTCAGGCAGTGTTTTCGGTTTTAAGGGCACAATAGCTGTTTGCAAATCTTTAGAAGTGTTCCTTTTACCAAACTGTGGTAGCATTTTTAAGTTTTATTATATCTAGCTCAAGTGTCAGGATAGATGAGGAGAAAGTGAGGGCAATTAGAGAATGGCCAACACCAACCTCAGTCACAGAGGTAAGAAGTTTCCATGGACTAGCATCCTTTTATAGGCGCTTCAGCCATAATTTTAGTAGCATTGTCAGTTCACTAAAAGAACTGACTAAGAAAAATGTTCATTTCATTTGGGGTGAGAAGGCCTAAAGAGTTTTGAAGAGGTAAAGGAAAAACTTACTTATGCTCCAATATTGGCTTTACTTGAGTTTGAAAAGGTTTTTTAGTTAGAATGTGATGCTTCTAGGATAGGGATTGGTGTTGTATTGATGCAAGAAAAGAGGCCTATAGCTTACTTTAGTGAAAAGTTCAGTAGTGCAACTTTGAACTATTCCATTTATGATAAGGAACTTTATTCCTTAGTAAGAGCTTTGATGACATGGTAGCATTATCTTCTTCCAAGAGAATTCATCATCTATACAGATCATGAGTCACTGAAACACTTTAGGCGTCAGCAAAACTTGTCTAAACGCTAAGCCAAGTGGGTGGAGTTTCTGGAAAGTTTTGCATATGTGATAAAGTACAAGAAGGGTAATTAGAATATGGTTGCTAATACTTTGTCACGCAGGTATGTACTTATCACTTCCCTTCAATCGAAACTACTGGGTTTTGAATTATTAAAGGAACAATATATGCATGATGATGAATTTAGAGCAGTTATTGAGAAATGTTATGAGGGTAAGATGTACGAGGGTTATTGCATGATTGAGGGGTTTTTATATAATGCTGGGAAATTGTATACACCTTATGGGTCTATGAGAGAAGCACATGCAAGTGGATTGTCTGGGCATTTGATCGTTGCCAACCGTAGTTTTAATATTTATAATGCCTGTTCCTAATTCTAACTACGTTGCAATAAGCAAGTGTACCTACCGTGGACGTAATATAGTGTTAAGTATAGGGTCGTCCCACAGAGAGAAGGTTACTAATTACTAGTACCAGCTATTTCCCTATTATCTAACCGTTAAATTAAGATGAGGTGTATAAAAAATGAAAGTAGTCAACAATCTAAAATTTAAACTAAAGCTACTTCAACAACACAAGATTCAATTCTATAACAAAACAACCTAGATCTCATTGTATACCTATATTGTCAGATAAATCATTAGAAGCTAAGAATTAATGTTTCTAAGTTCTTAAGCTGTTAAGTTCCAAGAAGCAAGATAATTACTTTCTCAAGTAAATTACTTATTGTTGGTCCCAATTAGATTAATCAAGAGGGGGGTGAATTGATTAATTACTTAAAATTTCACTTTTTCGCAAATCAACTAAAACTCTTGACTAATAAAATCACGTGAATAACAATAATGAAGAACAATAATGTGCAGTAAATAAAAGTAGAGAAGAATAGAATGCTCAGATATTTATAGAGGTTCCGCCTCAAGCGTCAGTCCTCCCTTCCAGCTCCACGCCAAGGTCCCGGTTGTCTATACCGGTTGTGTTTCACTATATCAACAAATTGAAGATATGCAACATAAGCCTCTTCAAGGCAAAGTCTCACTGTTGAGTCTTTCTAGCTTCTTCACTAAGCTAGTCACTTAACTACAGTGATGAAATAACAAACAATTCCTTATTCACGAAAGGAATCTCAACAACATCAATGAGGAATAACAGATTTCCTCTAGATCACATATATATGTAAAGATTTTTGCTTGAATATGTATGAGTCTTTTCTTCTCGTGTGTATTTTTCTTTCAACAACGTTCCTTTTTTCTTTTTTTTCAACGTTCTTCACTCACTTTTTTCATTTGAATTAAACACTTTATATATGGAGAAAACATAATGGCTACTTTCCACGTGATAATCTTGAATTTATTATTGAATTTTCAATTCAAAAATAAGTTGGATCTGTTGGAGAAGATCTGCATTCCGTGATATTCTTGATAAGGATAAGCTTGGATAATTAGTTTGATCGAGATCTTCTTTGGATATATCTCTTGGATCAAGTTTGTTGAAGATATCCCTCACATTGTGGAACCATATCTTGATATAACAACCATATCTCTTATCCTTATCTTTGTAGCTGCTGGATCTCCCAAAATATAGTACAAATATCCAACCTTAAATCTGGATAAAACTTGTAAATCTTATATGATCTCACTTTATCATAAAATGAAATCTTTGAATAAAATCTACTTTATGTAAATAAAAAAACCCTTGATATAAAATCCAACTTTAGTAAAACACATCAAGTATGTTACCCAAAAATACTTGACACGTAGAGCAAGGTCTTGAAATTTATTAAAACTATCGATATAAAATTTAGAACGTAATCTTGAAAAATTCGTAACAGACATGAAAGGTTCTGAAAGTGCTTCTGAAGCAAACCTGTTAATTGTCCTCCTGTTATGAAGGTTCTGAAAGTGCTTCTGAAACAAACCTGTCAACTGTCCTCCTGTTATGAAGGTTCTAAAAGTGCTTCTGAAAGGTTACCACGATAACTACGGATACACTACACAACTTCTGAAACACCTTCTGTTAGAACAAAAATAGTTTATATAACACTTTTGAAGGTTCTGAACAAGCTTCTGTCTCCTTGTTCAACTTTAGAAAAATTACGTTGCTATCTTCTGAAACAGCTTCTGACAAGCTTAAACATTCGTTACACATTATTCCTCTTTTGTTAACATCAAAACTAAATTAGAGAACTTAACATTCTCCCCTAACATTAACATTCTCCCCCTTTTTTATGATAACAAAACACCATTAGATAATCAAAATATACACAACTTTCATGTTTGAGCATATATTCCTATAACATAATCTCAAGATTCCTATAACAGAATCTCAAGCACAATAGAATCATTATAAACGCATAAACATATTGATCATAAGCACTTATAAGAAATATAGAATCATTCATAAGCAGCAAGCAGTATTGATCATAATAGAATCATTCTCCCCCTTTTTGTTAACAGCAAAAGGGATATCTCCCCCTTAATCGATGCATAAAATATAAAAGAAGTCTTTTACAACTTGATTCGAAAACAAAATTTAAGATACAGAACTAAGATTTTCTGGATCTTATGACTCGAGAGGTAGAGGGAGTGGTGGAATGCTTGGTTGACGAAGGTTTCTTGGTGAAGTATCCAAGTCGATGATATGAGCACCAGAGAGAACATAATCTGGAAATTTGTTGGATAAGAAGAGCTTGATTTCACCATGAAGACTTGTGACAGATTGGGAGGTTTTATCCATCTTAGAGTCCAAAGTCTTGAAGGAGTTAGTAACTGAATCTCCAATCTTCCTCACTTGTGAGACAAATTTATCAAACGCAATCACATTATTAGATAAATCTTGTTTGACTCTCGCACTAAATTCATCATAGAGAATTCTATAGTGATGGAGATCGGTAAGCATTTTCTCAAAATTCTTCTTGATATCAAAAAGAATATCAGAAGTTTGTTTGACTTGTGATTCCATTGATTCTAGTCTCCTCAGATCAGACTTTTGAAGAACTTCATTTCTCAAAGTTGTCTTAACGAAATCCGATAGTTCATGTTTCAAACTTTCTCGAACAACATTCTTTATTTGTTCCAGATCAACATTGGATATAACTTCTTTTGTTCCACTCTTCCCAGCCTCATCAGCATATGATTTCTTCCCATGATCTGTTTCAACCTCTATTCTAGGTTCTGAACTAAGTTCTGAACCTCCTTCTTGAACAGATATTCCAAAAGGAACTATTCTTTTCATATGCTTTTGATGGACAAAATGTGCACCATCATTCGCATACTACAAACAATCCTTAACAAAGATGGACATGTGATGAAAAACTTCTTTACCTATCCTTTTTAACTTAATAGGTTCAGAAGAGTTGGTAGGCAAAACTATCCCTTTAAACATAAATAATCGCATCAGTATATTCCCAAATACCAAACTTTCTTTATTCCTCCAAATTTGATCAATGACTCTGGAAACCATGTCCACATTCTTTTTGTTAATCATTGCATAGATAATTTGAGCATGTTCTATGGACATTGAAGTAGAACTGCCCTTCCTTGGACATAGACATTCAACAATTATCTTATGTATGATTCGAGGAAACAACTTGAAATCAATGATCATTGCTTCTTTTCCATAATCCATTTGTAAGCCTCCATTTATAGTAGCAAACAGATCATTCCTAGGCATGTTCGTAATCTCTACATCATCATTTACATCATGTAGATGTAGACATTTAATTACATTTGCCCTAGAAATTGAAATGTCTTGATCACATACTCTGCAAACTAAAACATTCCCTGCCGCAAGACTTAAACTTCCATAAAATTCTTTGACACACTCGCCATAAACTAGAACTTGAGTAGAGCAAAGTTCCATGCATCCTATGGGTTCTACCAGTTCATTCTAGTAAAATCCATTACTAGTAAAGAAATTAAAATCCACAAAACTACAAGAACACACCTCATTTTTCTTCTTTCGAAGAGATTTTGAATTTGAGGGTTTCAGACTTGGTACATTCTCTTGTTTCGTTTGCTTCTTGGATGCTTTCTTGAGCGGAGAGGTTTCTTGAGTAGCCTTTTCTTTTCCTTTTGAAGACGATGCAGCTCGTTTTCTTTTGAAAATCTTCTTGGAACCTATGATAGATTCAGAATAAGGGGAACTCGGATTCTCCTCTATTGAAGGTTCTTGATATTTTTCCGAAGAATTTGAAGATTCATCATGAATCACTAAAGGCTTGTTTGATGATTTTGTTTTGAATGATTTTTGTTTGAGGCGTTATGAAGATTTAGGCGCCATTGGAGTTGCAATGAGAGAGAGAAAAAGAACAGATTTCGAAGGAAGAGAATTAGAGAAGGAAGAAAACGAATGAAAAGAAAAAATATTTTAAATGAATAAAGATTTTTCAATATTTTCGGGGGGGGGGGGGGGGGGGGGGGGGGGGGGGGGGAATCAAAAGGGGTTACAAATTCCTAATTCATTTCTAATAAATTCAAATTTTACCTTTTCAAGAGGTTTAGTAAAAATATCTGCAAATTAATTATCGGTTGACACAAATTCAACATTTATATCTCCATTATGCACATGATATCTAATAAAATGATGTCTAATTTCTATGTGCTTTAACCTAGAATGATGTACTGGATTTTTTGTCAAATTTATTGCACTCGTGTTGTCACATTTAATTGGCACAGTTTTAAAATTTATTCCATAATCATTCAATTGTTGTTTTATCCATAAAACTTGTGCACAACAATTTCCAATAGAAACATATTCAACTTCAGCTGTGGATAGAGCAACAGAATTTTGTTTTTTAGAAGACCAAGAAATTAATTTATCACCTAGGAATTGACAAGTACCAGATGTGCTTTTTCTATCAAATTTACATCCAGCATAATCTGCATCAGAATATCCTATTAGATCAAAATTCTGATTTCTAGGATACCATATGCCTAAATTAGAAGTATTAACTAGATATTTGAAAATTCGCTTTACAACTGATAAATGAATTTCTGTTAGTGCAACTTGAAATCTAGCACACAAACACACACTGAATAAAATATCAAGTCTAGATGCAGTCAAATACAATAAAGAACCTATAAGACTCCTATAAAGTTTTTCACTTACCTTCTTTCCATTTAAGTCAAAGTCTAACCTTGATGAAGTACTCATAGGTGTTGTAACCTTTTTGCATCCATCATATCCAAATTTCTTCAATATTTGTTGTGTATTTTTCTTGATGAAAAAAAATTCCTTCATTTGTTTGTTTTATTTGAAATCCCAAAAAGAATGTCAACTCTCCCATCATTGACATTTCAAATTCTGCCTGCATGGTCTCAGCAAATTCTTGACACAACAATTCTTTAGTAGATCCAAAGATAATATCATCCACATATATTTATACAACTAAGATATCATTATCAAACGTTTTCAAGAATAAAGTAGTGTCAACTTTTCCTCTATGAAAACCTTTAGAGATCAAAAACATACTCAATCTTTCATACCAAGCTCTTGGAGCTTGTTTCAAACCATATAGAGCTTTATTTAATTTAAAAACATAGTCTGATTTGAAAGGATCTTCAAAACCAGGTGGTTGTTCCACATAAACTTCTTCCTTTATAAAACCATTTAAAAATGCACTTTTTACATCCATTTGAAAAACTTTAAAATCCTTATAAGATGCATATGTAAGCATTAACCGTATTGCTTCTAGTCTAGCAACAGGTGCATATGTTTCATCAAAATCTATTCCTTCTTCTTGTGAATAACCTTTAGCTACTAATCTTGCTTTATTTCTTATAATTTTACCGTCTTCATCTAATTTATTTTTAAACACCCATTTAGTTCCAATTATAGACTTCCCTCTAGGTCTAGGAACTAAATTCCATACATTGTTTCTTTGAAATTGATTTATTTCTTCTTGCATAGATATAATCCAATTAGTATCATTCAAAGCTTCTTCAATCTTACTAGGTTCAATTTCAGATAACAACACAAAATGATTTTCAAGATTTTGTAGTTTAGCTCTTGTTTTAACACCTGATTGTATATCACCTATTATTTGATCAGAAGGATGTGCAGACTTATACCTCCAAGCTTTAGAAGCCTCTTGTTCAGATCTTACAACTTCTGAAGTACCTTCTGTATTTGCCTCTAAAATAGGTTTTGGATGATCAGATCCTCGAATGTTAACAGCAGGTGCTTCTGACTTAGGTTCTGAACTAACTTCTGCTTTAGAATTGGAGTCCTTTTCTTTATCAGAATCAACATCCTTTAAATCCTCAATAAACTTAACATTTATAGATTCTTCAATAGTTTTTGATGACTTATTGAAAACACGATGAGCATGACTATTTAGAGAATATCCTAAGAAAATAGCTTCTTCAAATCTTTCATCAAACTTACCAAGGTTGAGTGGATTCTTTTTCACAAAGCATTTAGATCCAAAGATATGAAAATATGAAACGTTAGGTTTCTTACCTCGAAACATCTCATAAGCAGTCTTTGATGTCATAGGTCGAATGAAAACTCTATTGATGATATAGCAAGCTGTAGAAACTGCTTCTGCCCAAAAATACTTAGCAATTCCACTCTCATTTAACATAGATCTAGTTATCTCTTGTAAAGTTCTATTCTTGCGTTCCACTACTCCATTTTGTTGAGGAGTGTATGGAGCTGAGAAATTATGAGATATACCATGTTCTTCACAAAAATTTAAAAAACTTGCATTTTGAAATTCTGTTCCATGATCAGTTCGAAGACTAATTATGGAAACTCCTTTTTCATTTTGTATTTGTTTTGCAAACTTTTGAAAAGAGTCAAAGGTATCTCTTTTGTGTCGCAAGAATATAACCCAAGTGTATCTTGAAAAATCATCAACAATAACAAGTCCATATTTGCTTCCACCCATGCTTAAGACTCTAGTAGGTCCAAAAAGATCAAGATGCAATAATTCAAGTGGTTTCTTAGTTGAGATTACATTTTTACTTTTATGAGAAACAAAAACCATTTTATTCTTTAAACAAGTATCACATTTCACATCTTATTTAATATTTATCTTAGGTAATCCTTTAATAATATCCTTTTTAGAAAATTTTTCTAGGTCATTAAAATTAACGTGTCCTAGTCGTTTATGCCAAGCAAAAACATGATCATTCAAAGAAATTAAGCAACAATCATTATTGATTTCATCTGGTTTTATAAGATAGATATTTCTTTTCCTAATTCCTTCAAATAATCTTTCATCATTTTCATTAAAAGCATAGCACTTGTCTTGATCAAAAATCATCTTATAACCTTTATCACATAATTGACTAATACTCAGTAAATTATGTTTTAAACCTTGCACAAGATATACATTTTCAATAAGAAACGTAGGCATACCAATCGTTCCAGTGGCAATTATTTTACCTCTACTATCATCTCCAAACTTTACATACCCTTTTTCTTCCCAAGTTATGCTATTGAACAATGAAGCATCTCCAGTCATATGTCTAGAACATCCACTATCCAAATACCAAGTTCCTCTTATTTTAGCTTCATGTCCCTATACAAATGGAAAGAATTAAGCCCTTTTAGGAACCCAAGCAAGTTTGGGCCCTTTAAAAGATAAGCTCATTTTATTTCTTCGATTTACTTGTTGACTACTAAGCTTATTTCTTTTATAATAGCAAAATTTCTCAATATGACCAAATTTATTACAGAAGAAGCATGCATAAGAATTAACATTCCTATACCTGTCATTTACCTATTTCTGGAAATTCTGGTTTGTATAACTTCTGTTATACCTTCTGGTATTGCTTCTATAGTACCCATTGTGTGGATACTTCTTGTCAGAATAACTTCTGTAAAAGTCTCTGGTATTTCCTCTTTTAACAATATTTTTATTCGAAATGTACTCTTTACTTTTGAATTTATCAGTTAAGACTTGCTTAGCTTTAACAAAAACTGTATTTTGATTCGATTTTGAACTTGAACCATGCTCATATCCTAACCCATGTTTTTCATTCGAAACTCTTTGTGAAAAAATTAACATAGTCAATTTCTTATCACTTTCATCAAATTTCTTAAAGGTAGTTTTCAACGAAATTAACAGTTCATCAATCTTTACCTTCATGTTACTTGTTTCTGCTTAAAGTAGTTGATTTTCTATTCTTAGTTTCTCTATACTCACATGCATGGATTCATTTTCTTGTTTCAAGATATCATTTTCATCCGCAAGTAACGAATTTGTTTGCTTTACTACCACCTTTTCATTCTTAAGAGCTTTTATTTCATTTTCATACTTAGCTAATTTTGTATCAACCCTTTTTAGTGCCTTTAGTAGCTTACTCATTTCTACTAGCATGTCAGTTTCCGTTACATCTTCATCATATTCAGAAGGTACCTTAGAACTAGCCATTAAACATAGATTTGCCTCATCCTCTTCTTCTTCTGAATCCTCTGAATTTGTCTCTATATCCTCTAAATCACTCCATGTTGCTAGCATTGCTCGACTTTTCTTTTTATAATTTTCCATTTTCTTGATCAGTGTTGGACATTCGTATTTGATGTGTCCTGGCTTTTTGCATTCATAACATTGAATCTCCCTTTTCTCTTTCTTCTTTTCTTTCTCCATGTACGCTTTTCCTGCATCATTATGCTTATATTCAGTACTTTTCTTGAAAACATTAAACTTCTTACCTCTTTGCTTCTTGAGCAGCCTGTTGAGTCTACGTGCTAGAAGACTGATGTTCTCTTCTTTCTCATCGTCGCTATCATCTGTTTCAGTTTCATTTTGCTTTATTTCCTTGACTTTAAATGCAATTCCTTTGGTACCGTCTTCTCCTCTTTGTGTGGTCTTTATGTGTGACTCATATGCCATGAGCTTTTCTCTCAATTGACTGAGAGTTAACTTGTTTAGGTCTTGAGCTTCCTCTATAGCAATTTTCTTTGCATCCCAAGATGGTCGCAATATCCTCAACATTTTCCTCACAAGATCTGGATCTGGAAGTTTCTTTCCAAGTGATGCAAGCTCATTTGTGATAGCTATAAACCTGTTAAAAGCATCTTTGACATCTTCATTAGATTTAAACTTAAATAATCCATACTACTGAATTAAAGCATTTATCTTAGTTTCCTTGATGGTATCAGTCCTTTCATATGTACCGGATAGGATATCCCAAATCTCCTTTGCACTTGCACATGATGATATTAAATAGAACTCTGATGGAGCAATTGTAGTCAGTAATAAATTTTTTGCTTTGTTGTTCTTCTCAATAATTTTCTTCTCCGAATCTGACAAGGTTGAATCTCCATTCAAGGTGATCAAACTATCTCCAAGTGAAATGACCTGCCATGAATCATAATCATTAGCTTTAATCTAAGTTTCCATATGCATCTTCTAATATGAGAAGTTAGAGCCATCGAAGTAGGGAGCTCGATTAATTGCAACATTATTTTCAACCATTTTGGATCACTCAAAATAGATGAGTCTTGCTCTGATACCAATTGTTGGTCCCAATTAGATTAATCAAGAGGGGGGTGAATTGATTAATTACTTAAAATTTCACTTTTTCGCAAATCAACTAAAACTCTTGACTAATAAAATCACGTGAATAACAATAATGAAGAACAATAATGTGCAGTAAATAAAAGTAGAGAAGAATAGAATGCTCAGATATTTATAGAGGTTCCGCCTCGAGCGTCAGTCCTCTCTTCCAGCTCCACGCCAAGGTCCTGGTTGTCTATACCGGTTGTGTTTCACTATATCAACAAATTGAAGATATACAACATAAGCCTCTTCATGGCAAAGTCTCACTGTTGAGTCTTTCTAGCTTTTTCACTAAGCTAATCACTCAACTATAGTGATGAAATAACAAACAATTCCTTATTCATGAAAGGAATCTCAATAACATCAATGAGGAATAATAGATTTCCTCTAGATCACATATATATGTAAAGATTTTTGCTTGAAGATGTATGAGTCTTTTCTTCTCGTGTGTATTTTTCTTTCAACAACGTTCCTTTTTTCTTTTTTTTTCAATGTTCTTCACTCACTTTTTTCATTTGAATTAAACACTTTATATATGGAGAAAACATAACAGCTACTTTCCACGTGATAATCTTGAATTTATTTTTGAATTTTCAATTCAAAAATAAGTTGGATCTGTTGGAGAAGATCTGCATTCTGTGATATTCTTGATAAGGATAAGCTTGGATAATTAGTTTGACCGAGATCTTCTTTGGATATATCTCTTGGATCAAGTTTGTTGAAGATATCTGATAGGAATAAAAAACTGACAAGACCTATCATTAGGGCAAGAACCAAAGGAATTCAAATCTTGGTGTTGAGGGCCCATTTTGAGCAGATCGACCCCGGAATTATTTATATATTAACCTCTTTTCTATTATTCTTGTATTGTGTTTTCCAACAGGCACACTTATGAAACCAATATTAAGCACATACAAAAGACTTAAGAAAAACAATCTCAAGTCAAGCTAAAACCGGATCCACAAAAGGGCAATTTCACGTGCACACCTTATAGATTTTGATGGAAAGTGTTGTTCAAATGATTCAATTGTAATCTCTAATGATAATATTAACCAAATAACCACAAGAGAACATGAAGTTCACGTAAAATCAGATCAAAAGGAAGCAATAAAGACAAGCACAAAACCGTGATATCAAATCCTTCCAATAATGCCAATTCACGCCAATCACTAAGAAGCATTCAATCTCAATGAACAATCAACCTTTACAAGATGATTATCCACGAAATAAAATAACTAAAAAGTCCAAGAAAGATTCAAATCAAACCTAGATATGACTCACTAGAGAAGAAATGAACAACAACAAAGATGAATCGATATTACTCACGATTTCTCCTTGTTGCACTCGCCACAATTCCAACTTCTTGGGATTGAAATTGATAAGAGAATTTGGAATTAGGAAAACCCTAAGCCCTCTCACGAAATGTGAAGTGTTTGTTCTGCAAAATAAGCCTCCTCAAACCCTCTCTTAAGCAAGTATTTATACTTGCTACTCCTAGGGTTAAAAAGTGCTCAAAATTACAAGTTTGCCACTTTTAAGGTGGCTAACCCGAAATGAAAGTTACAAAGAAATAAAAGTGTCCCAAAACCAAAATACAACCAAAATAGTTCAATAAAAGAAGAAATATATAAAATAAATGGTCTTCATGATGCCGGTCTTCTATAGGATCCATCGGCTCAGCTCATCACTGGTTCAGGTCAGTCCATGGATAACCCATAAGCTGAGTCTGAGGGAGTTTGTCCATTGCCCTATAGAATATCATAAGTGTGCCTGTTGGAAAACACAATACAAGAATAATAGAAAAGAGGTTAATATATAAATAATTCTGGGGTCGATCTGCTCAAAATGGGCCCTCAACACCAAGGTTTTAGGCACATCAATATCCCTCACATTGTGGAACCATATCTTGATATAACAGCCATATCTCTTATCCATATCTTTGTAACTGCTGGATCTCCCAAAATATAGTACAAATATCCAACCTTAAATCTAGATAAAACTTGTAAATCTTATATGATCTCACTTTATCATAAAATGAAATCTTTGAATAAAATCTTGTAAAACTTTATGTAAATAAAAAAACCCTTGATATAAAATCCAATTTTGGTAAAACACATCAAGTATGTTACCCAAAAATACTTGACACGTGGAGCAAGGCCTTGAAATTTATTAAAACTATCGATATAAAATTTAGAACGTAATCTGGAAAAATTCGTAACAGACATGAAAGGTTCTAAAAGTGCTTCTGAAGCAAACCTGTTAACTATCCTCCTGTTATGAAGGTTCTGAAAGTGCTTCTGAAACAAACCTGTCAACTGTCCTCCTGTTATGAAGGTTCTGAAAGTTCTTCTGAAAGGTTACCACGATAACTATGGATACACTACACAACTTCTGAAACACCTTCTGTCAGAACAAAAATAGTTTATATAACACTTTTGAAGGTTTTGAACAAGCTTCTGTCTCTTTGTTCAACTTTATAAAAATTACGTTGCTATCTTCTGAAACAGCTTCTGACAAGCTTAAACATTCGTTACACATTATTCCTCTTTTGTTAACACCAAAACTAAATTAGAGAACTTAACATTCTCCCCTAACATTAACACTTATCTAATCCCAGATTTATCAATTAGGATCTCTCCTCAATTAATAGCAATCTAGAATCGCATGAAGCATAAGAACTCGATTCGAATGAATGTTCAATAGAAGTTTTTTGATATTCTATCTCTAGAAACACGAGCAAATCTCATCGAAAACATAAATCTGATCATAAAAGCGATTTCTCAATCAACTCAAATGATATTAAGCATAAACTCAGATTCTGGAAATATGAATCTAAGATAATTATGCAGCACATGTAATGGAACAAAAGAACATTAATAAAACATCAATTAAATCATATCTTCATCATATGACAAAATAGTTCAAATGAGATCTAAGTCTAGGTTTACTCTTCCATAGATCTAGCAATGAAAGAACAAATACATGAAGAGAAACTAGAGTTCATGATTACAACTCGGATAGATTGAATCTTGAATGCCTTGCTTGGATCCCCTTGGATTGTTGAGTAGAAAACTAAAGAAAGAGAGAAAAATGAAGAGAAGTGTATTATAAAACCCTAGGTTTGCCATCTTTTTTTTCTCTCTCTCTCCTTTTCATCTTATATATATGTGCTAGCATTGGAGGAGAGAGAAACGTTAGAGAAAGTATGTCGGGGCTCCATACGCCCTCTACCATGCCCCCGTGGTAAGGGGCGTAGTAGCTTCTGTTCCTGATTTCTCTTCCATACGCCCCTGATATGGGGGCGTGGTAGTGGTCTGCTGTTCATATGGGGGCGTAGTGGCGGTCTGCTGTTCATATGCCCCCTAATATGGGGGCATAGCAGGTAGAGGAGATGCTCTTCTTCCTTTCTCTTTGTTGTTTTCTTCTCAATTTCTTTCAATGATCTTCATTACACTTGAAAGCAACATATTCTTTTATTAAGCATCAAATTCGAATGATTTTTTATTAATTATCAACTTAAAAGAGCTTAAAATCTTCTTAGAATTTGGAGTATTATGGTGATTATCAGCATTTTAGCAAAAAGAGAACCTTAGCTATGTTGAAAGAGAATTTTTATTAGAGGGGTATGATAAAGGATGTTCATAGGGTGTTAGAAAGGTGTGGAGTTTGCAAGAGGGCTAAAGGAAAGAAAGGCATACGGGTTAAATATATGCCTTTACCTATACCTACTAAACCCTAGACTGATATCAGTATAGATTTTGTGTTAGGTCTGCCTAGGACGCAAAGGGGAAAGGATTCTATCATGGTAGTTGTTAATAGATTTAGCAAAATATCCCATTTTGTGCCCTATCACAAAATAGATGACACCCTTTTTATTGCTAACCTTTTTTTGCAAGAAATTGCCAAATTGCATGATGTTCTACATAGTATAGTGTCTAACAGAGAAACTAAATTTCTTAGTTTCTTTTGGAAGACGCTTTGGAAAAGACTTGGTACTAAATTTATGTATAGTACCTCCTACCATCCAGAGACCGACGACCAGACTGAGGTTGTTAACCATACTCTTAGTAACTTACTAAGAGCAATGGTTGGCAAGAATCTTACTGATTGGGACTTGTGTCATCCTATTGTTGAGTTTGCTTACAATAGGTCAACTTATAGTTCAACCAATAAGTTTCAATTTGAAGTTGTGTATGGCTATAATCATACCGTTCCATTGGATTTTATAGCAGGACCAGCAACAATGGAAGAGAGCTTTAGTGGAGTGAAGCGAGCCAGAAAGATTCAGTAGCTTCATGAGAAAATAGCTGAACGCCTTTAGAAAACTTAAGAGCAGCAGAAACTTTAGGGAAACAGGCACAAGAAAACCAGCATTTATAATCCAGGTGACTTAGTCTGGATTAACCTTAGCAGGGACAACTTTCCACATAAGAAGTCATAGAAGCTATCTCCTAGATTAAATAGACCATTTTGAGTTATCAAGCGCATCAACAACAACGCTTACAGGATAGAGCTATTAGGAGAGTATGGTATATCAGCAACCTTTAATGTTGTAGATCTGTCACCATATTTACCAGATGACGTTCATGAAGACCTACGAGATTTGAAGGCAAATCTTCTTGAGGCCCGAGGAAATGATAGGAATCAGATTCCCATAGGACCAATCATTAGAGCCCAAGCTAAGGGCTTACAAAACCTAGCTATGAGAATCCTCCATGAACAACTAAATCCTGAGGATGTTAACTTGATATCTACTTTTGTATCATATAATTGTGGTGCATTTCGACAGGTACACTTATCAATTCTACAAGATGTCAAATCACCTACACTATTGATCAAGTTAGGAACATCATCGGACTTACATCCAATGGTCCACAATGATCACAATTGACTTAAAGAACCGGCTCTTTGAAGACCATCTTTGTATTTGTTATTTTATCTTTAAACCAGTTACTTTATAATCATTTTGGGACATTTTTATTTGGTTGTATTTTTTGAATTAGGACCGGCCACATTAGTGGCATAAATGTAATTTTTGGACATTTCAACCTTAATTGGAGCAAGTATAAATACTTGCTAATTAGGGTTTTTAGAGAGAATTTTTGAAAATTGGAAAAACACACCCTTGTTGACGTGAGGAGTCCCCTTGCATTGCAATTGATCTCTTATTAATTTCATCATTGAAATTGTGGTGAGAACCAACTTTAGTGATTATGGGTAATGATGAGAAATTTTCCGGCACCGCCTATACCTTCAGAACTAGATTTGGCTGATGGTCCAAATCACTTATATTTTTACTTTATATCTTTTATTCTAATAAATATTTGAGAAATAATCTTACAAGTACAATAATAATTCTCCATGGGATGCCAATATGTCCTACACTAGTTGTTGGACACGGGACATCTTCATATTTACAATCAAAGACCCGCTACGATTGTTTCCATTCCAAAGCATTAGCTCATGAAGACTTATGATATTTTTGTACTTTGTAATTGTTCTATGAACTATTTTATGTTGTATTTTCTTTTGGGACACTTTCATTTTTTATTGTAATTTCCATTTAGGACTGGCCACCTTAAAAGTGGCAAACTTGTAATTTTGTCCATTTTCTAACCCTAGGAGTAGCAAGTATAAATACTTGCTTATAGTAGGGTTTGAGGGGGCCAAAAATTTTCAGAATTCACTTCACATTTTCGTGAGAGGGCTTAGGGTTTTCCTAGATCCAATTTCTCTTATCAATTTCAATTTTCAAGAGTTGAAATTGCGACAAGTGCAACAAAGGGCAATTGCGAGTAATATCAATTCCTTCTTTGTTGTGTTTCCTTTTCATCACTAGTGAGTCATATCTAGGGTTGATTTGTATGTTCTTGGTCAGATTTTTTTATTGCAATTGTGATCAATTATCATGTTATAAGATTGAATGTTTTAGCATTTGTTATCATCATCAATATTTGAATCGTTTGTGACGTGAATGGTTATTATTGGAAGAGGAAAAATCACGGCATTAGATCTAGTCATCTTGGTGTAATTCACGTGGATTTCACTTGTTTTTATTGTTATTTGGTGAAGATTAACCTTGTTGGATTGTTGATTGCATCTTTGGACCTTTGGATTTCATCAAAATTCCATTAGGGTTCATGCAATTTCCTAGTCCAATTGAACCGGTTCATATGTGTGGGTTGGGGTTGTTTCTTTGATTCATTTGCATATGCTTGGGCTTGGTTTTGAGTACATCATCTTTTGGTATCAGAGCTTGAGGTTTGTAAGAAGGGATTTGTCAATTGAAATTTGGAAATTAAAGGTTGTTGTCATACCATTTTGAACCGAATTGTAGGAGTGGAAATTGAAGTAATTGATTATGTTGTTAAGGTGTTATGATTGTTGCTTGTTGATGTAGACATGGAGTGTTTGTAATTTCTTTTTTCCTCTTGAGTGAACGTGATTGATTAAAGGGAAATGATCATTGTGATTAGTTGAAGGAACTGGAATTTCGGAAAAATTGAATTTTGTTACCTTCATCTTTGTCGTGAGTGATTTGTTAAAGAAGATAGGGGAAGCTCTTGATTTGAATTGAATTTTAGAAAATTAAGTTGTTGTCTTCATCCTTGCCGTGAGTTATTTGTTTGAGGAAGAAGAGGAGTTTCTTGAATTGAATTCCATCATTTGGTGATTCAAATAGTTGAAGCTTTGTTAATGAGTGTATGTTGTTTACTTGACATTGTAGAATTGAAAGAGTCATTTCCTTGGCAGATTTTTTCAATTGGCGTGGAGAATTAGGAAACTATTTTGAATTTAAATCAATCATTAGTTATAGAGTTATTGTGTATTAATCACTTTGATTGCAAATTAACTAGTTAGAATCAATTGCTTGCCATTTGGATAAGTATCCATATTTGGTTCCATTTTTGTTGTTGTTGCCGTGGAATTGAAGAGCTAAACCGTGAGTATTAGTGTTACGTGTAGTGAAGGATTACAACATATTATAGTTTGTTTGAATTAAGTGCATTGTGTGTGTATTGTGTAAGTGGCGGTGTGAGTAATTTTGGCATAGAATTGTGTTGTTAAGTGAGTGTCTTGTGGATTATAGAAGTGTTGCAACTTGATGTGTTGATTTTTTTGTAGAGAAGAGTGCTACACGTAGATTGTAATAGTATACATGTGCCTTGAGTGAAGTTAAGTGGAGTTGTGTGTTTTCCTTTTGTAGTGGCTGTTGTGTAGCGTTAGAAGTAGTGTGGTTGTGAGGTGTGCTCCTTTGCTTCAAATTGTCCTTAAGGTTCAATATACTGAGTCTACAACTATGTCGAATGATAGCGTGAATGGGGGAATTGGCGATGAAGCCAATAGTTAGGTTGGTGGAGGTCAGGGTCATAATGTTGTAGGTAAGAGGACTTTTGAAGAACGGCTCTAGGATCTTACTACCATAGTTGCTACTCTGACAACTAGGATTGACAGAATGACATTACCACAACCACCAGTGGTAAACTATAAGGCACGACCTCGGGTAGCTCCATAGAATCCTCAGAGAGATAGAGTAGTAGGAGATGGAAATCTGAATTGAAGGATGGGTGAGGAACATCTTCCATACAGGGAAGAAAGGGATGACAATTTTGGGGCTAATCCATATCAGAATAGGGATTTCAAGCCACCTAAGGGCTTGGAGTATGTGAAACTGCAGATGCCTTCTTATGATGGTAAGGGATTAGCTAATGATTATTTAGATTGGGAGGACAAGGTTGAGGGTCTCTTTGAATGTTATGAGATTGATGATAATACCAAAGTCCGATTGGCTGCTGTTGAGTTTATAGGATGCGCTGCATTATGGTGGAAGAATTTGATTATCAGTAGACGTAGGGATGGAGTGACTGAGATTCAGACATAGAGGGATATGAAAAGGATGTTGAGAAAAAGATTCATCCCTGAGCACTACAAATAGGAACTGTTTATGCGATTGCAGACCTTGAGGCAAGAAGGCAAGACAGTGGATGATTATGTGCAAGAATTTGAAACCCTCATGATTAGATGTGAGTCCATTGAACCTCCAGAACAAACCGTAGCACGCTTCGTCTCAAGCTTCAAATATGAAATAGCGTATGTTGTTGAGCTGCTGTGCTATAGTACACTTGATGAGGCTATTCAGTTGGCCTTGAAAGTGGAGAGGTAAAGGAGGTCCAACTTGTTTAAGGCTCCAAGTAGTAGGCCCAATGCTATTACCAAACCCAAAGCAGTTGACGGTCGATTAGGGGGAACAAAGACGGTAGGTGTGGTAGTGAGAGTAGTGGACAAAACTACCCTAAATACTACAAGAGAAATTTTACCTACTAGGAAGGGTAAAGAGGCAATAACGCCAGATGTGCGGTAGACTGTTAGCTGATCTATTAGTGGAAAGGCATGCTAGATTAAGTGCTTTAAATGCATGGGATTCTGGTATATGGCAACATAGTGTCCAAATAAGAGGGTGATGACTATTATAGAGGGCACTGGGGAAGATGTTGAGGATGACAATGAACAGACAGAACCTACAAATTTACCAATGGCACTGTAGGAGTATTATGATGACCAGACTGCGGAGACACATGAGGAGCGTACGGGTGAATAATATCTACCTATTAATGTGTTATGCAAGGCTCTAACTATATCTCCTAATACTAAAGACATTCAGAGGGAGAATATATATCACACCTTTTGCAGAATCAGAGGTAACCTTTGTGTACTCATCATCGATAGTGGTAGTTGCACGAATGTTATATCTACTACACTAGTAGACAAATTACATTTGTCTACTATTCCACATTGATACGATTCCAAGAGCTAAGATACGAGCGCCAAAGAAAACAGAGTCAATCTGAGCTTTAGGTGGCAATGCGGGGTCCAAAAAAAGAGGACATAAGCGTCGGGAGGGCCCAAGGCGAAGTTCGGCCAGCCTTAAGCTGACCTTGAATAAAGGCCGGCCGAGTTAGCTTCAAGGTCGCCAGCCTTGGAGCCGGCTTAAATGAAGGCCGCTGGCCTTTGGGTGCCGGCCTTGAGCCAGCCAGGAATGGTTTCGCACAAATTTTTTTAAGATGACATAAATAGGCGTCCTTAGGGTTTTTTGAGGGAGAATGTTATTTTGGTTGTAAACAGAAACACTTTGAGTGTGTGTGAATCTTCTTTGGAGATCTTTGAATATTTGAGAATTTGTTTTCCCTATATTCTACTTGTTCTCATCAAATTCTTGGTCCCTATAGAATTTATGGCGAACATCGTTATTTAATTCTTGGAATTCTTTAACCATAGTGATTGATAAATAGAACATGGTCTCTATTGTTCTATGATTTGATTGTAAATCAGTTTAATTTTATCAATCTTGCCATCTATAGATTGATAATTTTATCCATATCTTTGATTTATTCGTTAGTACCAAAATCCAAAAAACCCTAAAAATTTGTGACATTTGATTGTTATTGACGATTTGGTTTGTGTGAAGGAATTCAATCCATTTTCGAATCATTTGGTTTCAGAGCATATCCAAATCTGCATCACACATCCTAGCCCTTATAACTTGCATTGGCTGGATAATCGAGGTAGTATGTATGTTACACTAAGGGCGAAGGCCCCTGTAAGTGTTGGGTAGAAATATCATGATGAGATCCTGTGTGATGTAATCCCTATGGATGCATTCCATTTACTGTTGGGTCGACCTTGGTTGCTTGATTGGTAGGTGTTACATGATGGGTTTAGAAACACCTACATGTTTAGTATGGGCGAGTCTTGCATAGTTCTGTCACCAATGACTCCATCTGAGGTACATCAGTTTCAGCAACAGATTAGAACTACTTCCACTACATTTGAAAGTTGGAAGAGTAGGTCAATAGAGACATCAGGGTTCAGTTCCAAAACTGATCCTCTAGATTTGAGGGCAAATCTTTCAGAAGCCCGAAGAGATGATGAGAAATTTTCCGGCATCGCCTATACCTTCAGAACTAGATTTGGCTAATGGTCCAAATAGCTTATGTTTTTACTTTATATCTTTTATTCTAACAAATATTTATGAAATAATCTTACAGGTATAATAATAATTCTCTATAGGATGCCAATATGTCCTACACTAGTTAATGGACACGGGACATCTTCAGATTTACAGTCAAAAACCCGCTGCGATTGTTTCCATTCCAAAGTATTGGCTCATGAAGACTTATGATATTTTTGTACTTTGTAACTATTCTATGGACTATTTTATGTTGTATTTTCTTTTGGGATACTTTTATTTTTTATTGTAATTTCCATTTAGGACTGGCCACTTTAAAAGTGGCAAACTTCTAATTTTGTCTATTTTCCAACCCTAGGGGTAGCAAGTATAAATACTTGCTTATAGTAGGGTTTAAGGGGGGCAAAAATTTTCAGAATTCAATTCATATTTTCGTGAGAGGGCTTAGGGTTTCCCTAGATCTGATTTCTCTTATCAATTTCAATTTTCAAGAGTTGAAATTGTGGCGAGTGCAATAAAGGGCAATTGTGAGTAATATCAATTTCTTCTTTGTTGTGTTTCCTTTTCATCACTAGTGAGTCATATCTAGGGTTGATTTAGATGTTATTGGTTAGATTTTTTACTACAATTGTGATCAATTATCATGTTATAAGATTGAATGTTTTAGCATTTGTTATCATCATCAATATTTGAATCATTTGTGACATGAATGGTTATTGTTGGGAGAGGAAAAATCACAGCATTAGATCTAGTCATCTTGGTGTAATTCACGTGGCTTTCACTTGTTTTTATTGTTGTTTGGTGAAGATTAACCTTGTTGGATTGTTGATTGCATCTTTGGACCTTTGGATTTCATCAAAATTCCATTAGGGTTCACGCAATTTCCTAGTCCAATTGAACCGATTCATATGTGTGAGTTGGGGTTGTTTCTTTGATTCATTTGCATGTACTTAGGCTTGGTTTTGAGCACATCAAGTAATATCAATCAATTCTTGTTGTTTTACAAATTGTACTTAATGAGTCTTATATAGGTGCTATTTGTTGGTTTCTTATTTTGTTAATGTGAATTTAGGGTTCTATTTTCATATTTGAAATATTTCATTTTGAATTGGAATCTTAGTTCATTTCCTTTATTAACCATTGATATTGTTGCAATTGATTGTTCCATATATCCATTTGGCTTCCATTTTTCGTGAATTAAGGTGAATTTGTGAAGTGGTTAATCAAGCTAATTGTTGTTGGTTGTTATTGTCATTCATGCCTATTGGAGTATGTTATGTGCTTGAATCATTTGAAGCACATCATTAATTTAGTATCTACTTTTGTATCACATAATTGTTGTACATTATAACAGGTACATTTATTGATTCTACAGGATGGCGAATAGAAACACACTGATGATCAAATTGGGAACATCCTGGGACTCACATCCAGCGGTCCGCAATGTTTTCAATTGACTTGAAAAACCTGCCATTTGAAGACCATCTTTTGTACTTATATTTTCATTATTGAACTAGCCACTTTTTACTCATTTTTTGGACTTATGATTTGTTTGTATTTTGTTGTTAAAATCGGTCACTTAGTGATATGTGTAATTTTTTGGACATTTTAACCCTAATTAGAGCAAGTATAAATACTTGCTAAGTAGGGTTTGTAAGGGACTTTTTGACATTTTGAAAATATTTAACACTTTGCTGTGAGGAGTGTCCTTGGATGCAAATCTCATCTCTTATCAATTTCATGTATGGAATTGTGGCGAGATTGGCTTAAGAATTTGTGAGTAATATTAAATTTCTTAAGTTGATTCCAATTATTACTAGTGTGTCATATTTAGCAAGTGATTGGATTTGTTCTTGTTGTGTTCATATTTCACACCAATTAGGGTTCCATATTTAATCTAAGGTTCATGCCATTTTAGTTGGAAATTGGACTCTATTGTGTTGTTCATTCAACTTGTTTTGGTAGTACAATTGATTTTCATTGTAAATTGTGTGAATATCATTTGAAATTTAAGGTTTAAGTACTTGTTGGTGTCACGCATTGTTGTGGAATTGGTTTGGTGTTCTTGCAATCAAATTATAGGCACATCACAACCGGATGGCCTCATCAAGAGTGTCATACCTCTACAACTCGGCAATACATGCTATCTCATATTTCAACCTGGAAACAAATCGCGCCATGGTCTGTTTAGGAGGTTCAACTATCCCACATCGAATCCTTAATGTCTCAAATTCCTAGACATACTCATATACTATTTTGCCTCCCTGTCTCAATGTCTAAAGACGTATGAATAACTCCTGCCTATAGTGTTTTGATATAAACCTCTTCCTTAGCACCCTTTTTCATTTCTTGCCAAGTATGAATCTCAACATCACCGTCTTTTCTCCTATTGGCCATAAGGCTCTTCCACTATAAGGTGGCATACCCTGTAAATTCAACTACTACTAGACAAACTCTCGTATGGTCATTAATCTCATAGCACTCGAAGAGTCCTTCTACCTTATCCTCCCAATCAAGGTACTCCTCTATAGGTCCCTTTCTAGCAAATGTAGGCATATGCAATTTTATGTACTCTAGACCCTTGGGCAGTCTAAACTCATGGTTAGGATAAATTTCATCTCTAAAATTGTCATCCCTCTCCTCTCTGTAAGCATGATACTGTCTTCCAACCTATTTGCCCATGTTTCCTCCTACTGCTCCTTCTCTTCTCATAACATTAAGGACTATCCTAGGTAGGAGTGCCTGTAGATTTTCCACTGGCTGTTGGGGTAAGGTCATCTAATTGACCCATGTTGCTAGATTAGTAACAATGGTAGTCAGGTCCTACAACTGCTCTTCATTCCCTATTTCCCCATTAACACTGTCGTTCGACATACTCAATAGAAATTGCAATCTCAGCACAGAATTCACAAGTCACAAACACCACAATAATCCTCCAATGACACTAATTCAATTACAAACTACAACAATCCCCAATCAGCACAATTCCCAATTTCAATCTCTGATCACTCTCTAATTCAATTCCAATAAAAAAAATGCAACAAACAATATAAACCCTAACTTTAATACATACAAACAACAACAACCAAAGTATGAACACCCTAACTTTCAATTGGATATGAATTCCACAAACAATCCCAATTTGAATCACACAGCAACAACAACACAACCCAATTGACAATCAACATTTAATCCCAATTTAATAACAATCGATTACAACACAATTTCACAATCTTAAGAACCCTAATTTGTCAAAGGAATTCCAATAGACACAATTCCCTAATTTTAATATGAGCTCTGATACCAAAAGATGATGTACCTAGAACTATGATTGAATCAAGTGATTCCAATTCCAAGGCAACAATCAATAGTAATCGAATTCCAAGATTCAAATAACAAACGATAACATAAAATAAACCCTAAACCCTTGTCGGATATGATGGACTAGCAAGAGAGTAGTCCTAGTATGGATTTTTCGATATAACACACAACAATCCGATACCATCACTAGCTACAATCCTACGAATTGATAAGAGTAGAATGAAGAATAAGCTTCACAAAGTGTTTTCTCAAATGTTCAAAAGTCCCCAAATTCTTACAAAATAACATATATATAGCAAAGGAAAAACAACATTTGAAAAGCTACAATTTAACTCGTTTAATGACATAGGCCGCTAGCTTTGGAAAGCTACACAACCGGCTTAAGAAAAGAAAGCCGCCGACTTAATTGTAGAAGGCCGTTGGCTTTTGATGAGAAATTTTCCGGCATCACCTATGCCTTCAGAACTAGATTTGGCTGATGGTCCAAATCACTTATATTTTCACTTTATGTCCTATATTATAATAACTATTTGAGAACTAATTTTATAGGTGTAAGAATAATTCTCCATGGGGTGCTAATATGTCCTCCACTAGTTGATGGGCACGGGTCATTTTCAGATTTACAATCAAAGACCTGCTGCGATTGTTTCCATTCTGAAGCATTAGCTCATGAAGACTTATGATATTTTGTACTTTGTAATTATTCTATGGACTATTTTTATGTTGTATTTTTCTTTTGGGAAACTTTCATTTTATTGTAATTTCCATTTAGGACTAGCCACCTTAAAAGTGGTAAACTTGTAATTTTTGACCATTTTCTAACCCTAGGAGTGGCAAGTATAAATACTTGCTTATACCAGGGTTTGAGGAGGCCAAATTTTTCAGATTTTGAACATCACTTTTTGTGAGAGGGCTTAGGGTTTCCTAAATCCAATTTCTCTTATCAATTTCAATTTCCAAGAGTTGAAATTGTGGCAAGTGCAATAAAGGGTAATTGTGAGTAGTATCAATTCCTTCTTTGTTGTGTTTCCATTTCATCACTAGTGAGTCATATGTAGGGCTGATTTGGATTTTCTTGGTTAGCTTTTTTATTGCATTTGTGATCAATTATCTTTTTATAAGATTGATTGCTTTAGTACTTGATATTATCAACTTCATTGGTGGTATGAATTGGGAATTGTAGGAAGGAGTTGAAATCACGGTTTTGATCTATTCCTCTTGATTTGATTTCACATGGATTTCTCTTGCATTTGTTGTTATTTGAAGAAGATTACATATATAGATTGTTAATTGCATCATTTGACCTTTAGATTTTCATCAAAATTCCATTAGGGTCACGCAATTTCTTGATTCCAATTGAACCGGTTATGTTTGAGATTTGAAGTGTTCCTTTGGTTTATTTGATTGTGCTTAGACCTTGGTTTTGAGCACATCATCTTTTGGTATCAAAGCACAAGTTAAGAGAAGGGATTAAGTGTTGGTTGATTTCTTGATCATCACGCTCAATTTGGGTTCTTCATAGTGTGATTCGAAATTGTGTGTTGTGAATTGAGTTGCATAATTGTCTTGATTGAGAAGTGAATTTGCTACTTGTTGAAGTTGAATTGAAAGGCTTGTTGTAGCTTCTTGTGATTGATTATTCTCGTGGAAGGGAAGAGGAGTAGAAGTGTGTTATTGATTGAAATTTCCAAATTTGAAAATTACCCCATCCATACCATGATTGATTTGTTGTTTGAAGAAGCTTGTGGAGTGTGTTGTGTGATTTCTTGTGCAATTCGGAAGTAGAGGTGTGCAGTTTTCCAGATTTGCATTGTGTGGATAATAGGGAATTTATTTGAATTCAAACACATCTATTAAGTTGAGGAGTTAATGAGTGTTTGTTTGAATTTAAAAATCATTTCTTACCAATTGTAGAAGGGTTGCAATTAATGAAGTGGTTTGATTTTCAAATTTGAATTGATGTCTATTTGTGTAAAGTTGCGGTTAGAACTTGTGTTGGAAGTAGAGTACATTTTGTTGTTATTGCCGTGGAAGTGGAGTACATTTTGTTGTTGTTGCCGTGGGAGTGGATTCTTACAATGTGAATGTGTTATCGTTGTTTGAAATAAAGTGTGGTGTGTGTATTGTGTAAGTGGCGGTGTGAGTCAAATTAGCATGGAGTTGTTTGTGAAGTGAGTGTCTTGTGGAAATTGGGAAAAATTGTTACACCGTGTATAGAAAAGGTGTGTATGTGTGGCATTGCATTTGTGTGCTAAGTAAATGGTGTGTAGATGGCGTTGTGTGTGTGTTGATTAAAAAGGGGATTGCAAGTGTTGCATGTGGTGATGAATTATAGAAGTGTTGCACCGTGATGTGTTAATGTGTTGTGGAGAAGAGTGCTACATGTGGATTGTAATAGCATACATGTGTTTTGAGTGAATTTAAGTGGAATTGTTTGTTTTTCCTTTTGTAGTGGCTATTGTTTGGCATTAAAGGAAGTGTGGTTGTGAGGTGTGCTCCTTTGCTTCAACTTGTCTTTGAGGTTCAATATACCGAGTCTACAACTATGTCGAATGATAGCGTAAATGGGGGAATTGGCGATGAAGGCAATAGTTAGGTTGGTGGAGGTCAAGGTCATAATGTTGCAGGTAGGAGGACTTTGGAAGAACAACTCCAGGATCTTACTACCATAGTTGCTACTTTGGCAACTAGGATTGACAGAATGACATTACCACAACAACCAGTGGTAAACCATCAGGCACCACCTCGGGTAGCTCCGCCAAATCCTCATAGAGACAGAGTAGTGGGAGATGGAAATCTGAATAGAAGAATGGGTGAGGAGCATCTTCCATACTGGGAATAAAGGGATGACAATTTTAGGGCTAATCTATATCAGAATAGGGAATCCAAGCCGCCTCGGGGCTTGGAGTATGTGAAACAGCAGATGCCTTCTTATGATGGTAAAGGATCAGCTGATGATTATTTAGATTGGGAGGACAAGGTTGAGGGTCTCTTTGAATGCTATGAGATCGATGATAATACCAGGGTCCAATTGGCTGCTGTCGAGTTTATAGGGTGCGCTGCATTATGGTGGAAGAATCCGATTATCAGCAGGCGTAGGGATGGAGAGGTTGAGATTCAAACATGGAGGGATATGAAAAGGGTATTGAGAAAAAGGTTCATTCCTGAGCACTACAAACAGGAACTGTTTACGCGACTGCAGACCTTGAGGTAGGGAGGCAAGATAGTGGATAATTATGTGCAGGAATTTGAAACCCTCATGATTAGGTGTGAGTCCGTTGAACCTCCAGAACAAACTGTAGCACGCTTCGTCTCAAGCTTGAAATATGAAATAGCGTGTGTTGTTGAGCTGCAGCGCTATAGTACACTTGATGAGGCTATTCAGTTGGCCTTAAAACTGGAGAGGTAAAGGAGGTCCAACTTGTTTAGGGCTCTGAGCAATAGGCCCAATGCTATTACTAAACCCGTAGCAGTTGACAGTCGATCAGGAGGAATAAGGGCGGTAGGTGAGGTAGTGAAAGCAATGGACAAAACTACCCCAAATACTATTAGAGAAAATTTACCTACTGGGAAGGGTAAAGAGGTAATAATGCCAAATGTGGGGCAGACTGTTCCCGGATCTACTAGTGGAAAGGCATGACAAATCAAGTGCTTTAAAAGCATGGGATTTGGGCATATGGCAGCATAGTGTCCAAATAAGAGGGTGATGACTGTTATGGAGGGCACTGGGGAAGATGTTGAGGATGACAACGAACAGACCGAACCTATAGATTTACTAACGGCACTGCAGGATTATTATGATAACCAAACTGTAGAGGCACATAAGGAGCGTACAGGTGAACAATATCTACCCATTAATGTATTACGCAAGGCTCTAACTATATCTCCTAATACTCGAGACATTCAGAGGGAGAACATATTTCACACCTCTTGCAGAATCAGAGGTAACCTTTTTGTACTCATCATCGATAGTGGTAGTTGCACGAATGTTATATTTGCTCCACTGATAGACAAATTACATCTGTCTACTATTCCACATCTTAACCCTTATAACTTACATTAGCTAGATAATTGAGGTAGTATGTATGTTACACTTAAGGCTAAGGTTCCTGTGAGTGTTGGGCAGAAATATCATGATGAGATCCTATGTGATGTAGTCCCTATGAATGCATTCCATTTGTTGTTGGGTCGACCTTGGTTGTTTGATCGACGGGTGTTACATGATGGGTTTAGAAACATCTACATGTTCAGTATGGGTGAGTCTCGCATAGTTCTGTCGCCAATGACTCCATCTGAGGTACATTAGTTTCAGGAACAGATCAGAACTACATCCACTATATTTGATAACCGGAAGAGCAGGACAACATAGACAATAGGGTTCAGTTCCAAAACTAATCCTCTAGATTTAAGGGCAAATCTTTCAGAAGCCTGAGGAGATGATGAGAAATTTTTCGGCACCACCTATGCCTTTAGAACTGGATTTAGCTGATGGTCCAAATCGCTTATATTTTCACTTTATGTCCTATATTCTAATAACTATTTGAGAAATAATTTTACAGGTACAAGAATGATTCTCCATGGGGTGCCAATATGTCTTCCACTAGTTGATGGACACGTTCAGATTTACAATCAAAGACCCACTACGATTGTTTTCATTCCGAAGCATTGGCTCATCATGAAGACTTATGATATTTTGTACTTTGTAATTGTTCTATGGACTATTTTATGTTGTATTTTTCTTTTGGAACACTTTCATTTAATTGTAATTTCCATTTAGGACCGGCCATCTTAAAAGTGGCAAACTTGTAATTTTTGACCATTTTCTAACCCTAGGAGTGGCAAGTATAAATACTTGCTTATAGTAAGGTTTGAGGAGGCTAACTTTTTCAGATTTTGAACATCACTTTTTGTGAGAGGGCTTCGGGTTTCCTAAATCCAATTTCTCTTATCAATTTCAATTTCCAAGAGTTGAAATTGTGGCGAGTACAACAAAGGGTAATTGTAAGTAGTATCAATTCCTTCTTTGTTGTGTTTCCATTTCATCACTAGTGAGTCATATCTAGGGTTGATTTGGATTTTCTTGGTTAGATTTTTTATTGCATTTGTGATCAATTATCTTGTTATAAGATTGATTGCTTTAGTACTTGATATTATTATCTTCATTGGTGGCGTGAATTGGGAATTGTAGAAAGGAGTTGAAATCACGGTTTTGATCTATTCCTCTTGATTTGATTTCACGTGGATTTCTCTTGCATTTGTTGTTATTTGAAGAAGATTACATATATAGATTGTTAATTGCATCATTTGACCTTTGGATTTTCATCAAAATTCCATTAGGGTCACGCAATTTCTTGATTCCAATTGAACCGGTTTATTTGATTGTGCTTAGACCTTGGTTTTGAGCACATCAGCTTTGCCATTTAGGCCGCCGGCCTATGTAGTCGGCTTAAGTAAATAGGCCGCCAACCTTAAAGGCCGGCTTAAAAAGAAAAGTTGTTGGCCTTGAGGGCTGACTTAAGTGACTATGCCACCGACTTAAATAGCCGGCCTTGAGGCTGGTTTAAGAGGCAAGCCACAAGCCTTTATGGTCGGCTTATGGATGTCCACCTGTAGTTTTTGTGCTTTATGTCCCGTGTTGAATAACTTTATAAGAACCATGATTTGATTCCCATCAATACAATCATGTGCTTGGTTGTGTACTTCAAGATGAGCAAGTACGCACTCGTGTACTATGTCGTGTATCCCCTATAACGCAATATATCATCAACATTCATCACAATAAAGGTACACATCTGCGTACCTAACTGTGCACCTTTCTATTTCAAGAATTCTCTTCCTCATCTTTTCCATTTAGCTCCTAAACCCTAATTCTATGAATTAAACACAATTTCGCTCAATTAATCTTGTAAATTCCATATGTATTACAGATTACACATATTTACTTGCTTTAATTGCGATTAAAACCCCCAAATCGTTTGATCCCAGATCGATACTTGCTCCATCTCACCCCCTTGTTCTGAGTACTAACAACACAAAACTAAAATCACTTAAACTTATGAATCTAGAGTTAGGAATACTTATCTTAATGATCAATGCTCGTATTTGGTAAAAATAGTTTAATCCCATAGCTTTCCGTTGAGTCGCCCTAACCTTAAAAGACTAAATTGCCCACACCCCCCCCCCCCCCCCCCCCCTTTAAACTTATTACATTTTATAACCCTATGTTTAAATTATAATATTTAATGTAATCTATATATTTTACAAGTTAATACTATAATTTTTTTTTTTGCCAAATAATGCTATAAAGTTGATCAAACAGTTTAGACTAAATTGTATAAACTAAATGGTCCAAATTGGTGACTATACCATGTAATCATTTTTAAGTAATTGAATCATAAAAGTTTACTTTTATGCTATATTTTTTTAATATAATATGATTTTTAATATACTATATCAATTTACGTGCCTACTCTTCAACTTGTTCATAACCCAACTTATTAATAATATAAAAAAAGCCTACTCAGAAGTGTGCTCACGAGTTTGATAGCAAGCCTATTTATAAGCCAACTTGATAATAATATAAATAAACCTACTTATAAGCTTATTTGCAAGTTTACTTATTAATAGTATAAATGAGTTTAGTCGCGAGTTTGTTAATGAGTCTATTCATGAGTTGGCTCGTTAACAATATAAAAAAGCTTACTCTTATGCCTGCTCACAAGCTTGCTCCTAAACTGTTTTACAAATCTAAATAGGAGATTGATCTCGACTTATTTAAATAAATAAGTATTATTTTAAACTCAAGCTCAAGTTCAAGTAACTCACAAGTAGTTCGACTTGTTTGTAGCTTTAAATTTAAGACACAAATTAAATTTGATATCATCCTTTTTGGTGTAACTTTCCAGCAATTAGTTGCATATATTGTTCTTGCCAAAATAAGAAAAGAATTTGAGGATCATTTTACTAGTGTATTGAACGGTAGATGGGAAAATATTCTCTCCCTCTCTCTATTGGTTATCTTGGATATATAGGTGAAAAGCCCACACGTGCGTGGAATATACATTAGTTGAAGGAGTCACGTGCAAATCCAACCACCGTAACGTTGCTAAAGCAAACGTGAGTATATTGCCAAAATACCAGAAACCCCTTCATATTAGGTTTCCTACTTCCACTGGAATGTTTGGTAGCGATAATCACTTTCTAATGGTCTCACTTCCACTTTCATGTATCAAGTACTATCTTTTCTTAGACATCTTCATTTCATTCTAGAAAATTACAACCCCCATTTGCACTGAATTGAATTTACAAAATAAAAATTACGCTTGTTCTTAATTAGAGAAGGTTTCTTCAATTTTAAAATGGATGTTATTCTTTAGAATCTGTCAATAACATTTATTTAGTATAAGGATTTCTTATATTATTGCTACTGTGTCTTCCTTATTCATATAGACAAATAAATTCTTGGTCTTGACATTGGTTCTATTTGACCTTACAGCGAGATAAATATATAAGAAGGTACGTTTCCTCGTTATCGTTCTAATGCATAGATATATACACAAGCAATTGTGCACGTAATGTGTTGGGTATTAAATAAACATTGCGAATTAGAAAAGCAAAATTCCATCTTGTTGATCTATATCAATAATATTAATCACGCAATAGGCATAATTAATTTATTCTCTTTTTCTTTTCCTTTCCCCTCTCTCTTTTGCAAGTAAGAGCATAAATTTGCCAAACCTACACATGGTAGTTTCCTTCCAACAACATTTACTTGAACGTGTTAAATTTGAAGTCGAGTTCAAAATTATAAGCTTGAGTGGAGCTTAATCTTTAAAATTTTGATATAAGGTCAAACTCAGATATCAGTATTGTATGGCACGTTTATGACCCTATTTGCAATTATGTCAAAAGAAAAGCAGGTATGAATGTGCTAATTTTTTAATGTGTCAAATCTACAATTCTTACATAATTATCATAATAAGAATGGAAGAAGTTACTAACTCCGCTCGATTTTGTTTTGATAAGTTTTTTGTGGTCATGTTTAGGCTCATCGTGATTACAGCTCTGTTAGGCTGGACGTATCATTCCGAAAGCTGTACAAAATATCCTTAGATGAACTCATATCAGATGTCGGCATCGTTGAAAAGTCTATTCTGCTGTCTTCCTGCAGAAAATTCTTGTCAATTTTATTCAAGTATACTAAAGGCATCTTTATCAATGGTTCCCGCATTGAAATAAATGCTAAGGAACTCAACATTCATCAATAAAACTAATTCTCTTCCTTTCTCGAGTTGCTTCACATTGAAACGTTGCTCAATAATTTTGTTTCTTCTTTTCATTTGATAAAGTTAAAGTATGACATTCGCCAACATGAGATGCTGTTGCAATATTAAATTTCCACATAAAGTTTTGAAAAATTGTTAAGAAACTTTCTTGAAATGTCATAGGAATAAAGTAGAAAATTCTTCATAATGCTAACATGACAAACTTAAAGGCACTCTGGAAGCTCTTCAGTAATAATGATAACCTAATAGGCAATAAGGCCATGAATGTAGAGATAAACAAATTTTCATTCGACACTCAAAAAAATCTATATCCACGAATACATATATACATATATATGTATATATAATTTACTAAAATCAGTTAGCGGATAAATCAAGGATACTAGAAGTTCATCAAGGGAAGCCTATTTATAAAAGCCGTGGAGTAAAACCCTTAAACAGATAACCTATTAAATATAAAAGGAAAAAAGAAAACTGCCCAGAGGTATAATAAGACAGAACTCTATATTGAGTGTGAAAATACTGAAAAGATGAAAGAAGATACGATATGTAAATAATTTGGGTAACTGAAGGGATGTATGACCTTAACAAATGGCCTCTTTCGGGCTTTATGTTGGTCGGTCGGACAATCTGAATTTTTGGTCTTACATCATTCCTCTTTCCGACATTTTTGTTTGAGCTTGCTGATCTCAAAAGTGGCTTTTACAAGTATAATGATAATCTGAATTCATTTGGAGGAAAAAGTGTCGTTTTTGCCATGAGTAGGTCCTAATCTGGCAGAAGGGGCCGAAGTTCCCTCCAAAAATCTTGTATGAGGTTATATAAATGTATGTATATATACTTAATAAGTGAAAAAAAAAAACGATTTTCAAAATATTAATAACAAGTTTTACAAGTAAAATGGATTTACAAATGGTCGCCATTTATTTTTACATATTAAGAAAATTTTACATTTTTCTTGATCATTTGAGCGTTTTCTTTTCTAGAAGACTCTAATTTTTATTATTTCTACAATGTAATTTGAAACAATAAAATGTCACGTAAATGTGAAAAAAAAAGTTTTTTAAGCCTTTCAAAGGGTCTTTATGTATATGACCATTTTATTGAATGGCCATGATAATTTTTAGCAAGACATATCTTTCATACTTTAAGGCATTTAACGGTTAACTTTTATAGTATTTATGGTGCATAATATTATATGTCTTTCTTTCAACAAATCTAACCAATGACACATTGATATATTATGGATGTTCTCTTTTTTCAAAAAAAAAAAAAAGAAATTACAAGATATCCTAGCAACCGACTCAAATAAAGGATAAATAATCCAGCGTCTCAAATATTACGGTCTTGCAACCGTACTGTATCGGTTTTAACTAATTTGATAAATATTACAGGTTCGCTTCATCCCAGGTTTTTGGACTATCAACCACGTTATTTCCCACGACTAGCTAGGAAAAGAACCTGTCCTCAAATTATGGTCTGTCTTCGTGCATAGACAGACGCATCATGTGGTTATATGCTGGTGTAGCAGAAGTATGGCTTGTGCGCTACTTCTCTACTATCTACTCCGGTACCATCTATCACGGTGAGTGTAATTGTTTTGAGCCTGTTTTCGGCTATCTATGGAAATTTTCTTCAGGTTTCCCACCCCACATCTACATCATCATCAGTATCGATCAGCAGTAGGAGGTTGATCGTTGTGTGGCATCATTATTTTCAAAGTTTCATCAAGTTTTACCCTATCCAATATTCATGTCTGCAGCCTTTTTCACAGTCACGCTATACCTTCTGAATTCGCGACCATGTCCACTGTTTAATGAAAGACCACCTCTAGCACATTTACCATTTCCCGGAAACATATCCTTTAATTCCGAAGTCAAATCATGTTGCTAGTTTTGATATATATATATATATATATATATACATACACACACACACACATGGGTAACTAGCAAACCGATTTAACAAAAAGGCTACCACAAGGCACATTCAGTGCTTCATCCCTATTACACCATGTTAATTTACATTTATGTTAGTGTGAATGGGTATATCCTTTCAAGATATTTAGCTTTGTAAAAGAAAAATGATTATATTCTTATAAAGTCATCCAAATATACTGTTACTGAAATGTAAAAAATCGGCTATTCATCTCCAAGCTCCAGGCTATTAAAACGAAACTGCATCATTTGTAACTAAACCTCCAGTTTCCGGTCTATCGTAACAGAATCATTGTTGTTGTCGCCGTCATGATAGGGTTTCGACCAACTGAAGTTTTGTGCCTTGTGTTAGTGATCGAATTTCACTCCGTATACCAATCTCATAAAAGTGACAAGCAAACAAAGGCCATAATTTTGAACTGAAAAATTCCCCATATTGAAAATGATATAGCATTTTAAGCTCAATATTGATTAGGATATACATGATCAATGTATATCATAATATACCTATATAGAGAGAATTTCGAGAATTTCCCTAAAGAAAAATTAGGAAAATAGTTAAAGGATGAAACAAGAAATAATATATATACATTGGGATAAAATAAAAATGTTTAGCCCATAATAAACCAACTCTATTTGTATTCTATGCCCATTGATCGAACAATATGGTGTTTCACTGGTGATTGTTTCTTCCATTCAAGAAAATTTTTTAGCATGTGGGTCTTAAAGTAGTCGGTCTCCTATGATTGTAGGACCAGCTAGTATATATCTAAAGCTAAAAGTAATGAGCTAATTTTATTGATCCAATCAATCTGTCAAAACATCAAAATACATAAACAATTTGGAAAGTTTCTACAGTACTGTCACTGGTTACTCAAAAGCCACCACGCCATATAATCATTTTTTTTTTTTATTATGGTAAAATTTTTTCAATGCAGTAAAAATAAAACTCATTACAATAAAAAAAGTTATCAATAGTCTTTATAAAATTATCAACATGTTATTTTGTTATTAAAACACTCTCGATCACGGTAAAATAAGAATTATTAATAATAAAATATAACCGTGAAATTGCTGCTCAACTCAGTATGAATCATATGTTGAATCAAGAATAATAAAACTGTAAATCCATATCCGCATCCCAATATTTTGGCTATATGGACTAGAATCTTGGGAATATCCTAGTTTGAAGAATTCTAAATTTACGTCACAATGGATCGTTTTCCTTTTTTAAATTGAAGAATTCTTCATAGATTTATCCATTCTACATTTGTGTAAGAAATGAACACATGAACGCGGACTGGTGCAAAATGACAAAGTAATTCACAAATGCATATCGATTTAGATGAAATTTAGAACCATATACAATCATAATTACGATTACTTCATTTATATGTGAAGTCGTTTTACATTAGTACATGGTTTAACTTCAGCTAGCATGCAATCAGTGCAGAATGCACGCACACAACCATATTTTCCATGCAAGACAACCTAATATTATAGCCATTGCATGGGTATACTTCAGATGGTTCATAATCATTTAAAATACTGATTTGTCTGCCTCTCTAAAGACAGATGAACCATGACATGCTAAATAAGGATATTAAGTTTTTATTCATGCGTGTTCAGCTAATGTTAAGTAGTGTCCTGAGAGCAATTATTAAAATACCATATAAAGAACCTTTTTTATGTTTCATTCATTTACTTTTATAATTTGCAGTTAAAAAGTATAAAAAGATTCTTTATTTGTCTTTAATATTTGCCTCAGGAGCACGTATTGTGGGGATCTATACGTTATTTGAAAAGAACCAGTGTAATGGAAGGACTGCCTTCATTACACTCTTCTGCAGCATTACTTGTTGTCAGTTGTTGTTTGGTCTCTTCTTCTAAAGGATAAGATAGAGAGAGATTGAGTTCCAGATCAAGCGATTCCATCCCCTTTTCTTCATCCATGAAAGTTGTAGCAGCATTGTCGGCCTTTTCTTCATTATCTGATGCCTTAATAATAAGCGTATTGCGACGCTGAGACGGTCGCTGGCTTAATCCATGATTCACTTTTTCGTTGCTGCCTTTGTTTGTCAACTTCCTTCTCAAATGAGAATTCCAATAATTTTTCACTTCATTGTCAGTGCGTCCTGGGAGTCTTCCAGCTATAAGGGACCACCTAAAGAGATAATCATGCAGGATAATTGGCCTGTTTAATTTCTGAAAGTGAAGGTATTTAAAATGTAATTTGATTTCGGAGATAATTGTAATTATACAAACCCTAAAGCTACCAATAAGGCGTAAGTAGACTCCTCAACTTCTAAAACTTGATTAAACTCTACATTACTTTATAATTGATATCTACAAATATCTCCCATCTTACTAAAACCCCTTAGCTATCAATAAAATAGGTCATATATAACAATAATTTTCAACATTTGGCAGCATGATATGGTGTATATATATTCATATGTCCATGAGGATATATGCTTTTAATAGGTCTGGTTGACTTTATATGTGTAAAATAAAATACTTATTATTACGACTAGTTAGTAGAATAGTTACTATATTTAATTGTTATTACTGTGAAATAAGAAATTGCAATTCCTTTATAGAACTAAATAAATAGTTATTTTTCAATCATTTTACTTTTTAAGCATATCTCTATATTCACATGTGTGGCCATAATCCAATAGCCAAAGCATGGATTAGAGTAAAAGTGTGTGAGTATTTTTAAATATATTTTTAGTTAATTACTAATATCATTTTAAATGTAATCAAATAAAGTATTAATTATTATTTTTTTATTGTATTCATTATTTTATTTCTACCTTAATGCATTCATAAACCAAGCATACAATTGAGAAGTCTATCAAATGGTTTTGGGCTCTACTTACAATTTACCGTATATTATATAATATGATTAGACTTTATTTTTTTGGTAATAGAGTAAAAAGCCCAATCAATGAAAAAAACTATGTTCTTAGACGAAAGAAAGATACTGAAAAAGGCTAACTTATCTAGTCATCAATTAAAAGGCAAAATATAGATAAATAATTGGGTAAATTATAAAAAGGTTACTCGTTTTTTAGGTTATTTATAAAAAAGTTATTCTATTTTGTTCTTTAGAAAAGGGGTAACCTTTTTTTTTTTAGTTTTGATTCAATAATAAATGATGACACATGTTGATGTTCTAATATTAGTAATAATTAATTAAATAAAGTAATATTAGTGAATAATTAATTAACATTGGTAATATTAGTAAGAAAGTAATATTAATTTAAAAAAGTAAGGTTAATAAATAATTAATTATTTACTACCAAATAAAATATTGTGTTATTATTTATTACTGATACAAAACAAAAAAACATGATCACTTCTTTATTAAAAAAAAAATACAATTTTTTTTTTATAAATAACCTAAAATACATATTACCTTTCATCTAGCTTGGCTAAATAACTAACCATCATTTGGATTAGTAGTGAGAGCAACTGCCCTTTTTCATCCTCCGTGGCACTTAGAGAAAACGGACTCACTTTTCCAAAAATGCCATTAAGACTGCTTGGTGCAGTTATAAAGGTAAAAGGGGAAAGAAAAGAAGGTACCTGAAGAGTGGCTCATGCATAGGTGAGGGAGGTTTTAAAGTCAAGAATCATCGGTCGATCACTATGAACATTGACTAGATTTATGATTTTATTTTTTCTTAATTTGGGTATTTTCGGATTAAAAGGGATACTTTGAAATAGAGTAAAATTATGAATTTTTCAAATAATCTACAAGCATTGATAAAGAATTTGAACAAGTTGAAAAGATTATGCAAGAAAGGCAATTCACCAATTTTTAAATATAGTTAGGAAGTAAATTCCCTTGTATGTTGTAAATTGGTGTAAAGAAACCTTCAATTAGTTCATTAAAGATGACTAAACTCTATCCATATGAACTTTAAAATTTTTTCCATATATGAAAAAAGATTAAATGGGATTAGAACTACTGAAATCCAAATAGTTATTTATTCAGTGTAATTTTTCCTCTTACCAGTTATACATTATATATTTTTATTTATCTAATAATTAATTAATTGATTGATTAATATATACATAGGGAAAGCTAAATAATTCGCATTAGTTAATATATATACACACGTAAGGTAAAAGTTATTATTTCATAAAATATACATCTTATCATCAATATATTTTCTATACCATATATTATTTATCTAAAAATTAAATAATTAATTGGTTAATATAGAAGACGGAAACTATTTCGGCCAAATAGAAAAAATGATGAAAAACTATTTTTTTTTTATCATATATTTCGTTTTATTAAAAGGGATAGAAAATGGCCTTAGCACAGGCAAGCTTGTTGATCATTTGACGAACCTATTTCCGAGTAGGGCATGTAACTTGATGATAAGGTCCTCTTCATCTTCCCCAAAGTTTCCCCTCTTAACGTCTGGCCTCAGATAGTTCAGCCATCTCAGCCTGCAGCTTTTCCCACAACGAAGCAAACCTACACACAAATACTTCACTAAGATTCTAACTACTTGGAAAAAAATAAATATATACATAAAATAATAATTAAATAAATGTGCAAAAGGAAAGGAAAACGAAAAAGAAAAGAATATTACCGAATTTAAATTTCAACTGAAGTATGATATAGTAAATTTAAATAACCGAATATACAAAATTTCAAGCGATCATAATTTTTCTACTTTCTTTTTTTGGAAAAAAAGGAAAAACATAAAAGCTTAAGCGCACAAACAGTCTCTCTCTCACACACACAGATATATATATATATATATATATATTAATTTATGTAATTAGTACACTTATATAGATGTGTGCGTCTTTACACGGCTAATTACAAACTTAACTTTTCTTTCACATATATAAAGATAGTCACTTTACTATAAAGTTTACACCAAATTCCCAACCTAAAATAGAATAATTCAATGAAACAAGATTAAATGATCAATAATAATCATTAAATGATAGAAAAAAAATATAAACCTCATTAATAATCTCTCTCCCTCTCTCTCTCTCTCTCTCTATAAGAAGAATACTGAAGTACCTGCAGCTTCTGGGAGAGAACTCCAATTACCCTCACCATGTTTCTGGATGTAGTTGATGAGCTTCTGGTCTTCTTGCTTAGACCAAGCACCCTTATTCGTCTTTTCCTTATCACAACAAGGTTTCCTCATCACATGACACGGAGAGAGAGAGAGAGAGAGAGAAAAGGAGGAGTTGTAGATGGAGGTGCAACACCAGAAAGTTAAAAAATGATATATTCCTTTATCAAAAACTGGGAATTTAATGTTGATGCAGTTCATTCATACTCATTGGACGTTGACAGTCATATGGTAGGTATTTTTCTTTTTATTTTTTCCTGGTTATAATATAACATTGGATAGTTAGGTGGGGTACGGTATTATACATATATTTTATCTGACAGGAAGATCTATTCATACGGAGGTAATATATATGAGTACGTGCGATGTGTGTTGTGTCGTGTATGGGATAATGAACGTGTAAGGCTCCGACAATGAGCACATTTACAAAGCTTTTCCCTTTGAAAAACGGTGGCTTCTTGTTTGAAATATAATTAAGCTTAGCAAGGCAGTTCTACGATGCCATTACTTCACGGTACCATTATTGTTGATAATTTTCTTTTTATTATTAATGGATATTATTTTAATTGTTATTAAAAACTTATTTACTATTGTAAACAGGTTTTGATCAAATTTATTGATAGCTTTATGATTTATCTATCAATAGTTTTTATAACAGCAAATAATACTTAAGTAATAATAACAATAATACTAATAATACTAAAATAATTTACCGATAATTATAATACTTTAGTGCTACTCAAGTGACGACATAATAAAATTCCATATCATGTACTGCATAGATGCAATGTGCATCACGGGAATTGTCGGTTGATAGATAATGTAAAAAGTGATCACACAGTAGAGTACACAACACTGTAGGGGGGAAAGCATTAGAAGCATTTAAGTTTTTTTTTTTTTTTCTTTTTCTTTTTTATTTTGGGACTTAAATATTTCAAAATGAGTCAAAGTATGTATCTATTACTCTTTATTATAACAGAAGTTATAAGCGACATATTGAAAAAAAAAAAATAAAAGCATAAATTTAAAATGAAAAGATAAATAAGGTCTTAAAACAAAAGGTACTGAAACCCAAAAAAAAAAAAAAAAAGTACGAGAAATCAAAGTGCTTTAATTGGATTTTTCCCTGTTTTTGTTTTGTTTTATAAATTATCAAATAAGATAGAGAATGAAATTTAATTTAAAGAACTAGAGATTTAAAATATAGATAAAATGGATAATTACAATGAAATGAATTTGTATTTATCTATAAATTCAAATTGAGGATGCATGTTTTAATTAGTGTAAACTAAAATATAATTGTGACAACATGTAGTACATATAGAGGATGCTTTTACTTATGAAACCCATAAAGGTATTAACATGGTGGATATAGAAGATGTTTGTTTGTTTTTGTAAACCCCAAAAATTTTCAAATTAAAAAATTAGTATGAAGGAAAACACTAAAAAAATAGGTCGGAAAATGAATACGAAAACCTAACTGCAAATTAGGAGTTGCCTTACGACATGCAAACCAACTAGCACATAAAAAACTTAAGGCATTCGAAACTTAAGCAAACCTTGACTATAGAACATCGCATTAGGAAAACCAAACTCAAACTAAGATGTACAACATGCCCAAAATTCAATTCCTAAAATCTTAGAACCAATCATCGACATTAGGACTTCCTTCAGAATTGAGAAAACCAACTTCGAGCTCAAAAAACCCAAGATTCAATCCGAACGAAACTAAAATTTAGATAATGATAAATTACCCTATAATTAGTATGAGAATACCCAATACTTTAATTAAATCTAACTCCACTAAATAATCAAATTGGGAAAAATAAAATATGGAAAATGAACCCCAAACACCCTCTACTTGTGATGTTGGAATGAAGAGTAAATGTGACCACATTTCACCCACTAAATGACAAGATTGGGAGCTTAATTTAATTATGAAAATTTCCCTAACTAAGCCCTACTTAATGCCTATTCAATTGCAAGGAAAAAAAAGAAGTCAATTAACCAAACCAACCCTCTCCAACCAGCCAAGCATTTAGGCGTGAAATGTAACTAGGTAAGCTAACGAGAATTTAGCCAAAGGATTGCAAGGATGATTGGGGATTAAGCATGTGACAAAAAGAGACACAAAATCTAATATCTATTCCCCTCAATTTTAGACCTTACCCAAGGTGATTAGATCTATTACCCAACATGCCATACCATTACCCAAACATTAAAGACTTTGACCAAAGGATAAACTTACCAACCAAGTTACTTAAGCTTTTTAATTTTTTTTTCCCTTTTCCACATGTGGAAGAGACTCCTTCCTTCTAAAGAATCCTCATTAGAAAACCCTCCCAAAAATTACTCAAAAACACTTGCCAAATTCAGATTAAAATACACACAATTCGCAACACTTCTTCTACGCCTAGCACCCTTGTTTCAACAAGAGAAACCACCTAGCAAACAACAACAATTCAAGCCCATTTTCAGATATCCTTTACACCATTTAGGAGTTCATTTAACGAACAAAAATCAATAGGAAAATCAGAAGGAAGCTGATGAGAGCCATGATGGGAGCCAAGCCAAAAGATGGGATGTGGATCCTCTTGAAGTGCCACCTGGACCGATTACAAGAACTCGAGCAAAACGATTCAAGGAAGCACTTAACGGGTTGATAAAGGATGTCCACGAAGCCGGAAATGATGGGAGCAACCATGAAGCCTAAAAGGATTGGAACAATCATGAGAATGCCCTTGCTCTTGTACAAGTCATAACGGATACGGGTTGAAGGGAGCGTGTCTTTACAAGGCACGACCGTGTAGTGAGTCTGGAGGCTTTACAGAAACATACACGGTCGTATACACGGTTCAAAGGCACGGCCGTGTATGGTGTCAAGAATATCTATAGAAACATACACATCTAGAAAGGCACGGCCATGTATACACTCTACGTCGGCTCCAACACCGCCGGCCTTTAATTCCCTGTTTTGTTATTTTTCCGCAACTTAATGATGTTATGTCGTTTTGAGCTTTTATTATTACGAATTGTAAACCCTACTATAAAGCTTCTAGGGTTGAGAACAGAAATATAGAACATACAAGTTTGAATAACACTTTTGAGAGAATTCCTCTCTTGGTTCTTTAAAGAACTTCCCTTGAACTTATCGGATTTTCTTCCATGGCGTTCTTCCGGACTTATCAATCGGTCTTTCATCCCGATTGTGGCGTCCACATAATATACTAAGGTTCTTGCCTCACTTATAGGCAACGGGTCGTGGTTTTCACTCGATTGTTTGGCATCTTGGGTAGCAATTCCAAACGTATTGGTATTGGGTTTCATCACACGTGGGCGTGATTCGTATCAGTTTGGTATCAGAGCCTAGGTTTGTTAAACATCAGTTCGGTTTGAGGAAGGTAACATCAAAACCCTAACTCCAATCGTTCATATCAATTGTTCATATCAAGTTCATAGTGTTAATTGTCGATTGAAAGTGTAGTGTCTCCTATTCACTTTTGTTACAAAAAAAAAAAAAAAAAGAACGTGATCAAGAACAAAAACAAAGGCAACAAAAAAGGAAAGAAAAAGAGGAAAATTTCGCGCCCCTAGAGTTGTTTTGAATTCTACGGAAGGGATTGGTGTAGTTTGGTCAGTTCTAAGAGAATTAAGTAGAGGAATTGGTGAGTTGATATCATCATTGCTTGTGAGAACACACGAGTGACTGTGTGATATCATCCTTTGAGTGAAACACATAAGGGAGTGTATCGTGAAGCTTAATCATATATATTTGTGTTAGTACTAATCTTTTTCTATAGGAACTATGTCGAGGCAATATTCTCCTGAAGGTGAGAGGGGAAGGTTTGATGCTAGGTTAGTGATTGAGGCATTGAGAAGTGAGATGAAGAGGATGTTTCAGGAGGGCATGGAACAAATTCATGAGACTGTGGAGCAAAAACTAGAGCAATCTAAAAACGTCTTCCAAGGGCGTAAGAGGGAGAGTTGTTCTAGGAGAGTACAAAGGGGTGGAGATGAAATGTCTGATGATGAATTTAATGAACCTTCTATCGGGAGTTATAGAGGTGATAGTGGTAGGAATAGAGGAACTAGGGATTGGGAAGATAGAGGAGATAGGAATAGAGAGGATAATCAATTGAGTAGTATAAAGATGAAGATTCCTCCTTTCCAAGGGAAGAATGATCCCGAGGCGTACTTAGAGTGGGAGAAGAAGGTAGAGATGGTGTTTGATTGTCACAATTATAGTAGGAGAAAGAAAGTGAAGCTTGCCGCCATTGAATTTTCGGCTTATGCCATAGTGTGGTGGGATCAACTGATGTTGAATAGAAGAAGGAATGGCGAACCACCTATTGAGTCTTGGGAAGAGATGAAGAGGGTGATGAAGAAGCTGTTTGTGCCTGCGTATTACTATCGTGAATTACACAACAAATTGCAAACTCTTAAGCAGGGAAGCCGAAGTGTGGATGAGTATTTCAAGGAGATGGAGGTTACTATGATTAGGGCGAATGTAGAGGAGGATAGAGAGGCTACCATGGCTAGGTTTCTTGCTGGATTGAATAGAGAAATTCAAAATGTCGTAGAACTGCAACATTATGTAGAATTGGAAGATATGGTTCATATGGCTATAAAGGTTGAGAACCAACATAAGAGGAAAGGTAGTAATACTTCACGGTTTCAACAGGGTGCTGGTTCATCCACCTGGAAGACTAATCAATGGAAGAATGAAGAAAAGCCTTTACCCACCAAACCAAAAGGAGAGCAGAGGTAAGCGGGTTCTACTCCTAGTAACCAAGGTAAACCTGATTCTCCTACTCCGAGAAATCGTGACATTCGATGTTTTAAATGCCAAGGTAGAGGCCATATTGCTAGTCAATGTCCGAATAGGCGTGTTATGATTCTGCGTGATGATGGTGAGTATGAAACTGAGGGGGATAGTGAAGAGGATGATATGCCTCCATTAGAGGACGCTAGTGATGACGAGGAGCCTGCAGTAGGGAAGTTAGTGGTAGTAGTGAAGCGAGCTTTGAATGTGCAGGTGAAGGAAGAAGAGGAGGTGCAATGAGAGAATATCTTTCATACTAGATGTTATCTAGGTGATCATATTTGCAGTTTGATCATTGATGGAGGGAGTTGCACTAATGTGGTGAGTACTTTTATTATCGAGAGGCTGGGACTCAAGACTACTAAACACCCTAGTCCATATAAATTGCAGTGGTTGAATGATAGTGACGAGACTAAGGTGAGTAAACAAGCCTTGATTGCTTTTTGCATCGGTAGGTATGAGGATGGGGTGTTATGCGATGTAGTACCAATGCAGGTGTGTCATGTGTTGTTGGGGAGGCCATGGCAGTTTGATAGGAAGGTTGTTCATGATGGCTTTTCTAATAAGTATACGCTTGTTCACCAGGGGAAAAGCTTTAATCTTAAACCCTTAACACCTAAACAGGTGTATGAGGATCAGTTGCAACTACAACAGTCTCTTGCAAAATATAAGGTGAGTGAAAAACAGAGGGAGAGTGAGAGAGCAAAAGACAGCGAGAAAGAAAAGGAACACAAAAGTCGATATCAAAAGGAAAAAGAGAGGAAGGCTGGAATGAGCGTGAGAGACCAAGTTGAGGGATGATCAACTTTGGTGGTGAGTGAAAAGGAGAGTGCAGCCTTGCAAAAGGAGAGTTGTGTGGCAAGAGCGAGTGTAGTGAGGAGAGCGTTAGTGATGAAGCAACCTATGTTGTTGCTGGTTTTTAAGGAAACTTGTTTGAATACTAACAAACTTTTTAACTATTTGCCTAGTGTGGTTGTGTCTATTGTGTAGGACTTTGAAAATGTCTTCCTTGAGGAGATTCCAAAGGGTTTACCACTTATTCGTGGTATTGAGCACCAGATTGATCTTGTACCCAGAGCATCTATTCCAAACAAACCAGCTTATAAGAGCAATCCAGAGGAGACAAAGGAACTCCAAAGGCAGGTCAATGAATTAATGGAGAAGGGGTACGTGAGAGAAAGCATGAGTCCATGTGCAGTGCCTGTGATTTTGGTGCCTAAGAAGGATGGGTTATGGAGAATGTGTGTTGACTGCCGCGCCATCAACAAGTAAAGTATCGTCATCCCATTCCTCGCTTAGATGACATGTTAGACGAGTTACATGGGTCTAGTGTCTTTTCCAAAATTGATCTGAAAAGCGGATATCACCAAATTAGAATGAAAGAAGGTGATGAATGGAAAACCGCATTTAAGACAAAATATGGATTGTATGAGTGGTTAATAATGCCTTTCGGTTTAACTAACACACCTAATACTTTTATGAGACTTATAAACCATGTTTTGAGGACTTTTATTGGCAAATTTATGGTTTTCTATTTTGATGCTATCCTCATTTACAGCAAGAGTTTGGAAGACCATATATCTCAGTTGAGGGATGTTTTAGAAGTGCTACAAAAGTAGCAATTATATGCTAACCTCAAAAAGTGCACTTTTTGCACAGACAAACTTGTGTTTCTTGGTTTTGTTGTTAGTGCATAGGGAATACAGGTTGATGAAGAAAAGATTCGTGCGATCTGATGGGTGTCGAATCCAACAAAAATAAAACCTACTCCTAGACAATTATATGATTTGCATATAGTGGTGAGTAGGGTCGAATCCACAGAGATTGGTTAAACTTATTTCTATTCAAGGAGAATAAAAGGGAAAAGGAAAATGGGGGGTTTGGTTTGTGAATAGAATAAAGTTAAAACAAGATAAGAAAGTTGTATATTGATAAAAAGCCTAGCCAAAGGAATCAAGATGGTTTAATTCTAGGAATTGATCATCGATGCAAATGTTCTCTATTCTTGTTTCTAGATAAATTGGTTATGGTTATTAACAAGCTCCAACAACCTATCTCTCCTTACTTCCTCGATAACCTCAGACAAGCGCTTTGAATTATTTCTCTTATTGATTAAACAACCCTTAGACAAGCGCTTAGGATTTAATCTATCAATAGCATTAAGATCTAGAGATACCACCAATTCATGCCAGTAGATTATAAGATAACCTATTTAAACATGATCACACACCTCCATAACATGAATTCGATCATCTCTTTTATAACCAAACATGTTATTGCGTCACTAAGACTAGAACAATCAAACAATTACGGATTTGACGTGCTAGTTGACAATATATTAACTTGCTAATTGAGTAGAAGAGCTCTATTCATACCAATTAACAAAGATAATAATGACAAAACGATCAGAAGATATATGAATACCCGAAAGCGAAGAATAGAATAAATATAAGTTAATTAGACCTCACAATTCGTAGAGAATTAAACATCTATGACCCTTTGGCTAGAAAAGTAGCTTAGCTACACATGTTCATCAATAAAACGAAAGTAAAAAGTAAAAACATAATGAACCCGGTTGCTTGCTCTGCCTCTAAGATGATCCAAGGTTCTTCAAGATCCAAAGATTCAAAAGTTGTCCTAACCCTCTAGGGTTGGTTCTATTTATATTGTTAGATGGATAGCATGTGATCTTTTGCTAGCAAGATACGAAAATATCTTTCCTTTTCCAAGCAGATTTCGAGAAGTGAAGATTCGTCTGCTTGGCATGCCCCAACACACGGCCGTGGATCAAGCCGTGCCATCCTCTATGCATATTCTTCAAGTCTTCATCCGCGCCCAGTGTGAACCACGGTTAGACACACGGCCATATTTCAAGCTGTGCCTTCATCTGTGCATAATCTTCAAGTCTTCATCCGTGTCCAGTGTGTACCACGGTTACACCCACGGCTAGATTTCAAGCTGTGCCTTCATCTGGTTGATGTTCCACACTTTCTTCTCCTTGGTCCTGGCTTCTACTACGGCTTCAAGCACGGTTTCTCCTACGGCTTGCACCACGGCCGTGCCTTAAGCCGTGTCTCTCTCTGTTGAAAGTCCTCATTTTCGCCTTCTTGTCCAGTGTGTAACACGGTTTGAACCTTGGCCGTGCCTCAAACCGTGCTTCCTCCAGTGGTGTAATTCCTTGTCTTGATCCAAGTTGTAGATGACTTCTCTAAAATACTTGAATTAGCATCCTTAACTCCATTTAACCTGATTTATCACGATGATAGAATTAAAGTACCATTTCCTTATGATTTCTATAAAATCAATAATAATTTAACACAATTTATACTATAAAGATTGAGTATGAAATGACTCTATCACGATCCAAGAATGGCCTGGTCCAACCAACATAAGTAATGTGCGGAGTTTCCATGGACTAGCGAGCTTTTACAGGAGGTTTGTGAAGGATTTCAGCACCATTGCAGCATAACTTACTGAGGTAATCAAGAAGAACGTGGGGTTCAGATGGGGAGAACAACAAGAGAAGGCCTTTCAGACGATTAAAAATAAGCTGACTCAGGCGCCATTACTTGCTTTACCTAATTTCTCTAAAACGTTTGAAATTGAGTGTAATGCTTTAGGATTAGGTATTGGACCAGTGCTCATGCAAGAGAGAAGACCAATTGCATTCTTTAGCGAGAAGCTAAGTGGGGCAACCTTGAACTACCCTACTTATGACAAGGAATTATATGCCTTGGTTCGAGCACTGGAGACTTGGCAACACTATCTTTGGCCAAAAGAGTTCATGATCTACACTGATCATGAATCCTTGAAGTACTTGAAGGGACAACATAAGCTAAACAAAAGGCATGCTCGTTGGGTGGAGTTCATCGAAACATTTCCCTATGTCATCCACTACAAGCAAGGTAAAGAGAATGTCGTTGCTGATGCACTTTCTAGGAGGTATGCTCTTATCTCTACTCTTAGTTCTATACTACTTGGGTTTGAGCACATTAAGGAATTGTATGCTGCTGGTCGAGATTTTTGTGAAGAGTATGTGCATTGTATGAAGAGTGGTCATGGTAAATTTTATAAACATGAAGGATTCTTGTTTAAGGAGAGTAAACTATGCATTCCAAATTGTTCTTTAAGAGAATTATTCGTGAGGGAGTCTCATGGAGGAGGTTTAATGGGGCATTTTGGAGTAGCTAAAACCTTAGGGGTATTGCAGGAACACTTCTATTGGCCTCACATGAAACGAGATGTTGAGAGGATTTGTGAGCAATGTGTCACGTGTAAGCAAGCAAAGTCTAGAGTCCAACCTCATGGGCTTTATACCCCACTTCCCATTCCTCATGAGCCTTGGGTAGATATTTCCATGAATTTTATGTTAGGATTACCCAGGTTTAGACATGGTCGAGATTCTATTTTTGTAGTTGTGGATAGATTTTCTAAGATGGCACATTTCATTCCTTGCCACAAAATAAATAGATGATGCTTGCAATATTGCTAATTTGTTCTTTAGGGAAGTTGTGAGATTGCAATGTATGCCTAGAACAATCGTAGCGAATAGAGATGCTAAGTTCTTGAGCTACTTCTGGAAGACCTTGTGGGCTAAGTTAGGAACTAAGCTATTGTTTTCTACTACTTGTCATCCACAGACTGATGATCAAACTGAGGTAGTAAATCGAGCTTTATCTACTTTGTTAAGGGCAGTCATTAAAAAGAACATTAAAAGTTGGGAAGATTGCTTGCCGCATGTTGAATTTGCCTATAATCGCACAATGCATTTTGCTACTAAGTTTACTCCTTTTGAAATTGTGTATGGTTTTAATCCACTTACTCCTTTGGATTTATCACCTCTGCCTATTTCTGAGTATGTTAATCTAGATGGCAAGAAGAAAGCAGAATTTGTTAAACAGATACATGAGAAGGCAAGGCTAAACATTGAGCAAAGAACAGAGCAGTATGTGAAACAAGCCAACAAGGGTCGTCGGCAAGCTGTCTTTGAACCTGGAGATTGGGTTTGGGTTCACATGCGCAAAGAGCGATTTCCCGTGCAGTATTGATCTAAATTACTTCCTAGAGGCGATGGACCATTTCAAATTCTTGAGCGCATCAATGATAATGCATATAAGATAGATTTGTCAGGTGAGTATCAAGTAAGTGCTACGTTTAATGTTACTAATCTGAGTCCTTTTGATGTAGGCGACGATTTGAGAACAAATCCTTTTCAAGAGGAGGGGAATGATGAGAGCCATGATGGGAGCCAAGCCAGAAGATAGAATGTGGATCCTCTTGAAGTGCCACTTAGACCGATCACAAGAACTCGAGTGAAACGATTCAAGAAAGCACTTAACGGGTTTATAAAGGATGTCCATGAAGCCAGAAAGGATGGGAGCAACCATGAAGCCGAAAGGATTGGAACAACCATGAGAATGCCCTTGCTTTTGTAAAAGTCATAACGGATACGGGTTGAAGGAGGCGTGTCTTTACAAGGCACGGCCATGTAGTGAGTCTGGAGGCTCCACAAAAACATACATGGTCGTATACACGGTTCAAAGGCACGACCGTGTATGGTGTCAAGAATATCTACAGAAACATACACGTCTAGAAAGGCACAGCCGTGTATACACTCTACGCCAGCTACTACGCCGGCTCCAACGCCGCTGGCCTTTAATTCACTATTTTGTTATTTTTCCACAACTTAATGATGTTATGTCGTTTTGGGCTTTTATTATTATGAATTGTAAACCCTACTATAAAGCTTCTAGGGTTGAGAACAGAAATATAGAACATATAAGTTTGAATAACACTTTTGAGAGAATTCCTCTCTTGGTTCTTTAAAGAACTTCCCTTAAACTTATCGGATTTTCTTCCGTAGTGTTCATCCCGACTTATCAATCGGTCTTTCATCCCGATTGTGGCGTCCACATAATATACCAAGGTTCTTGCCTCACTTATAGGCAACGGCTCGCGGTTTCCACTAGATTGTTTGGCATCTTGGGTAGCAATTCCGAACGTATTGGTATTGGGTTTCGTCACACGTGGGCGTGGTTCGTATCGGAAGCCATGCCAAAGAGGAGGCAAGAAAGTGAAGATAGAGGCTTTCACTAGTAGCATCTAAGTGTAGGATCTTCACTCCTCTTTGTAATCTTTTTATTTCTTGATCCATTTTCATGTAAATCAAATTATTTATAATAGGATATATTATTCTGATTTTTGTAAGTTCCATTTGTGTATCTAAGATGTATCCAACCTAAGATATAAGCTTGGATGTAAAACCAAGATTAGAATGATGAACAATGTGAGGAATCACCATGTAATGAGTTGTTCATGTTTGATCTTGGAGAAAATCTATGTAAATCAGATTTTTGGATATTTATCACCTTTTGGATGTCAACTTTTGGGAGCCAAAGAAGTGTTTTTTTTTTTTTTTATGTATTTAATGTACTCCTAATCATAGAAAACTATAGGTAATGATTAAGGTGCTTTAATAGTAGGAAAAAGTGGAAAAATTGCAAGATTGGTTCTTAAACCCCAAACTAACGTCCAAACTAATTTTTATCTATGATTTTTAGAATTTTCAGAACCTAAATATGATGAAACAACCTTAGGAAAATTCTGTAAATAAAAATCTTGAAGAAAATATGAAAATAACATGAAATAGGACGAGAAAATGCAAACCGAGGACTTGTGAAAAACCAATTGAAATTCTTGGCCAAAATTCTAGAATTTCAAAAAAGAACAAAACCTTCATACACCAATTGGAAATCCTAAACAAGTTTTTAGGTGATTAGAGTTAAATCTTTTGGGTTATTAGATCAAATTAGGCGAAAAGAACCCTAAGTGGAACCTAGACAAGGCACACCTAATCTGTTTTGACCATAACATAACCTTCTGAAGGTTAAACAACCAAAAAACCTTCTGAAATAGAGTGAACACTCAAAAAACTTCAACATGACTATAAGTACGTGAAAAGTAGACTTAAAATAAAAAAGTGATGAATAAAACACTAAAACCATTAAAACCGAGAAAACCAATAAATTTAGTAAAACTAGTGTAGGTTGATATTTAAGTTCAACTTGTAGAATTTTTGTTGTCCTATCAGGTGACACATCTTTTGTAGATGACCTACCACTTGACTGCTATGATTGAGGACGACATGGTAGGGCGGGTAAAATCCAATGACTACTATTCCTTGTTTGTGTTTATAGTTAGTGCACTCGCATGTGAATATATTGGATATATGAACTGGATTTGTGTGTAGGGGTAATCAGGGTACTAATTGTGCTCAATTGCTATGATTGATTGTTAAATTACCTTAATTCTACCTAGCTAAATGATTATTGATTTCCTCTGCATTTAGAATATAGAAACTGTGAGTGTATATTAAATTGTTGTGGATGCCAACTAACTAGACTTAATATTATTTGGCTATATATAAATTGAGCCATGGATCACAAAATCTTGCATATAAGAAGGCCATCGGCATCATGCGGTAGTATGGAAAGGCCCCATGGAGTAACTTTATGGGCATACCTTATCTTGATCTTTAGGAACTAAATGGAACTAGGAAATGCTACCTTTTGATTGAGACCTAGTGGTGTGCTCCAAACGAATAATTCAACACAGATCCAAGAAGGAAGAACAACTGATATCAATTCCTAGCCAATTGCGTGACCCTAGCTTGAGAAGACCCTAATTTGCGTGAAATGAAAAGAGGAACAAATGAAATCCAATTACGTACCAGATATTACACACTAGTGATAATTGGAAAAGACTTAAGAATGATTGATGTTAAACATAAAAATCCTTAAGCTAAACTCGCCACAATTCTCTATGGTAGAATTGATAAGAGTTATGTGACAAGAACAAGCTTTTTCATAGCAAAGAAGTTAATTTTCTAATCTGAAAAGTGTCTAAAAAAAACCTAAACAACAAGTATTTATACCTAGTCTAAATAAGAGAAATACAACAATGTAAAATAAGGCTTAAATCGGTCCTATAGGAGCACTTAGAAAACCAGTTCATCTACATGAAATGAGGTGAAGTATGGCTGGTTTCTCCAAGTGAAATGCAAGTGATATAAGGTCGGCTCCCTTTATCTTCTATAGGTTCAAGTATAGCTTACACACTTGACATTAGTGTGTTGGTTTGCCATCTTATAAAACCGACAAATGTACCTGATGAAATGTAAAGCAATTATATAATGGAAACGAAGACACTAAATAAATGTCTTCGGGGTCTAATTGTTTAAAGAGGACCCTCATCGCCAAATTTTGTAATTCTTTGGCTCTTGCTCTGGTGATGGGTCTTGTAGGTGTATGATTCTTATCATCTCTTCAGGCATGTAGAAGATTTGCCCTCAAATTTGATAGGTCTTCATGAATGTCATTTGGCAAATATAGTGATAGATCTACAACATTAAATGTAGTAGAGACGCCGTATCCTCCTGGCAATTCTATTTTATATGCATTGTTGTTGATACGTCTGACAACTCTGAAAGGTCCATTTGCTCTAAGTGATTGCTTTTGCAACTTTTTGTGAGGAAACCTATCTTTGCTGAGATTAGTCTAGACTAGATCACCTATATTATAAATTCTGGTTTTCCTGTTTTTATTACCTTGAAGTTTTTACTGTTTCTATGCTTTTTGAAGATGTTCAACTATCCTTTAATGAAGTTTTTAGATCTCTTGGGCTCATTCTACTCCACTTAAGCTTTCTTCCTTTGTTGCTGGAATAGCTATGAATCTAATGGAAGAGTAGGATTATAGCCATACACGACTTTAAAGGGAGACTTACTGGTTGAACTATGAGTAGACCTATTATAAGATAACTCAACAATAGGGAGACACAAGTCTCAATCAGTAAGATTCTTGCCAACTATTGCTCTCAGTAAGGTACCAAGAGTACAATTAACAATCTCCGTCTAGCTATTTGTCTATGGATGGCACTCGGTACTATACATGAGTTTAGTACCAAGTCTTCTCTATAGTGTCTTCCAGAAAAAGCTAAGAAACTTAGTGTCTTTGCCAGACACTATGCTGTGTGGAACACCATGTAGTTTTACAATTTCTTGCACAAAAAGGTTAGCTATAAAAAGTGCATCATTCGTTTTGTGGCAAGGCATAAAATGGGACATTTTGCTGAAGCGATCAACAACAACCATAATAGAATCCTTTCCTCTTTGTGTCCTGGATAGACCCAAAATAAAATCTATGCTGATATCAGTCCAAGGTTGAGTAAGTATAAGCAAAGGCATATATTCACCCTGAACTCCTTTCTTTCCTTTTGCTCTTTTATAGACCCTACACCTTTTCAGCACCTTATGAACATCTTTCATCATACCCCTCCAATAAAAATGTTCTTTTAACAAAGCCAGAGTCCTTTTTTCACCAAAATAACCAAATAACCTTCTAGCATGTGCTTCCCTCACTAACAATTCTCTAACTAACCTATAAGGTATACACAATTTTCCAGTCTTATACAAAAAGCCATCAATCATATAATACCCTTCAAATATTTTCCCCTCAGAACATTTCTTAACTACTACTTTCAGAAATTCATCATGCACATATTATTCCTTCAGCAATTCAAATCCAAGTAGTTTCAATTGTAGAGAGGTGATAAGTACATACCTACATGACAAAGCATCAACTACCATATTTATGTTACCCTTCTTGTACTTAATCACATATGAGAAACTCTCTGGAAACTCTACCCATTTAGATTGGTGTTTTAACAGATTTTGCTGACCTTTGAAATGTTTTAAGGATTCATGATCTGTATAGATAATGAATTCTTTTGGAAGAAGATAATGCTGCCATGTCATCAATGCCCTCACTAAAGAATAGAATTCCTTATCATACATTGAGTTGTTTAAAGGTGCACCACTCAGTTTTTCATTGAAATATGCAATGGGCCTTTTATCCTACATCAACACAGCACTAATCCCTATCCTTAAGGCATCATACTCCAATTCAAAAACTCTATCAAAATCAAGTAAAACCAATACTGGAGCACTAGTAAGCTTTACCTTTATCTCCTCAAAACTCTTTTAGGCCTTCTCACCCCAAATAAAAGGAACATTTTTCTTTGTCAGTTTAGTTAAAGGATTGACAATAGTATTGAAGTTATGGACAAATCGTCTATAAAATGAAGCCAGTCCATAAAAACTTCTTACCTCAGCAATTGATTTTAGCATTGGCTACTCTCTAATAGCCCTCAATTTCTCCTCATCCACCCTGACTTTAGAACTAGATATAATAAATCTTAAAAATGTTACCTCGGTTTGGTAGAAAGAACACTTTTGGAGATTAACATACAATTGTTGTGCCATCAGTATTGAAAACACAGCCCATAGATGCTCCACATGATTTTCTAGGTTTTTGCTGTAGATCAAAATGTCATCAAAATAAACATCAACAAATTTACCTAGAAACTCCTTCATCACATGATTCATTAACCTCATAAAGGTACTAGGGGAATTAGTCAAACCAAATAGCATGACCATCCATTCATATAATCCATGGCATGTTTTAAAAGTGGTCTTCCACTTGTCTCCTTCCCTCATCTAAATTTGGTGATATCCACTTTTATGGTCCACCTTGGAGAACATCTACGCATCAAATAGCTTATCTAACATGTCATCAATTCTAGAAACATGATACTTGTATTTGATGGTGATTTTGTTGATGGCTCGGCTATCAATGCACATCCTCCAAGTGTCGTCCTTCTTAGGGACAAGAAGGGCTAGAGCAGTACAGGGACTGATACTTTCCCAAACAAAACCCCGTTCTACCAACTCATCCACCTGACGCTTCAATGCCTTAGCCTCTTCAGGATTCATGCGGTATGCAGGTCAGTTTGGTAAAACTAATCCTGGCTAAAAGTCAATGGTGTGCTCAATACCTCTTAGAGGCGGTAATCCCTTTAGCAATTGATCTATAAAAAGATCGTTGTAGTCATGATGGGAATCTACCTTGCGGTTCCAATAGTGGGGGAACCTGATTTGGATGTATGATCCAAGACATCTACATATGTTCACTTTTTATCTAATAATGTTTGGTTTTGCACTATAGCAGGTACATTTATCGGTTTTATGGGATGGCTAAATGATCAACTTGCGGGATATTTTTGGAGTCACATCCAACTGCCCATAAATTGCTTAATTGACTTGAAGAACCAATCATTTGAAGACCATCTTTTGCACTTGTATTTGTCATTATTGAACTGACCATTTTTTTTCTTTTTTGGGACTTATAATTTGTTGTAGAATCGGCCACTTAGTGGCATATGTGTAATTTTTTGAACATTTTTACCTTAATTGGAGCAAGTATAAATACTTGCTAATTAAGGTTTTTAGGGAGCTTTTGACATTTTGAACAAAAACACATTGTTGTCGTGGGAAAGTGAGTCCTCTTATTAAAACACAGACTCTTATCAATTTCTAGGAAATTGTGGCGAGTGAGGCTTGGAATTTCTTGTAAGTAGTATCAAGAACTTCTAAGTTGCTTCTTTTTTATTACTAGTGTGTAATATCTAGAGATAACAGATTTTTTTTTTTTTTATCATTTGTTGTTCATGCTAATTATGGTTCATATTACTTCAATTTTATAAGATTGGAATTGCATGTTATATGTAACTTGACTGGTATTGGAATATTTTGTAATTCATCCACTTTAGATCACGCCAATTAAGGTTCACGTGATTCTAAGCATCACGCCATTTTATGTTCCATTGAGCATTTGAGATTGATTAATCATTTGGTATTGTTCATTTGCTTAGATTCACTTTTAAGCACATCATAATTTGGTATCAGAGCACGGTTTTGAGAAGGGAATTTTGTGTTTGCTGATTTAGGGATTTAGGGTTCTTGTTCTTCCATTTCATACTTGAAGTTATTTGAAGAGGAATTGAAGTAATTGTGTATGATTGTGCCATAACATACTTGTTGTTTGCGAAATTAGAAGTGGAATTTTAGATTTAGTCCTTTGTGATCATCATCTTGCCGTGAGCTCCTTATGTGTGGAAGAAAGGGAAGTTTTTTGAATTTGAATTCCATAATTTGAAGTAGTTGTGGAGTGTGCCGTGTGTTTTCATTTTGCATTCGGAAGTGGAAGTGTACAATTTTCAAATTTAAATTTGTGTGGAGAATAAGAAATCATTTGAATTCAAACACATCTATTAAGTTTGACGAAGTTATTGAGTGGTATTGATTGCATTTCATTTGAATTTGAAATTGACTCTTACCATTTGTGGAGAAGGTTGCATTAAGGGTGTAACATTTTAAATTGCTTGCCGTGTGGAGTTAGTGTCCATATTTGCTTCCATTTGTCTTTTGTTGCTGTGATCTTTAGAAGGAGTTGTGTGTGGCGGTGTAAGTGTGTATTGAGTTGAAGGGTTGCATCTAATGGTATTGTGTGTGTTGAGGCAAAGAGGTGCTACACTTGAAGTGTTGTTGTTGTTTGAAGTGAGTGCACTGTGTTTGTGTTATGTGTGTAGCAGTGTGAGTGTGTTGTGGAGTTGTGTAAGGAAGGTGTTACATGTGGTGTATGGGATTGTGTATGTGCCATGACTAGAAAAGGGAAGTTTAGTAGTAAAGTTTGAATTTCAAAACAAGCATTTAAGTGTGAAAGTTATTAAGTATTGATACTTAAATACTTGCTTAATTGAATTCAATAACTTACTACTTGGAAGTGTTTAATTATTGCTTCAACTTATTTGTTGCTATAATTGTAGTGAAGGGAGAGTGCTGCAATTGTTTTAGATTATATTTGTACTTTAGCAAATCACATCCACAAACATGTCGAATGATAGTGTGAATGGGGGCATTGGCAATGAGGCCAATAGCCAAGTTAGTGGAAGACAGGGTCATCATACTACAAGTGGGAGAACTTTGGAGGAATAGCTTCAGGACCTCACCACCATTGTTGCTACACTAGCAACAAGGATTGACAAGATAGCAATGCCATAACCACCAGTGGTAAATCCTCAAGCACCACCACCTAGAGTAGCTCCTCAAAAAGTTCAAAGAGAGGGAGTAATAGGAGGAGGAAACATAGGAAGGAGATCATCATGCCTTTAAGGAAGAGAGGGATGATAATTTTAGGGTTAATCCTTACCCAAACAGGGATTTCAGACTACCGAGGGGTCTAGAATATGTGAAGTTGCAGATGCCTTCATTTAATGGCAAGGGTTCAGCAGATGACTATCTGGATTGGGAGGATAAGGTTGAGGGCCTTTTTGAGTGTTATGAGATAGATGATAACACCAAAGTTTGTCTTGCTGCTATTGAGTTTATAGGGTATGTTGCCTTCTGGTGGAAAAATTTGGTGACCAGCAGGCGAAGGGATGGAGGGGTTGAAATTCACACTTAGAGAGACATGAAAAGGGTCCTAAGGAAAAGGTTCATTCTTGAGCATTATAGGCAAGAACTTTTTATGCGTCTACAAACTTTGAGATAGGGAGGCAAAATAGTGAATGACTATTTCCAGGAGTTTGAAACTTTGATGATCAAATGATCAAAGAGGTAGTTGGACCTGATGTTAGGTAGACAGTACCGGGGTCGACTAGTGGGAAGTTATGCCAAATTAAATGCTTTAAATGCATGAGATTTAGACGTATGGCTACACAGTGTCCTAATAAGAGAGTAATGACAGTCATGGAGGGCACCAAAGAAGAAGATGAAGAAGAAGCTATAGAGCCTATAAATCTGTCTATGGCTTTACAGGAGTACTATGATGATCAGAATGTTGAGATACATGAGGATAAAAAGGGTAAACATTACTTACTTATTAATGTGTTGCATAGGGTTTTGACTTTATCTCCAAACGTCAGGGACAAATAGAGGGAGAACCTATTCCGCGTACCTTGCCGAATCCGAGGTAACCTTTTTGTGCTATTCATTGATAGTGGTAGTTGCACTAATGTCATATCTGCTACATTAGTAGATAAATTACAACTAGCCACTAGCTCGCATCCTAGCCCTTACAAATTGCATTGGTTGGATGACCGTGGTACTCTGCATGTTACACAAAGGGCAAAGGTACCAATTAGTGTAAGAAAGAAATACCATGATGAGATTATCTGTGATGTGCTTCCTCTGTGTGCCTTTCATTTATTGTTGGGTAGACCTTGGATGTTTGATAGAAAGGTGTTACATGATGGGTTTAGAAACACTTACATGTTTTGAAAGGATAGTACACAAATAGTCTTGACTCCTATGTCTCCATCTAAGTGCACTCTTTCCAAGAACAAATTAAAAATACCTTTGGTTTGTCTAAAAGTCAAGTAAACAGGAAAACAAAGACATCGGCTTTTAATCCAAGAGATGACCCCTTAGATTTGAGGGCAAATCTTTCAAAGGCCTGAGGAGATAATGGGAATCTACCCTGCGGTTCCAGCAATAGGAGAACCTGATTTGGATGTATGATTTAAAACATCTACATATGTTCACTTTTTATCTAATAATGTTTGGTTTTGCATTATAGCAAGTACATTGATTGGTTTTATGGGATGGCCAAATAACATGCACTAATGATCAACTTGCAGGACATTTTTGGAGTCACATCCAATGGCTCATGAATTGCTCAATTAACTTGAAGAACTGGCCATTTAAAGACCATCTTTTGCACTTGTATTTATCATTATTGAATCGGCCATTTTTGTTCATTTTTAGGATTTATAATTTGTTGTAGAACCAGCCACTTAGTGGCATATGTGTAATTTTTTAAACATTTTTACCCTAATTGGAGCAAGTATAAATACTTGCTAGCTAGGGTTTTTAGGGAGCTTTTGACATTTTGAACAAAAACAAATTGTTGCCGTGAGAGAGTGAGTCCTCTTACTAAAACACACACTTTTATCAATTTCTAAGAAATTGTGGCGAGTGAGATTTAGAATTTCTTGTAAGTAGTATCAGGAACTTCTAAGTTGCTTCCTTTTTATTACTAGTGTGTAATATCTAGTGATAATAGGTTGTTTTTTTAATCATTTTTTGTTCACGCCAATTAGGGTTCATATTACTTCAATTTTATAAAATTGAAATTGCATGTTATATGTAACTTGATTGATATTGGAATATTTTGTAATTCATCCACTTTAGATTATGCCGATTAAGGTTCATGTGATTCTAAACATCACGCCATTTTATGTTCGATTGAGCATTCGAGATTGATTAATCATTTGGTAGTGTTCACGTGCTTGGATTCACTTTTAAGCACATCAAGTCATCCAGTACCTGAGATACCACGGGAGGTAAATGCTCACGCCCATTAATCTCTAGGGCATATCTCATCTGTAACAAATATATTGGTCTCTCATCTTCTATGGCCTCCTCTAACTCATACCGTCCTACTAATAAGGTTTTCTTATTCCCAGTCTTACTTATTTGCCTCTGAGCCTCTTGGACCTCTGAAGGTGACATTAGGTTCAACATTATACGTTTACCCTTTTTCTGGAACACATAAGTATTTTTGAAGCCATCATGTAAAACCCTCCGATCATACAACCAATGCCTACCAAGCAATATATGGGATGCACACATAGGAAGGATGTTACAGATAATCTCATCATGGTATTTATCCCCTATGCTGAAAGGTACCTTAACCCTCTAGGTAACATGTAGACTACCCTACTCACTCAGCCAATGCAATTTATAGGGTCTGGGATGTAGGGTAGTGACTAGTTTCAATTTAGTCACTAATGATGTAGCTACTACATTAGTACAACTATCACCATCAATAATAATATCACATAGATTACCTTGTACCCTGTAAGAGATGTGGAACAAATTTTTTCTTTGCTCATCATCATTAGTAAGAAAAGAAGTCATAACTCGGTGCAGTACATTAATGGATAAATACTGATCATTTCCCTTATCCTCATGTACTACAACATCTATGTCACCATAATACTCATCTAATACCACTGACAAATCTATGGCCTCAAGCATATCTTCCTCATCTTCCTCACTCTTGACCTCTAAAGTAGTCATAACCCTCCTATTTGGACATTGAGCAGCCATATGTCCAAAACCCAGGCATTTAAAACATTTGATCTGATGACTCCATCCTCCTGATGTCCCAGCTACTGACGGTTTGTTATCATTTCCTATAACTATTTTTCCTTTCCCCACTATCTCCTTCTCCCCTCTACTATCCTACGCCACTAGGCTCTTTTCTACATTTCTACTATATCCCCTTCTATCAACCTGTTTACCTTCAAAACCATACAGTTTTGTAGAAGTCCCATACATGTTACTCGCTGCTCTAAATGGATTGGATCACCTCTATCTTTCCACTTTCAGAGCCAGCTGGATGGCCTCATCAAGGGTATCATACCTCTAGAGCTCCACAATGCAGGGAATTTCATACTTTAACCTCGATACAAATGTGCTAGGGTTTGTTCAGAAGGTTCGATTGACCCACATCTGATCATTAGTGTCTCAAACTCTTGTACATACTCATAAACTATTTTGCCTCCCTGCCTCAATGTTTAGAGACGCATAAACAACTCTTACCTATAGTGCTCGAGTATAAACCTCCTTCTCATAACACATTTCATTTCCTACCAAGTATGTATCTTTACCTCACCATCTCTTCGTCTACTAGCTACAAGATTCTTCCACCATAAGGGGGCATAACCAGTAAACTCTACAAAAGCAAGGCGAACCCGAGTGTGATCGTTAATTTCATAACATTCAAATAATCCTTCAGCCTTATCCTCCCAATCCAAGTAGTCTTCTGTAGAACCCCTTCCAGCAAATGAAGGCATATATAATTTCACTTATTCTAAGCCTCGAGGCAATTTGAACTCACGATTAAGGTAAAGCTCATTTTCAAAATTATCATCCCTTTCCTCCTTAAAAGCATGATAATCTCCTTCCATTCTCCTACCCTTATTACCTCCAATAACTCATTCTTGGTGAGCATTTTAATGGGCTACCCAAGGTAGGGGTGCTTGAGGATTTGTGATGGGAAATTTTCCAACACCGTCTATGCTTTCAGAACTGGATTTGGATGATGATCTAAATCGCTCATATTTTACTTCATTTCTTTTATCTAATAAGTATTTGAGAAATAATCTTACAGGTATAATAATAATTCTCCATGGGTTGCCAACATATCCTACACTAGTTGATGGCTACGGGACATCATCAGATTTGCATTCAAAGGCCTGCTGCGATTGTTTTCATTTTGAAGCATTAACTCATGAAGATTTATGATATTTTGTACTTTGTAATTATTCTATGGACTATTTTATGTTGTATTTTCTTTTAGGACACTTTCATTTTGATTGTAATTGTCATTTAGGACCGGCCACCTTAAAAGTGGCATAGTTGTAATTTTATACATTTTCTAACCCTAAAGGGAGCAAGTATAAATACTTGCTTAAAGTAGGGTTTGAGGATGCTATTTTTCAGATTTGAGTATACACTTTTGCGTGAGGATCAGGGTCTTCCTAATTGTCATTAGACTCTTATCAATTTCAATCCTAAGAGTTGAAATTGTGGCGAGTGCAACACTTGAAATTATGAGTAATATTAATCTCTTGTTGTTGTGTTTCATTTCATCTCTAGTGAGTCATATCTAGGGTTGGATTGAAAGCTTCTTGGTATCATTTGATTACATTTGTAATCAAGTTGTTATTTCCTAATTAATTGGTATTAAGCATTTGTTGTTTACTATCAATTGTACTCAATTTGAACCGTGATTTACATTTGGTGGAAAGGGTTCTTCGAGTTGAAAATTTGTTGATCTTATATATTATTCACATGGATTTACATGTGAATTGGGTTATGTTGGAAGAAATTATCCTTGTGGAATTGTAATTGCATCATTGAATATTCAGATCTCATTGCATCTTCACTAGGGTTCACGTAAATTTTACCCTTTTGAACCGGTTTTGATTTTGAGAGTTGAAGTTGTTCCTTTGGTTCATTTGCATGTGCTTAGACCTTAGTTTTAGGCACATCATTTGCCACTAGTGGTTGTGGCATCGTCATTTGATCTACCCGTGTTGCTAATGTGGCAACAATAGTGGTGAGATCCTGCAATTGTTCCTCTAGTGTTCTTCCACCTGTAGCATGACGAACCTGACCTCCTTTAACTTGACTATTAGCTTCATTGCCAATTTCTCCATTTACACTATCATTTGACATAATTTTTTTTTATACAATCACAGCTTCACATACCGATTCCTCCAACCAATACTCTTCACAACACATAAGAACAATTCAATACAACCTTCACAGTCACATTCACATCCACGGCATAACACTCACACTTCAACGTATACACACACCCTCAAACCACAACAAACACCTACGGTGTAGCACACCCTCAAACCACAACACACACTCTATGGTAACACACACACACCTACAGTTCAACACATACAAGAACACTTCTACGGTATGCACAAAACTCCTTCAAAGCACAAAAAATGGCACACTTCCACAATCTATGGTGCACTTTACAATCATGGCACACTTCCACAATCACAATACAAAAATGGTTCTAAGCTTTAGTCAAAGTGCATTCAAAGGGAATTAATGCACAATTTACCACATAAGGTAAATATGGAATCAATTTGAAAATATTTCCCAAACTTCACGGCAAGGTCTTACGGCAAGAATCCTTAACTTAATCTACAATAACCAAGGTAGAACACAACACAATTTATGTGAAATCAACAATTAAACACTTATATGGCATAAACCCTAATTCCTGATCCAAAATTAAAAATCCACATGTGCAATTCCCTTCCACAAACCTAAACTCTAATACCAAATTATGATGTGCTCCAAATGAATAATTTAATACAAATCCAAGAAAGAAAAACAATTGATTTCAATTCCTAGCCAGTTGTGTGACCCTAGCTTAAGAAGACCTTAATTTATGTTAAATGAAAAGAGGAACAAATGAAATCTAATTACGTACCAAATATTACACACTAGTGGTAATTGGAAAGGACTTAAGAATGATTGATGTTGTGCATAAAAATCCTTAAGCCAAACTTACCACAATTCTCTATGGTAGAATTAATAAGACTTACGTGACAAGAATAAGCTCTTTCATGGCAAAGAAGTCAATGTTCTAATATGAAAAGTGTCCAAAAAAAAACCTAAACAGCAAGTATTTATACCTAGTTTAAATAAGGGAAATATAACAATTTAAAATGAGGCTTAAATTGGCTCTATAGGAGCACTTGGAAAACCAGTTCAACCATGTGAAATGAGGTAAAGTATGGTCGATTTCTCCAAGTGAATTGCAAGTGATATAAGGTCGGTTCCCTTGGTCTTTTGTAGGTTCAAGTATAGCTTACACACTTGACATTAGTGAGTTGGTTCGCCATCTTGTAAAACCGACAAATGTACCTGATGAAATGCATAGCAATTATACAATGGAAATGAAGTCACTAAACAAATGTCTTTAGGGTCTAATTGTTCAAAGAGGACCCTCATTGCTAAATTTTGTAATCCTTTGGCTCTTACTCTGGTGATGGGTCCTGTAAGTGTATGATTCCTATCACCCAAGAATACTTAGTTTGGGGATTCATCGCTTAGGGGTGATTAAGCTTATGAGCCTTTCACAATCCATACCTTACATGAGCTTAGTATCTATATACATATTTTAGAGTCTATTGAAATATAGTATAAAAATATATATAAACTTTATGACTTTTCTCAAAAGATGGCTTATGGTCACTAGAGCCTAGAGCCAATGTGTAATTCGTGATTTCCCAACTTACGCAATAGAGGGCACTAAATCCGTGCTGTATATAGTGTTCGATAAACCATATATATTGTTATATTCATGTGATTGCTCATGTATGACATATGCTTGATTAAATAACTTACTTACTATTGCTTGTCGGTTTAGTAGGAGGATATATCTCACTAAGCTTTATAGCTTATACCCTTACATAATTCCCTTATTGTAGGAGTAGATCTGGTTAGAACTTAGTAAACAAATGCCAGAAGTTAGTATGGGAAGTAAGGAAATAGTGAAGAATCCGAGTAAAGAGATCACCTTTATATTTCTATCTAAGTTCTTGTTTTAGTTTTGAATACTTAGTAGGGACTGAAATGTATTAAGATTATTAACCTTTGAAACTATGTTGCCTACCTATGGACTTTAAAATATTTTGCTACTCTGAATTATTATATGTCTCTGAATTTTTTGAAAATGTTAAACCCTGATACGAACTACGCCCACATGTGACAAAACCCTATACCAATACGTTTGGAATTGTAACCCAAGATGCCAAATAATCGAAGTGGCACCGCGACTCATTGCCTACAGATGAGGCAAGAACCTTGGTATATTCTGTTGATGCCACAATCAGGATGAAAGACCGATTGATAAGTCTGATTTGAACGCCACGGAAGAGATCCGATAAATTCAAGAGAAGTTCTTTGGAGAACCAAGAGAGGAATACTCTCAAATCGTATTAATCAATGTTGTATGTAAGTTGTGTATTCTGTTTTCCAGCCCTAGCAGCTATTAATAGGGTTTACAACTTGTAAGGAAAAAGCCCAAAACGACATAACATAATAAAGTTACGAAAAAAATAACAATCAGGCAATATACGCCGACGGTGTAGTAGCCGGCGTAAGATGTACGCCGGGTATATACGCCGGCGGCGTAGTGGGCGGCATAGTTCCTCTGTAGCTCTCTAATTGCAACGCCGACTTAAAGCCAGCAGCGTTAATCCAGCGTTGTCAAGGCCGACAGCTTTGATCTCCTATGTTTTGGTCACCTTTGTTAAAACCTTGAATGACTTATACAAATGCAAGTTCATTCTCATGGTTGCTCCAATCTTTTCCAACTTCTTGGATATCCTTTATCAACCCGTTAAGTGCTTCTTTGAATCGCTTCGCTCGAGTTCTTATGATCGGTCCAAGTGGCACTTCAAGAGGATCCACATTCCACCTTCTAGCTTGGCTCCCATCATGGCTTCCATCATTCCCCTCCTCTTGAAAAGGATTTGTCCTCAAATCGTCACCTACATCAAAAGGACTCAGATCAGTAACTTTAAAAGTAGCACTTACTTGATACTCACCTGGCAAATCTAACTTGTAGGCATTATCGTTAATGCGCTCAAGAATTTGAAATGGTCCATCGCAGCTAGGAAGTAATTTAGATTGACGTTGCATAGGAAACCGCTCTTTGTGCATGTGAACCCAAACCCAGTCTCTAGGTTCAAAGACAGCTTGTCGACGACCCTTGTTGGCTTGTTTCACATACTGCTCTGTTCTCCGCTCAATGTTGAGCCTTGCCTTCTCATGGAGTTGTTTAACAAATTCCGCTTTCTTCTTACCATCTAGATTAACATACTCAGAAATAGAAAGGGGAGATAAATCCAAAGGAGTTAGTGGATTAAAACCATACACAATTTCAAAAGGTGTAAACTTAGTAGTAGAATGTATTGTGCAATTATAAGTAAATTCAACATGAGGCAAAGAATCCTCCCAACTTTTAATGTTCTTTTTAATGACAGCCCTCAACAAAGTAGATAAAGTTCGATTTACTACTTCAGTTTGACCATCAGTCTGTAGATGACAAGTAGTAGAGAACAATAACTTAGTTCCTAACTTAGCCCACGGGGTCTTCCAAAAGTAGCTCAAGAACTTAACATCCCGATCTGATACGATTGTTCTAGGCATACCATGCAATCTCACAACTTCCCTAAAGAACAAATTAGCAATATGGCAAGCATCGTCTGTTTTGTGGCAAGGAATGAAATGTGCCATCTTGGAAAACCTATCAACGACTACAAAAATAGAGTCCCTACCATACCTAAACCTAGGTAATCCTAACACAAAATCTATGGAAATGTCTACCCAAGGCTCATGAGGAATTGGAAGTGGGGTATAAAGTCCATGAGGTTAGACTCTAAATTTTGCTTGCTTACAAGTGACACATCGCTCACAAATCCTCTCAACATCTCACTTCATGTGAGGCCAATAGAAGTGTTCCTGCAAAACCCCTAAGGTTTTAACTACTCCAAAATGCCCCATTAATCCTCCTCCATGAGACTCCCTCACTAATAACTCTCGTAAAGAATAATTGGGATTGCAAAGTTTATTCTCCCTAAACAAGAATCCCCCGTGCTTATAAAATTTACCATGGCCACTCTTCTCACAGCGAACATACTCTTCACAAAATTCTCGATCAGCAACATACAATTCTTTAATATGCTTAAAACCAAGCAGTCTAGAACTAAGAGTAGAGATAAGAGCATACCTTCTAGAAAGTGCGTCAGCAACAACATTTTCTTTACCTTGCTTGTAGTGGATCACATAGGGAAATGTTTCGATAAACTCTACCCAACGAGCATGCCTTTTGTTCAGCTTATGTTGTCCCTTCAAGTACTTCAAGGATTCATGATCAGTGTAGATCACAAACTCTTTTGGCCAAAGATAGTGTTGCCAAGTCTCCAAAGCTTGAACCAATGCATATAACTCCTTATCATAAGTAGGGTAGTTCAAGGTTACCTTACTTAACTTCTCACCAAAGAATGCAATTGGTCTCCTCTCTTGTATGAGAACTGCTCCAATACCTATTCCTGAAGCATCACACTCAATCTTAAAATTTTTAGAGAAATCAGGTAAAGCAAGTAGTGGCGCATGAGTTAACTTATTTTTAAGCGTCTAAAAGGCCTTCTCTTGTTGCTCTCCCCAACTGAACCCCACCTTCTTCTTGATTACTTCCATAAGTGGTGCTGCAATGGTGCTGAAATCCTTCACAAACCTCCTATAAAAGCTCGCTAGTCTATGGAAACTCCGAACATTACTTACATTAGTTGGACTAGCTCATTCTTGGATCGCATGAATCTTCTCTTCATTAACCTGTATTCCCTCTACACTAACAATAAAACCAAGAAACACAAGTCTGTCTATGCAAAAAGTGCACTTTTTGAGGTTAGCATATAATTGCTCCTTTCGAAGCACTTCCAAAACAGCCCTCAAGTGAGATATATGGTCTTCCAAACTCTTGCTGTAAATGAGGATATCATCAAAATAGACAACCACAAATTTGCCAATAAAAGTCCTCAAAACATGGTTCATAAGTCTCATGAAAGTACTAAGTGCGTTAGTTAAATCGAAAGGCATTACTAACCACTCATATAAACCATATTTTGTCTTAAATGCTATTTTCCATTCATCACCTTCTTTCATTCTAATTTGGTGATACCCACTTTTCAAATCAATTTTGGAAAAGACACTAGACCCATGTAACTCATCTAACATGTCATCTAAGCGAGGAATGGGATGACGATTCTTTACCGTGATGTTGTTGATAGCTCGACAATCAACACACATTCTCCATGACCCATCCTTCTTAGGCACCAAAATCACAAGCACTGCACATGGGCTCATGCTTTCTCTCACGTACCCTTTCTCTATCAAGTCATTAACCTGCCTTTGGAGTTCCTTCGTCACCTTTGGATTACTCCTATAAGCTGGCTTGTTTGGAATAGATGCTCCGGGTACAAAGTCAATCTAGTGCTCAATACCACGAATAGGTGGTAACCCCTTTAGAATCTCCTCAAGGAAGACATCTTCAAAGTCCTGCAAAATAGACACAACCACACTAGGCTAAGAGTTAAAAAGTTCGTTAATATTCAAACAAGTTTCCTTAAAAACCAGCAACAACATGAGTTGCTTCATCACTACGCTCTCCTCACTACACTCACTCTTGACACACAACTCTCCTTTTGCAAGGCTGCACTCTCCTTTTCACTCACCACCAAAGTTGATCCCCCCTCAACTTGGCCTCTCACACTCTTTCCAGCCTTCCTCTCTTTTTCCTTTTGGTATTGACTTTTGTGTTCCTTTTCTTTTTCTATGTCTTTTGCTCTCTCAATCTCCCTCTGTTTTTCACTCACCTTATATTTTGCAAAAGATTGTTATAGCTGCAACTGAACCTCATACACCAGTTTAGGTGTTAAGGGTTTAAGATTATAGCTTTTACCGTGGTGAACAAGCGTATACTTGTTAGAAAAGCCATCATGAACAACCCTCCTGTCAAACTACCATGGCCTCCCTAACAACACATGACAAGTAATTTTCATCCTTTTTGTCCTCATGTGTCTCAGTGTTCTGATCATCATAATACTCTTGCAAGGCTATGGATAAATCTGTAGGCTTGACAGTTTCTTCCTCATCATCTTCTTTATTGCCCTCTATAACAGTCATCACCCTTTTATTAGGACACTATGCAGCCATATGTCAAAATCCTATGCATTTGAAACATTTAATCTAGCGCATCTTCCCACTAGTTCACCCCGGTAATGTCTACCTAAAATCAGATCCAACTACCTCTTTGCCTTTCCCAGAAACATTTTTCTCTTTTTCAGTGCTAAGGATAACTCTGTCTACAGCCTTGGCATGTTCACCTACTCCCTTTGGTCTACCTATCTGACCATCCACCCCTATAGGTTTAGTAGTAGTACCATACCTATTACTAGTGGCCCATAATGGATTAGATCGCCTTTGCCTTTCCACTTTCAAGGCTAACTGTATAGCCTCATCAAGTGTACTGTAACTTTGTAGCTCAGCAACACAGGCAATCTCGTATTTCAACCCAGTCACGAATTGTGCTAGGGTTTACTCAGGAGGCTCGACTAATCCACATCTGATCATCAGCATTTCAAACTCCTATATGTAGTCATCCACTGTTTTACCTCATTGCCTCAATGTTTAGAGATGCATAAACAGTTCCTGCCTGTAATGCTTAGGTATGAACCATTTCCTCAGAACCTGTTTCATGTCCCTCCAGGTATGTCTTTCAACCTCTCCATCCCTTCATCTGCTAATCACCAGATTCTTTCACCATAAGGCGATATAACCTATGAATTCCGCAGTTGCATGACGAACCCTGGTGTTATCATCAATTTCATAACACTCTAAAAGACCCTCAACTTTGTCTTCCCAATCCAGGTAATCATCTGTTGAGCCCCTACCATCAAATGAAGGCACCTACAGTTTCACATACTCCAATCCCCGAGGTGGCCTGAAATCCCTATTTAGGTATGGATTAACCCCAAAATTATCATCTCTTTCCTCCTTAAGAGCATGATAATCTCCTTCCACTCTTCTTTCAATATTACCTCCAACTACTCCCTCCCTTTGAACATTCTAAGGAGCTACTTTAGGTGGTGGTGCCTGAAGATTTGCCACTAGTGGTTATGGCATCATCATCTTATCTATCCTTATTACTAATGTAGCAATAATGGTGGTAAGGTCCTGAAGCTATTCCTCCAAAGTTCTTCTACCTATAGTCTGATGACCTTGTCCACCAACAACTTGGCTATTAGACTCATTGCCAATTCCCCCATTCACACTATCATTTGACATAGTTATGGACTTGATTTGTCGAATTACAAAGACAATTCAAAGCAATGTAGTACACCTCACAATCACCCCTTCACAATAACCACACTTCAATCGCCACACAACAATCAAATAATAATAATCTATAAAAGAAAACACAAAACTCCACTTGACCTCACACACACTTCTACACTTCAATCACAGCAACAATTAGTAGAAGCAATAATAAAAACTTCTCCAAATAGTAAGTTAATGATTCCAACTAAGCAAAGTGTTCAATGCATCAATACATAATAACTTCCACAGTTTAATGCTTGCTTTTGAAATTCAAACTTAACCACTATAATACCCTTCACTCATGGCACATATACACACATACAATCTACGATGCAGCAACCTTTCCCCACAACACAAACAATACACCACGTTTCACCCTTCACCACACAAACTCACTACACCACACACACACTCTCTCACAGTGCAGCACACACACACTTCACCCCTCTTCCAATCACGGCACAACAACACAAATGCAACTCTTACTGAAGCTTCTCACAAATGGTAAGAAAAAATTCAAAAATATTCAAATTGTATTCAATTAATACTACACAATAACTCTTCAAACTTAATGGTTGTTTTTTAATTCAAATAGTTTCCAAATCCTCTACGCAAGAAGCAAATCTGGAAATGTAAATTACACTTCTCAATTCTAAAACAACATACAAGAAAAATACACTTCTCTTCCTCCACAAATAATGTACTTCCAATTCCGAAACACATACAATGAAATACACTTCCTACTTCCCCTTCTTCTCATGGCAAGATGAAGATCACAAAGATTACTACAAAATCTCCACTTCCACTTCAACAACAACAAGTATAACACAATAAAATTCACAATTAACTACTTCAATTCCACTTCAACAATTTCCACATAAGAAATGAAAATTCAAAAACCCTAATTTCCAATTGAAGTTCACACAAACCCTACTCCAAAACCTTTGCTCTAATACCAAAAAAGATGATGTGCCTTACTAATTGGATAGCAAACATATTAACAAGTGGCGTGAATGACAAATTCCAATCAACAATTGGCGTGATCACTAACTTCACAAATGTTCCCTAATTCATGAGATTGATGCTAAATTGATATATAAAACAAAGCAATTATGTAAGTATCCATGGATAACAATGGAAATGAACTAGAATTCCACTTAAAATTGAAATAATTCAAATATGAAATGGAAGAACCCTAATTCACATGGATAATGACAAGTCACCAACAAATTGCACTTAGATATGACTTACTAAATACAATTTGAAAAACAATAAGAGGAAGATTGATATTACTCACAATCCACTCAAGTTAGTCTCGCCACAATTTCACTTGTGAAATTGATAAGAGATCTTTTTGCAAGCAAGGGGAATCCTCACGGCAAAGAAGGTATTTGATTTCAAAATGTCAAAAAGCTTCCTAAAAACCCTAGTTTGCAAGTATTTATACTTGCTCCAATTAGGTTAAAATAACACAAAATTATAAATAAGCCACTTAAGTGGTCGGTTCCAAAAGTAACAAATTACAAGTACAAATGGTCTTCAAGTGGCCGGTTCTTCACTTCAATTGAACAAATTGTGGACCATTGGACGTGATTCCAAGAATGTCTGCAAGTTGATCCTTAGTGCATGTTATTTAGCCATCCTATAAAACACGATAAATGTACCTGCTAAAGTGCAAAATAAAGCATTATTAGATAAGATGTGGCCATATGTGAATTTCTGGTCTCATGCATCCAATTTAGTTTTCCCCACTACTGGAACCACAAGGTTGATTCCCATCACTCTTCTAATTCAACCAATGCCATTATGTATATTGGTTTCAATATTGGTACAATACCCCATACAAAATCAATGATAAACTTGATCTCCCTAGCTAAGGGTAACCTAGAAAGGTCTTTTGGAAATACGTTTAGGTATTCTCTTACTACTGTCACCATCTCCTACTTCATTTCTTCACTAGCTTTAGTAATCACAGCAACCAACATACTCTCCCCCCACAACTCATAAGTAGGTAATCTTGCTGGTCTCTATGCTTAGAACTTCAATTCAAATGAATCTTCCTCAAGTCTGTTAAAGTGTAACACCATATTATGGAAATTAATGGTGGCATGATACTCTGGCAACCAATTTACTCCTAAGATAATAGCAAATTCTACCATCTCCATGATCAACAGATCTATTGCCATCACCTTGCCCCATATGTCTATTATTACTCTTCTATAGATTCTATCTAACATCCCTCCAACTCCTAAAGGAGTACTAATAGTCAATTGATCATCTATAAATTCAATAACCAATGCACATTTGTGTACAAATGATTCAAACACATAAGAAATAGATGCACTAATATCAAATAATACGTAAGCATTACAAGCTTGTACTTAAAGTGTACCTACAATGGTATCTACATTTGGGAGGTCTTGGTGCTACTGTTGTTGGAGGGTAAACACTTTGGTGAGAGCCCATTATCTAGGGCCCCCTATCTATGGTCCACCAGCTTATATGATAGGAATCAAACCAATGCAACAACAAAACCCATTACCAAAGTAAGAGCTAAAGGACTATAGAACTTAACATTGAGAGTCTTCTTTGATCAAATAGAACCTGAAAACAATCACATAGTGTCTTCATTTACTTTATATGATTGTTTTGTATTTAATCAAGTACACTTGTCGACATTACAGGAAGGCGATCAAACCTTGTAATGCCCCGAAACCCGGGTCGCGCTACTGCCCGCCACGTGTCCTTATCTCACAAGAACATGTTAAGGCTCTGAACAACTCCGATACATTTTAACCTGTAAATCTTATGATAAAAGTACTCTATATAACCTCAAAATTCAAATGATTACTTAAACCATAACAAATATCTAACGTAGAGGAAGTCTTTAAACACCAAAAATAATGATTTCAAAAGATACTGTCTATTACAGTCAAACATCATCTTCCTCTCTCTATGGTTTACCTAAACCCAAGTCATCTTCTGGGTTCTCATCTCTCTTAATACCTACATCTAAAAATGATTCCCCGAAAGGTGAGCTAATGCCCAGTATGTATAACACAAACACATACACATGAGAAAACATAAACAAGTATCACACACATCATGCAGAACTTAAACACAGGCAATCATTTCTTAATATAATTTAAGTACACAAGTATACGATAGGGTACTCATGACCCCCCTTAACACACCTAACACATTGGAGCATGTCTTAGTGATGAGAACTGCCACTATGGGCCCTACACCCATGTCTACTTAAACCACTTAAACTTGGTGATGGGAACTACCACTACAGGCCCCACACCCATTGATGTGCCTAAAAGGAAGTTTAAGCACATGTAATTGAACCAATTAACAACTCTTAAGTGACTAGTTTAAAATCGGTTTAAAAGGGTCACAAAAATTGCGTGAACCCTAATTGTGGTAAGAAGATTTGAATGATAAAATTTAAGGAGATAAAACCATAAAGTTGATAATCCTCAATTGAAATCACTAAACACACTTAAAATCCCACAAGATTATTACACAAAAACAACAAGAAAAAAGTCGTGATCCACTTCCCCAACAAAGCCAATCCACGATTCAAAATGAAGCAAAAATTGATGATAATAACAAGTGCTAAAACCAACCAATCTTATAAAATAATGAAATGATTACAAATGCAATCAATTCTGACCAAGAACAATCCAATTCAACCCTAAATATAACTCACTAGTGATGAAAAGGAAACTATAACAAAGAGAACTTGATATTACTCACAAATTCACTTTGAGGCCACTCACCACAATCTCAATTTTGGGATTGAAATTGATGAGAGCAATTTTGGAATTAGGAAACCCTAACCCTCAACACGTGAAGTGTTTGTTTTTTCTGAAAAATTATCAAAAACGTTCCTTCAAAACCCTACTTAAGCAAGTATTTATACTTGCTTCCTTTAGGGTTAAAAAGTCCTCAAAATTACAACTATGCCACTTTAGGGTGGCCGGTCCTAAAAACACAATTAAAAGCAAATAAAAGTGTCCCAAAAGCTTACACATAAATAATCCAAAGAAATAATTACAAATACAAAATAATAAGAATCCTCAAAGAGCCAATGCATCGAGGCGATGTTGATCACAGTGGGCCATTGGATCAGAATCTGATGATGTCCCTAAGTGATCAACAATGAGAGTCATTTGGCATCCCATGGAGAAATATCATTGTACCTGTAAGATTATCACTCAAATATTTATTAGATAAAAAAGAAACAAGAGTAAATATGAGCCATCTAAGTCATTGGAAAATTCCCCATCATCACACACTTAACACATTAGAGCATGTCTTGGTGATAGGAACTACCACTACGGGCCCCACACCCATGTCTACTTAAACCACTTAAACTTGGTGATGGGAACTACGACTACAGGCCCCACACCCATGTACACTTAACCACTTGAACAACATCCAACCCAGATCATTTCTAAACATGACTCTACTAGGGACAACATCACACAAGGATCATTGGGGTGTTCCCTAGGGATCTGTCACTACGGGCCCCTAGGCCGAGCCAAGCACATACAACATATCACTTAAACACTTAAACTGAATCATTCACTTAATCAATTTAAAATACATATAATGACTTAAACAAACACAAAACAATACACAAGTTATACGTACCTCAAATCCTAGCCTTAAACACTTCCCAATCTTGGATGTAAGCTAAGTTGAAATCTATTCAATCAACAAGCTTCTTAGTACTTAATCTAAGATCAATATCATCTCTTAATTCTCTTAATCCTATTTAATTATTTCTTAACTTTCTTAATCATATTCCTTTAATCTCTCTAAGGCCTTACTAGTTGTCTAAGTTGAGTGAAAATTAGTTTAATTTGAAGTTAAATTAATATATAATTATGTTATACTTTATTCAACAAGGTTATGATGGGTACCGTGTTGCTCAACACGGGCTAAAGCATGACTGTGTTAAGGGTCGTGTATCTTTTGGTGAAAAACTTGGTTTCAACACAGTTGGAACACGACTGTGTTAGGAGGCCGTGTTATCCTTGACTCAACATGGTCGAAACACGGCCATGTTAAGAGGTCATGTATCTCTTGGTACACCTTTCCATTTCAACACGGTTGAAACACGACCGTATTGGGAGGCCGTATATGATGGGAATTGATGAGATCCATGATGAAAGTCAAGCTGGAAGAAGGAATGTGGATCCTCTTGAAGTGCCGCTTGGACCGATCACAAGAAGTCGAGCGAAACGACTCAAGGAAGCACTTAACGGGTTGATAAAGGATGTCCATGAAGCCGGGAAGGATTGGGGCAATCATGAAGTTGGAACGGATTGGAACAACCATGGGAAGACCCTTGCTCTTATACAAGTCACACCGGACACGGGTTGAAGAGGGCGTGTACTTTCAAGGCACGGCCGTGTATGGAGTCAAGCAAATCTACAGAAAGATACACGGCCAAAGTACACGGGCGTGTATGTTGCCAGAAGTTGCATAGAAAGATACACGGCCAAAGTACACGGGCGTGTATGTTGCCAGAAGTTGCACAGAAAGGTACACGGCCAAAGTACACGGGCGTGTACACAGCCATGTATCCCCTGCCGGCCAGCTTGTTCTGTTTTCGCGTTTTTATTCCACTTATCTAAACTACGTCGTTTTGGACTTGTTTTACACGAATTGTAACCCTAGTATAAAAACTCCTAGGGTTTAGAACAATAAGAATTTACATCTTTGAACATTAAACACTTTTGAGAGGCACATCTCTTGGTTCTTCAAGAACTAATTTGAAGATATCGAATTGATTTCCGTAGCGTTCATCCCGACTTATCAATCGGTCTTTCATCCCGATTGTGGCGTCTTCACATTATACCAAGGTTCTTGTCTCGCTTATAGACAACGGGGTCGCAGTTTCCACTTTAGGTGTTTGGGCGTCTTAGGCAACGAATTTCTGAACGTATTGGTATTGGGTTTCGTCACGGGTTGGCGTGGTTCGTATCAGTTTGGTATCAGAGCTTAGGTTTGTCAAAACATCAGTTCGGTTTAAGGAAGGTAATATCAAAAACCCTAACTCCAATCGTTCATATCAATTATCGTATTCAATTTCGTAGTATTGATTGTCTTTTGATAGTGTAATATCGCCTAGGCGATTATTAAAAAAAAAACAAAAGAGTAAAAAATCACGACAAAAAAAAAAGAAGAGAAAAGAAAAGAAAAGAAAAGAAAAACGTGATCAAGAGAAACAACCAAGAAAAAAAAATTCGGATAGAAAAATAGAAAAAAAAAATTTACGAACCCTAGAGTTGTTTTGAATTCTACGGAAGGAAATTAGTGTAGTTCGGGTTAGTTCTAAGAGAATTAAGAAGAGGAAATGGGCGAGTTGATATCATCGTTGTTTGTGAGAATACATGAGTGACTGTGTGATATCATCATTTGAGCAAAACACGTAAGGGAATGTATCGTGAGGTTTAATTATATATTTGTGTTAGTACTAATCTTTTCTGCAGGAACTATGTCGAGGCAACATTCTCCGGAAGGTGAGAGGGGAAGGTTTGATGCTAGGTTAGTAATTGAGGCATTGATGGGAGAAATGAAGAGGATGTTCCAAGAGGGAATGGAACAAATTCATGAGACGGTAGAGCAAAGACTAGAGCAATCCACAAACGTATTCCAAGGGCGTAAAAGGGAGAGTCATTCTAGGAGAGTACCGAAGGGTAGAGATGAAATGTCGGATAATGACTTTGATGAGCCTTCTGTCGGGAGTTATAGAGGTTATAGTGGTCGGAATAGAGGAACTAGAGATTGGGAAGATAGAAGAGATAAGAATAGAGAGGATGATCAATTGAGTAGCATAAAGATGAAGATTCCTCCTTTCCAAGGAAAGAATGATCCCGAGGCGTACTTAGAGTGGGAGAAGAAGGTAGAGATGGTATTTGATTGTCACAACTATAGTGGGAGAAAGAAGGTAAAACTTGCTGCCATTGAATTTTCGGATTATGCTATAGTGTGGTGGGATCAACTAATGTTGAATAGGAGAAGGAGTGGCGAGCCACCTATTGAGTCTTGGGAAGAGATGAAAAGAGTGATGAAGAAGCGGTTTGTGCCTGCGTATTACTATCGTGAATTTCACAACAAGTTGCAAACTCTTAAGCAGGGAAGCCAAAGTGTAGATGAGTATTTCAAGGAGATGGAAGTCACTATGATTAGGGCGAATGTAGAGGAGGATAGAGAGGCTACAATGGCTAGGTTTCTTGCGGGGTTGAATAGAGAAATCTAAAATGTGGTTGAATTGCAGCATTATGTAGAATTGGAGGATATGGTTCACATGGCTATAAAGGTTGAGAACCAGCACAAGAGGAGAGGTAGTAGTAATGCACAGTTTCAACAGGGTAATGGTTCATCCACTTGGAAGACCAACCAATGGAAGAAAGAAGAAAAGCCTTTACCCACCAAACCAAAAGGGGAGCTGAGGCAAGCGGGTTCTACTCCTGGTAATCAAGGTAACCCTGACTCTTCTACTTCTAGAAATCGTGACATTAGATGTTTTAAATGCCAAGGTAGAGGCTATATTGCTAGTCAATGTCCAAATAGGCATGTGATGATTTTGCATGATGATGGAGAGTATGAGACTGAGGGGGATAGTGAAGAAGATGATATGCCTCCATTAGAGGATGCTAGTGATGATGAGGAGCCTGTAATGGGAAGGCTAGTGGCAGTAGTGAAGCGAGAGTTGAATATGCAGGTGAAGGAAGAGGAGGAGGTGCAAAGAGAGAATATATTTCATACTAGATGCTATCTAGGAGATCACATTTGTAGTTTGATCATTGATGGAGGGAGTTGCACCAATGTAGTGAGTAATTTTATTGTTGAGAGGCTGGGGCTCAAAACTGTTAGACACCCTAGTCCATATAAATTACAATGGTTGAATGATAGTGGTGAGACTAAGGTGAGTAAGCAAGCCTTGATTGGTTTTTGCATTGGAAGGTATGAGGATGAGGTGTTATGTGATGTAGTGCCAATGCAAGCATGTCATGTGTTGTTGGGGAGGCCATGGCAATTTGATAGGAAGGTTGTTCATGATGGCTTTTCTAACAAGTATACACTTGTTCACCAAGGGAAAAGCTTTAATCTTAAACCTTTAACACCTAAGCAAGTGTATGAGGACCAGTTGCAGCTACAACAGTCTTTTGCAAAACACAAGTGATAGGAATAAAAATCCGACAAGACCTATCATTAGGGCAAGAACTGAAGGATTTCAAATCTTAGCGTTGAGGGCCTATTTTGAGCAGATCGACCCCGGAATTATTTATATATTAACCTCTTTTCTATTATTCTTGTATTTTGTTTTCCAACAGGCACACTTATCATATTATATAGGGCAATGGACAAACTCCCTCAGACTCAGCTTGTGGGTTATCCATGGACCGACCTGAACCGGCGATGAGCTAGGCCGTTGGATCCTATAGAAGACTGGCATCTTGAAGACCATTTCTTTTATATATTTATTCGTTTATGAACTATTTTGGTTGTATTTTTGTTTTGGGACACTTTTATTTCCTTGTAATTTTCATTTAGGGCTAGCCACCTTAAAAGTGGCAAACTTGTAATTTTGAGCACTTTTTAACCCTAGGAGTAGCAAGTATAAATACTTGCTTAAGAGAGGGTTTGAGGAGGCTTAATTTTGCAGAACAAACACTTCACATTTCATGAGAGGGCTTAGGGTTTCCTAATTCCAAAATTCTCTTATCAATTTCAATCCCAAGAAGTTGGAATTGTGGCGAGTGCAACAAGGAGAAATCGTGAGTAATATCGATTCATCTTTGTTGTTGTTAATTTCTTCTCTAGTGAGTCATATCTAGGGTTGATTTGAATCTTTCTTGGACTTATTAGTGATTGTAATTCGTGGATAATCATCTTGTAAAGGTTGATTGTTCATTGAGATTGAATGCTTATTAGTGATTGGCGTGAATTGGCATTATTGGAAGGATTTGAGATCACGGTTTTGTGCTTGTCTTTATTGCTTCCTTTTGATCTGATTTTACGTGAACTTCATGTTCTCTTGTGGTTATTTGGTTAATATTATCATTAGAGATTACAATTAAATCATTTGGACAACATTTTCCATCAAAATCTTCAAAGGTGTCACGAGAATTGTTTACTAGGTGGACCGGTTTTTGTTATTGAATTGGGATTGTTTTCTTGAGTCTTTTGATTGTGCTTCAAAGTGGAATTAGGCACATCATATTTTGGTATCAGAGCTCTTGTTGAGAGAAGGGAATTGGTTGTATTCAATTTCGTGGAAGTGATCATCAAATAGGGTTGATCAAGTGAAAATCGAAATTGTGTTGTTGTTGTTGTTTGATATTGCGAAATTGTTTTGGATTGGGAATTGATTTGCTGGTTGTTGGAGTTGATTTGGGAAGGTTATTATATCACTTTGTGGACACTAATTCACGTGGAAGAGCAAAAGTACAAAGTGAAGTTACTTTAGCAAATTTTTTTTTGAAATTGTGAAACTTACTAATTGTTGCCGTGAAGTAGCTTGTGGTGTGAGGAGTTGTGAAGTTTGTTGTTTGAATTCCATTGTGTAATTCTGAATTTGTGAAGTAAAATTTGCAGATTACATTAAGTTTGGTTAGTAAGGAATTATTTGAATTCAAATCATATGCAATTAAGTTGTGGGAGTTAATGATTGCTATTTGAATTTGAATTCACTGTTACCAATTGAGGAAGGCTTGCAATAAGTGAAGTTATTTGAATTTCAAATTGAAAGTTGCTGCCTATAGTGGGATTCGGAATTCATTTTGGGAAAGCTAATTATTAATCTTTTGTCTTCATTATTTGCCATGGAAGTTGAAGACTACTTGTAATCAATATTCACCTTGTTGTTGCTGTGGAAGTGATACATCTTAATTGTTGTTGTTGTTTGTGTTGTTGCCGTGGAGTTATTGGTGGAGTGAGTGCACCGTGATTGAAGGTGTGTGATGGGTGTCGAATCCAACAAAAATAAAACCTACTCCTAGACAATTATATGATTTGCATATAGTGGTGAGTAGGGTCGAATCCACAGGGATTGGTAAAGATATTTCTATTCAAAGAGAACAATAAGAAAAAGGAAAATGGGGGGTTTTGTTTGTGAATCAAATAAAGTAAAACAAGGTAAGAAAATCAGATATTGGTAAAAGCCTAGCCAAAGGAATCAAGATGGTTTAATTCTAGGAATTGATCATCGATGCAAATGTTCTCTATTCTTGTTCTAGATAAATTGGTTATGGTTATTAACAAGCTCTAACAACCTATCTCTCCTTACTTCCTCGATAACCTCGGACAAGCGCTTTGAATTATTTCTCTTATTGATTAAACAACCCTTAGACAAGCGCTTAGGATTTAATCTATCAATAGCATTAAGATCTAGAGAGACCACCAATTCATGCCAGTAGATTATAAGATAACCTATTTAAACATGATCACACACCTCCATAACATGAATTTGATCATCTCTTTTATAACCAAACATGTTATTGCGTCACTAAGACTAGAACAATCAAACAATTACGGATTTGACGTGCTAGTTGGCAATATATTAACTTACTAATTGAGTAGAAGAGCTCTATTCATACCAATCAACAAAGATAATAATGACAAAACGATTAGAAGATATATGAATACCCGAAAGCAAAGAATAGAATAAATACAAGTCAATTGGACCTCACAATTCGTGGAGAATTAAACATCTATGACCCTTTGGCTAGAAAAGTAGCTTAGCTACACATGTTCATCAATAAAACGAAAATAAAAGATAGAAACACAATGAACCCGGTTGCTTGCTTTGCCTCCGCGTTTCCTTCTTCAAGATCCAAGATTCCAAAGATCAAAAGTTCAAAAGTTGTTCTAACCCTCTAGGGTTGGCTCTATTTATACTATTAGATGGATAGCATGTGATCTTTTGCTAGCAAGATACGAAAATATCTTTCCTTTTTCAAGTAGATTTCGAGAAGTGAAGATACGTCTGCCTGGCACGCCCCACCACATGGCCGTGGGTTAAGCCGTGCCATCCTCTGTGCATATTCTTCAAGTCTTCAACCGCGCCCAGTGTGAAACACGGTTACACACACGGCCAGATTTCAAGCCGTGCCTTCGTCTGTGCATAATCTTCAAGTCTTCATCCGTATCCAGTGTGTAGCACGGTTACACCCACGACTAGATTTCAAGCCGTGTCTTCATCTTGTTGATGTTCCACACTTTCTTTTCCTTGGCACATCTATCTTCCACCACGGCTTCAAGCACGGTTTCTCCCACGGGTTCCACCATGGCCGTACCTTAAGACGTGTTTCTCTCTGTTCAAAGTCCTCATTTTTGCCTTCTTATCCAGTGTGTAACACGGTTTGAAACTTGGCCGTGCCTCAAACCGTGCTTCCTCCGGTGGTGTAATTTCTTGTCTTGATCCAAGTTATAGATGACTTCTCTAAAATACTTGAATTGGCATCCTTGACTCCATTTAACCTGATTTATCACGATGATAGAATTAAAGTACCATTTCCTTATGATTTCTACAAAATCAATAATAATTTAACACAATTTATACTATAAAGATTGAGTATAAAATGGCTCTATCAAATTCCTCCACACTTAAACTCTTGCTTGTCCTCAAGCAGTTACATCAAATCAATTGAGAAATCTATCATAGATTATACAAACTTTCTTTTCATCATTCCAAGCATCTATTCATTTGTAATTCATGACTTGTAATTTAATGTCTACTACTTCAACCTAATTGGTTTCCTGTGATCAAATTACTATGGACAAAATTCAATAGCTAATCTAAACAAAACAAACTTTAATCCTCATGTTTAGCAAAAGAATTTTTATTCCAAAAGTAAATACTTAATCCACTAAGGAAAGACACCCAATTAAACTTCATTGGATATTATCAAGCATATAATCCTTGCAGTATAAAGTAAAAGCATATGGTATAAGCTCTTTGCTAGATATTCTCCCTTTTGTACATCTTTGTTTTACTCAATGAATGTTTATATTCATGTTCTTTTGATTTATTCAAGCATCTGTTTTGACGGGTTTTTGCCCGCTTCTTTTCATGAACTTTTGCCTTTTTCGCCCTTATTGTTATAGTGAGTTCATTGAGTCGGCAACATCCCGAGCTCATCACTCAAGTGACCGGGTTTTGAGATACCCCTACGGACTCTTCCTCACTCTAACATTCAAGTTTGAATACTCTTAACTCAATTAGTTGAATCATTGGAGTAATGGCTATGCTTGATTCTTTTTTTTTTTTTAAGTGTTATGATTGCTTTACAAACAACTTCAAAGAGTATACAGTAGCTAATATAACCTAGAAGTAAACTTGTTTATTTTTCACTTAGGGACTCGACTTACTCTTAGACTTCCAATTCTAAAGCTAAATACAAGGTAAATTTGTTTCTTAGAGATTTCACTACTTAATTTTAACCATGTATTCTAATCACAGCAGTGGGTGAGTAAAGCATTTGAACAAGTCAATTTCACATTTTGTAGATGCTTATTACAACATTTAGTACAATCTCTAGATTTCATGATAATTTTGAAAAAATTTGGCTTAAAATTGCTTAAGGACAAACATTCAAAGTATAAGTTAGTTCTCTATTCTCTATATTTTATTATCCTCTCCCCCACACTTAGCTTGAACAGTGTCCTCACTATTCCTAATTTAGCACAATTGAAGAGGAATCAACAACATAAAGGACATTAGAGAATAAGAGAAAGGAAATATTGGTACTTCCCTGGTATTGGAGTGCTCCCTTTAAGCTCTGGAAAGTGTCATTTAATGATATGTATCCTTGCTGCAGCCGATCCAAAGAGTTTAAAACTACACTAAAATCAAAACAAACTAAACTAAAACAAAACAAAACTAAAACAAACCAAAACTAATGCAAAACAAAACTTTTTTTTTTTTACATGGGTTGCCTCCCATGAAGCGCCTTTCTTTAACGTCTTTGGCTAGACGTTCCTGGCTAAATATTCGGATAAGGATTTGGATTCCAGCCTTGGTGCCTGTGGTAATGGGTTAATAACATCCGCAACAAAAACAGGAGATGGGTTAATAGCATCCGTAACAAAAACAGGAGAGATATCGTTAGGATGTTTCATGGCATCATAAATGTTAAATTTAATCACTTCACCATCAAATTCCATAGTGAGGGTGCCATCATTTACATCGATTTTCGTTTTAGAAGTCTTAAGGAATGGTCGCCCTAATAATATCAGTGATGAAGTATGAGAATCACTATCATCCATGTCAAGCACATAAAAATCAGCAGGAAAAACCAACCCATTGACTTGAACTAAAACATCCTCTAGAACTCCCTCAGGATAAACATTGGACCTATCAGCAAGTTGAACAATCATACCTGTTTCCTTTAAAGGACCAACATTTAAACGTTGATAAACAGACAAAGGCATGACATTGATAGAAGCTCCTAGATCACACATGGCTTTAGCGATTCCAAGACTACCTATTTTGCAAGGAATAGCGAACATACCTAGGTCCTTACATTTAGGAGGAAGCTTCTTCTGAATAATAGCTGAAACATTTTCACTCACACTAATCTTTTCATTACCTTTTAGCTTCCTTTTGTTAGTGCACAAGTCCTTGAGGAATCTAGCATAGCGCGGTATTTGCTTAATTGCATCAAGTAAAGGAATATTTACCTCGACTTTACGAAACGTTTCCAGAATCTCTTTTTCTTCCGCTTCCTTCTTGGATTTCGCTAATCTGGAGGGGAAAGGAGGTGGTATCAATGTGACCTTCGATGGCTCAACTAGAGACTTGCTAATCTGGTCGCCCTGCTGGCTCGGAGTCGAAGTCTCTTTCTTGGTCTCTTCCTCAAGATTAGACGGATGTCCTTTCTTATTTGATCCCTGCAATTCTGTTCCACTTCTCAAGGTAATGGCATTAACGCTTTGCTTCGGGTTTGGAATAGTTTGAGAAGGTAACTTACCTTGAGTTTCCAACCTATTTAGAGAAGAAGCAAGTTGACTTACCTGATTTTCCAAGTTGTGGATGCTCTGCTTTGTCTCATCCTGAAATTGTTTTGTATTAACGGCAAGTGATTTAACAATTTCCTCAAAGGACATACCTGAAGTGGAAGGAGCCTGTGATACTTGGTTTGATGGCTTGGGTTGGAATTGTTGGAAGTTTTGTGGTTTATTGCCATATCTGAAGTTAGCGTGATCCCTCCATCCGGGATTGTAAGTGTTTGAATAGGGATCATATTTCCTTTGTGGTTGTCCTGGGAATCCGCCTACAGCATTGGCGTGTTCATGGTTTTCATCTTGCAATGTGGGACACATGTCGGTCGGATGACTAGGAGCAGTACAAATTCCACAAGCTTTCACCTGTTGGGTATTTCCAAGAGCTAGCTGCTGCACAAGGGAGGTAAGATTAGAAATTTGATGTTCAAGGTTAGACACATTTACCTCATTTACCTTCCTTAAAGATGCATCATGCCTATACCCAAATTGTTGCGAATTGGCAGCCATAATGGAGATCAATTCCCTAGCTTGACCAGGGGTTTTGTTTACTATGGCGCCTCCACTTGCAGCATCCATCATCTTTCTTTCCATTGGAAGTAGGCCTTCGTAGAGATATTGGATGAGGAGTTGTTCGAATATCCCATGTTGTAGGTAGCTTGCACACAATTGCTTGAACCTCTCCCAATACTCATGAAGAGTCTCGGTGTCCCTTTGTTTTATACCACAAATTTCTCTTCTTATACCAGCGGCTCTGGATGCGGGGAAGAATTTATCGAAGAAGAGTCTCACCATATCATTCCATGTGGTTATAGAACCTGGAGGCAAATAAAACAACCAATCTTTAGCTTTAGTACTTAAAGAAAATGGAAAAGCGCGTAGCTTGATTTGATCGTCAGTTATTCCTTGCGGCCTCATACTAGAACACACTATATGGAACTCTTTCAAATGCTTATGAGGATCTTCATTCTCAAGACCATGAAATGTAGGTAGTAGATGTATCAACCCAGATTTCAATTCGAATTCTACGACTAGTTCGGGGTAGTGAATACAAAGTGGTTGTTGATTCACATCCGGCGCAGCCAACTCCCTTAAGGTTCTCTCGAGATTTGCCATGTCTTCCTCTTTTTCAGAATCAAAGGATGAATCTGACAAGTCCGATACTAAGTTCGGTCCGGGGGATGATCTAGCTTCTTGTCGCAACCTCTTTAGAGTCTTCTCAATCTCCGGATTATAAGTTAGTTCACCTGTCTGAGAAGAACGAGTCATACAAGAATAGAAATAAATTTGACACCAATCCCCGGCAACGGCGCCAAAATTTGATGGGTGTCGAATCCAACAAAAATAAAACCTACTCCTAGACAATTATATGATTTGCATATAGTGGTGAGTAGGGTCGAATCCACAGGGATTGGTCAAGATATTTCTATTCAAAGAGAACAATAAGAAAAAGGAAAATGGGGGGTTTTGTTTGTGAATCAAATAAAGTAAAACAAGGTAAGAAAATCAGATATTGGTAAAAGCCTAGCCAAAGGAATCAAGATGGTTTAATTCTAGGAATTGATCATCGATGCAAATGTTCTCTATTCTTGTTCTAGATAAATTGGTTATGGTTATTAACAAGCTCTAACAACCTATCTCTCCTTACTTCCTCGATAACCTCGGACAAGCGCTTTGAATTATTTCTCTTATTGATTAAACAACCCTTAGACAAGCGCTTAGGATTTAATCTATCAATAACATTAAGATCTAGAGAGACCACCAATTCATGCCAGTAGATTATAAGATAACCTATTTAAACATGATCACACACCTCCATAACATGAATTCGATCATCTCTTTTATAACCAAACATGTTATTGCGTCACTAAGACTAGAACAATCAAACAATTACGGATTTGACGTACTAGTTGACAATATATTAACTTGCTAATTAAGTAGAAGAGCTCTATTCATACCAATCAACAAAGATAATAATGACAAAACGATTAGAAGATATATGAATATCCGAAAGCAAAGAATAGAATAAATACAAGTCAATTAGACCTCACAATTCGTGGAGAATTAAACATCTATGACCCTTTGGCTAGAAAAGTAGCTTAGCTACACATGTTCATCAATAAAACGAAAATAAAAGATAGAAACATAATGAACCCGGTTGCTTGCTCTGCCTCCGCGTTTCCTTCTTCAAGATCCAAGATTCCAAAGATCAAAAGTTCAAAAGTTGTTCTAACCCTCTAGGGTTGGCTCTATTTATACTATTAGATGGATAGCATGTGATCTTTTGCTAGCAAGATACGAAAATATCTTTCCTTTTTCAATTAGATTTCGAGAAGTGAAGATACGTTTGCCTGGCACGCCCCACCACACGGCCGTGGGTTAAGCCGTGCCATCCTCTGTGCATATTCTTCAAGTCTTCAACCGCGCCCAGTGTGAAACACGGTTACACACACGGCCAGATTTCAAGCCGTGCCTTCGTCTGTGCATAATCTTCAAGTCTTCATCCGTATCCAGTGTGTAGCACGGTTACACCCACGGCTAGATTTCAAGCCGTGTCTTCATCTTGTTGATGTTCCACACTTTCTTTTCCTTGGCACATCTATCTTCCACCACGGCTTCAAGCACGGTTTCTCCCATGGGTTCCACCACGGCCGTGCCTTAAGACGTGTCTCTCTCTGTTCAAAGTCCTCATTTTCGCCTTCTTGTCCAATGTGTAACACGGTTTGAAACTTGGCCGTGCCTCAAACCGTGCTTCCTCCGGTGGTGTAATTTCTTATCTTGATCCAAGTTATAGATGACTTCTCTAAAATACTTGAATTGGCATCCTTGACTCCATTTAACCTGATTTATCACGATGATAGAATTAAAGTACCATTTCCTTATGATTTCTATAAAATCAATAATAATTTAACACAATTTATACTATAAAGATTGAGTATAAAATGGCTCTATCAGTGTGTGTGGTGGTGTAAATTTGTGGATTTATGTGGATTAAAGGTGCTGCACATCAAGATCAATTGTAGATGTGAAACCGTGGCAATAAAGGAAAATTGAAGTAGTAGAATTTGAATTTAAAAACAAACATTAAAGTGTGAAAGTAATTGAACTTATTACTTCAACACTTGTGAGTTGAATTTAATTTCTTAACTACTTAGAAGTATTTATTTGCGATTCACTTATTCTAATATACTTGAAGTGATAAAAAGTATTTATTGCATTGGTGACTTGTTGCACCGTGGGTGTACAAGTGTGTGTGTTGTTATCCAAACTTGTTACTGTGACGTGGTGAAGTGAAGGGAGTGTGCTACAAATTATTTGAGATTACATTTGTACTTTTGATAAATCGCATCCACAAACATGTCATATGATAGTGTAAATGGGTACATTGGCAATGAGGCCAATAGCCAAGTAGGTAGCAGACCAAGTCGTCGAAATACAAATGGAAGAACTCTAGATGAACAACTTCGGGACCTTTCCACACTTGTTGCTACATTAGCAACAAGGATTGATAGGATGACATTGCCACCACCACCTGTGGTAAACCTTATGGCACCACCTAGAGTAAAGGGAGATTATCATGCTCTTAGGGAAGATAGATATGATAATTTTAGGCTTAATCCATATCCGGACAGGGAATTTAGACCACCTCGAGGACCAGAGTGTGCAAAGCTACAGATGCCTTCATTTGATGGTAGGGGTTCCGCAGATGATTTCCTAAACTGGGAGGACCAAATTGTGCAGACACAAGTATGCTAACCTTCAAAGGTTCTTGAGGGCTCTAGTGACACGAGCCAACCCTTAGAGCATAAAATTTCTCAGACACCGATGTGCCAACCTTCAGAGGATCCTGATGATCATAGTCAGATGAGCAGACCACTAGAGAGCCAGACTGATCAGAGACAGTTATGTTCACCTTCAGAGGTTTTAGAGGGTAATGAGCAGTTGTGCCAACCATTAGAAGACCATGAGGATCAGCAACATATAGATGAGTTAGAAAAAGAGGAAACAGTTTCAATGGAACAGGTTGATACAGGGGTAACTTTAGTGGATAATGGGTCATTATTTGTGTTGTAGAAGAGATACATCCTGGAAATGGAGGAGAGAAGACAATCACCACCTGTAGTATTTCAGATATTGGGATTCTGTAGAAATATTTCTTCAGGTGACTTGCTAGGAGGAAACAAAGTCTCTACTGCATTTGATCTACTAGATTTGAGGACAAATCTTGTTGAGGCCCGAGGAGATGATAGGAATAAAAATCCGACAAAACCTATCATTAGGGCAAGAACTGAAGGATTTCAAATCTTGGCGTTGAGGGCCTATTTTGAGCTGATCGACCCCGGAATTATTTATATATTAACCTCTTTTCTATTATTCTTGTATTTTGTTTTCCAACAGGCACACTTATCATATTATATAGGGCAATGGACAAACTCCCTCAGATTCAGCTTGTGGGTTATCCATGGACCGACCTGAACCGGCGATGAGCTAGGCCGTTGGATCCTATAGAAGACTGGCATCTTGAAGACCATTTCTTTTATATATTTATTCGTTTATGAACTATTTTGGTTGTATTTTTGTTTTGGGACACTTTTATTTCCTTGTAATTTTCATTTAGGGCTAGCCACCTTAAAAGTGGCAAACTTGTAATTTTGAGCACTTTTTAACCCTAGGAGTAGCAAGTATAAATACTTGCTTAAGAGAGGGTTTGAGGAGGCTTAATTTGCAGAACAAACACTTCACATTTCGTGAGAGGGCTTAGGGTTTCCTAATTCTAAAATTCTCTTATCAATTTCAATCCCAAGAAGTTGGAATTGTGGCGAGTGCAACAAGGAGAAATCGTGAGTAATATCGATTCATCTTTGTTGTTGTTCATTTCTTCTCTAGTGAGTCATATCTAGGGTTGATTTGAATCTTTCTTGGACTTATTAGTGATTGTAATTCGTAGATAATCATCTTGTAAAGGTTGATTGTTCATTGAGATTGAATGCTTATTAGTGATTGGCGTGAATTGGCATTATTGGAAGGATTTGAGATCACGGTTTTGTGCTTGTCTTTATTGCTTCCTTTTGATCTGATTTTACGTGAACTTCATGTTCTCTTGTGGTTATTTGGTTAATATTATCATTAGAGATTACAATTAAATCATTTGGACAACATTTTCCATCAAAATCTTCAAAGGTGTCACGAGAATTGTTTACTAGGTGGACCGGTTTTTGTTATTGAATTGGGATTGTTTTCTTGAGTCTTTTGATTGTGCTTCAAAGTGGAATTAGGCACATCAACAAGGTGAGTGAAAAGCAGAGTGAGAGTGAGAGAGCAAAAGACAATGAGAAGAAAAAGGAATATAAAACTCAAGATCAAAAGGAAAAGGAGAGGAAGGCTGGAAAGAGTGTGAGAGGCCAAGTTGAAGGGGGATCAACTTTGGTGGTGAGTGAAAAGGAGAGGGCAGCCTTGCAAAAGGAGAGTTGTGTGGTAAGAGCGAGTGTAGTAAGGAGAGCGTTAGTGATGAGGCAACCTATATTGTTGCTGGTTTTTAAGGAAACATGTTTGACTACTAACGAATTATCTAACTCTTTGCCTAGTGTGGTTGTGTCTCTTGTACAGGACTTTGAAGATGTCTTTCCTGAGGAGATTCCAAAGGGATTACCACCTATTCGTAGTATTGAGCACCAGATTGATTTTGTACCCGGAGCATCAATTCCAAACAAGCCAGCTTACCGGAGCAATCCGGAGGAGACAAAGGAGCTCCAAAGGCAGGTCGATGAATTAACGGAGAAGGGGTACGTGAGAGAGAGCATGAGTCCATGTGCAGTGCCTGTGATTTTGGTGCCTAAGAAGGTTGGGACATGGAGGATGTGTGTTGACTGTCGCGCCATCAACAACATTACGGTAAAGTATCGTCATCCCATTCCTCGCTTAGTTGACATGTTAGATGAGTTACATGGGTCTAGTGTCTTTTCTAAAATTGATCTGAAAAGTGGATATCACCAAATTAGAATGAAAGAGGGTGATGAATGGAAAACTGCATTTAAGACAAAATTTGGATTGTATGAGTGGTTAGTAATGCCTTTCGGGATAACTAATGCACCTAGTACTTTTATGAGACTTATGAACCATGTTTTGAGGACATTTATTGGAAAATTTGTGGTTGTCTATTTTGATGACATTCTTATTTACAGCAAAAGTTTAGAAGATCATATGTCACACTTGAGGGATGTTTTAGAAGTGCTTCGAAAGGAACAATTATATGCTAACCTCAAGAAGTGCACTTTTTGCACAGAAAAACTTGTGTTTCTTGGTTTTGTTGTTAGTTCGCAGGGAATACAGGTTGATGAAGAAAAGGTTCGTGCGATCCAAGAATGGCCTAGTCCAACCAATGTAAGTAATGTGCGGAGTTTCCATGGACTAGCTAGCTTTTACAGGAGATTTGTGAAGGATTTCAGCACCATTGCAGCACCACTTACTGAGGTAATTAAGAAGAACGTGGGGTTCAGCTGGGGAGAGCAACAAGAGAAGGCCTTTCAAACGCTTAAAAATAAGTTGACTCAAGCGCCGTTACTTGCTTTACCTAACTTTGCTAAAACGTTTGAAATTGAGTGTGATGCTTCAGGATTAGGTATTGGAGCAGTGCTTATGCAGGAGAGAAGACCGATTGCATTCTTTAGCAAGAAGCTAAGTGGGGCAACCTTGAATTACCCTACTTACGACAAGGAGCTATATGCATTGGTTCGAGCCCTGGAGACGTGGCAACACTACATTTGGCCAAAAGAGTTTGTGATCCACACTGATCATGAATTCTTGAAGTATTTGAAGGGGCAACACAAGCTGAAAAAAAGGCATGCTCATTGGGTGGAGTTCATCGAAACATTTCCCTATGTCATCCACTACAAGCAAGGTAAAGAGAATGTAGTTGCTGATGCACTTTCTAGAAGGTTTACTCTTATCTCTACTCTTAGTTCTAGACTTCTTGGTTTTGAGCACATTAAGGAGTTATATGCTGCTGATCGAGATTTTTGTGAGGAGTATGTGCAATGTGAGAAGAGTGGGCATGGAAAATTTTATAAACATGACGTCTTCTTGTTTAGGGAGAGTAAACTGTGCATTCCAATTTGTTCTCTAAGAGAATTACTTATGAGGGAGTCTCATGGAGGAGGTTTAATGGGACACTTTGGAGTAGCTAAAACATTAAGGGTATTGCAGGAACACTTCTATTGGCCTCACATGAAACGAGATGTTGAGAGGATTTGTGAGCGATGTGTCACATTTAAGCAAGCGAAATCTAGAGTCCAACCTCAAGGGCTTTACACCCCACTTCCCATTTCTCATGAGCCTTGGGTAGATATTTCTATGGATTTTGTGTTAGGATTACCCAGGTCTAGACATGGTCGGGATTCTATTTTTGTAGTTGTTGATAGATTCTCTAAAATGGCACATTTCATTCCTTGTCACAAAACTGATGATGCTTGTAATATTGCTAATTTATTCTTTAGGGAAGTTGTGCGATTGCATGGTATGCGTAGAACAATTGTATCAGATAGGGATGCTAAGTTCTTAAGCTACTTTTGGAAGACCTTATAGGCTAAGTTAGGAACTAAGTTATTGTTTTCTACTACTTGTCATCCACAGACTGATGGTCAAACTGAGGTAGTGAATCGAACTTTATCTACTTTGTTGAGGGCTGTAATTAAAAAGAATATTAAGAGTTGGGAGGATTGTTTGTCGTATGTTGAATTTGCTTATAATCGTACAGTGCATTCTGCTACTAAATTTTCTCCTTTTGAAATTGTGTATGGTTTTAATCCACTAACTCCTTTAGATTTATCACCTTTGCCTATTTCTGAGTATCTTAATTTAGATGGCACAGAGAAGGCCTAATTTGTTAAACAGATCCACGAAAAGGCAAGGCTTAACATTGAGCGACGGACAAAGTAGTATGTGAAACAAGCCAACAAGGGTCGTCGACAAGCTGTTTTTGAACCTGGAGATTGGGTTTGGGTTCACATGGGCAAAGAGCAGTTTCCCATGCAGCGTCGATCTAAACTACTTCATAGAGGCGATGGACCATTTCAAGTTCTTGAGCGCATCAACGACAATGCATACAAGATAGATTTGCCTGGTAAGTATCAAGTAAGTGCCACATTAATGTTACTGATCTGAGTCCTTTTGATGTAGGTGACAATTTGAGGACAAATCCTTTTCAAGAGGAGGGGAATGATGAGATCCATGATGAGAGTCAAGCTGGAAGAAGAAATGTAGATCCTCTTGAAGTGCCGCCTGGACTGATCATAAGAAGTCGAGCGAAACGAATCAAGGAAGCGCTTAACGGGTTGATAAAGGATGTCCATGAAGCCGGGAAGGATTGGGGCAATCATGAAGTTGGAACGAATTGGAACAACCATGGGAAGACCCTTGCTCTTATACAAGTCACACCGGACACGGGTTGAAGAGGGCGTGTACTTTCAAAGCACGGCCGTGTATGGAGTCAAGCAAATCCACAGAAAGATACACGGCCAAAGTACACGGGCGTGTATGTTGCCAGAAGTTGCACAGAAAGGTATACAGCCGTGTATCCCCTACCGGCCAGCTTGTTCTGTTTTCGCGTTTTTACGCCACTTATCTAAACTACTTCATTTTGGACTTGTTTTACACGAATTGTAACCCTAGTATAAAAGCTCCTAGGGTTTAGAACAATAAGAATTTACATCTTTGAACATTAAAAACTTTTGAGAGGCACCTCTCTTGGTTCTTCAAGAACTAATTTGAACTTATCGGATTGATTTCTGTGGCGTTCATCCCGACTTATCGATCGGTCTTTCATCCCGATTGTGGCGTCTTCACATTATACCAAGGTTCTTGTCTCGCTTATAGACAACGGGTCGCAGTTTCCACTTTAGGTGTTTGGGCGTCTTAGGCAACGAATTTCAAAACGTATTGGTATTGGGTTTCGTCACGGGTTGGCGTGGTTCGTATCAGGAATCAACTCTATGGTTCCAATAGTGGGGAAAACAAATTAGATACATGAGCCTAGGTATCCACATGTTGTCATATTTATCTAATAAAACTTTATCTTTGCATTATAGCAGGTACATTTATCGATTTTACAGGATGGTAAATAAAATGCACTAAGAATCAAATTGAGGCAATTCTTGGACTTACATCTACCAGTCCACAATTTGTTCTATTGAAGTGAAGAATTGGCCATTTGAAGACTTATTTGTACTTTTATTTTTATGTTTTAGAACCGGTCATTTGGAGTGGCTTATTTGTAATTTGTTTTGTTGTTTTACCCGAATTGTAGCAAGTATAAATACTTGCTAAGTAGGGTTTAGAGAGAGCTTTTGAAACTTAAGAAAATACACACCTTTTGCCGTAAGGAAGAGTCTTTGCATGCAAAATTCTCTTATCAATTTCATTTGTGAAATTGTTGCGAGATTAGCTTGAGGAGATTGTATGTAATATCAATCTTTCTCTAGTTACTTCAAATTGTTTTCTAGTGCATCATATCTACATACAATTTAGTTATGTCACTTGTTGTCTTTCACGTGAATTAGGGTTCCTCATTTTCATATTTGATTCAAACTGATAAGAATCAAACTTCTACAGGACCTATCACTAAGGCAAGAACCAAAGGGTTACAAAATTTGGCGATGAAGGTCCTCTTTGAACAAACTGACCCCAAAAATATTTGTAGACTAACTTCTTTTCTATTACTCATTTATTGTACATTCCAGCAGGTATACTTGTTGGTTTTTACAAGGCGATGGATAAACTCGCTAAAGCTCTGCCTATGGGTTATTTATGGACCGACATAAACCAAAGAAGAACTGGTCCAACAAATTGTTCACTTGAATTGAAGAACCGGCCACTTGAAGACCATCTTTTGCACTTGTAATTGTCATTTTTTAAACCGGCCATTTTTGTTCATTTTGGAACTTGTAATTTGATTTTAGAACCAGCCACTTAGTGGCATATTTGTAATTTTTTAAACACTTTTACCGCAATTAGAGCTAGTATATATATTTGCTAACTATGGTTTTTAGGAGCTTTTGTCAATTTGAAGAAAACACTTTTGTTGCCGTGAGAGAGAGAGTCCCTCTTGCTAAAACATCTACTCTTATCAATTTCTAGGAAATTGTGGCGAGTTTGGCGTAGAATTTCTTGTGAGTAATATCAAGATCTTCTAGGTTGCTTCCTTTTATTACTAGTGTGTAATATCTAGTGATAATAGGTTGATTTTATCTACTTGTTGTTTCACACCAATTTTGGGGTTCATATTGCTAGCATTTCAAACCAATTTTAGAGATTGAAATTACATTTTATATGTAATTTGATTAGTGTTGGAATTCCTTGTAATACATCTAATTTGGGTTCCTGCCATTGAGATTTGTTCATCCTTTGTGTTCACGCCAATTTAAGGATTTTATCTTGTTGAATTCTCCAATTAGATTGTATTCATGTCTTAAATTATTTAGGCTCATCACAAACAATTTGAGTGGAATTCGAATTCATTTATATTGTTATCCATTGCTTATTATACAATTGCATTGTTCCTCATCACAATTTAGTACCTTTGCCATTTGAATCTACGTGAATTAGGGTTCAAAGGTGTGTTATTGATCACGCTATTGTGGAATTGATTCATTGATCACCCATTTGTATTGATGTGTATGGCACATCATAATTTTTTGTATCAGAGCAAAAGGTTTTAGAGAAGGGATTTGTGTGAATTTCAATTGGGAAATTAGGGTTCTTAAATTTTCATTTCTTAATTAAAGTTATTTGAACTGGAATTGAAGTAATTGTTTGTGATTTTATTGTGATATACCTCATTGTTGCGGAAGTGGAAGTGGAATTTTGGAATTGAACTTTGTTGTCTTCATCTTGCCGTAAGTGCTTGTTGTGAGTAGAGGTAGGGGAAGTTTTGAATTTGAATTTAAACATTGAGTAGTTTTTATTATTGTAATACTCTTTCCTTTGCAAGAATTCGAAAGTGGAGTACATTTCTTTTCAGATTTGCCATCTTTGTCGTGGACAATAAGGAAACAATTTGAATTCAAAAACAAACTTTAAGTTAAAGAGTTATTGTTTATTGTTGAATTTAATACACTTTGACTATTTTTGAATTATTTTCTTACCATTTGGAGAAGCATTCATTAAGTGTTCCAATTGTGGTGTTGTTGCCGTGAAGTGGAAGTGTGTGCAATGAAGGGGTTACAATGTGGTGTAGTGTGTGTGTGTATTGTAGTGGAGAAGGTGCTACACCGTGGTTGTGTGTGTGTGTATGTGCCATAGTGAAGAGTGTCTGTAGTGGTTAAGTTTTGAATTTCAAAAGAAAACATTAAGTGTGGAAGTTATTATGTATTGATTCTTTAAAACACACTTTGCTTAGTTGGAATCATTAACTTACCATTTAGAGAAGTGTTTATTATTGCTTCTACTTATATTGTTGCTATGATTGCAAGTGTGTCGTGGGTATGTGAAACTTAAGTGAAGTGTATTTTTGTGTCTTGTAGTGATTGTTGTTGTGGGGTGGAAGTGTGGTTGTTGTGAATGGGTGATTGTGAGGTATAATACATTTGCCTTGAGTTATCTTTATATTTCAACAAATCAAGTCAACAACCATGTCGAATGATAGTGTGAATGGGGGAATTGGTAATGAGGCCAATAGCTAAGTTAGTGGTAGTCAGGGTCATCAAACTGTAAGTGGAAGAACTTTAGAGGAGCAATTACAGGACCTCACTACCATTGTTGCTACATTAGCAATAAGGATAGATTGGATGACGATGCCACAACCACCAGTGGCAAATCCTCAAGCACCATTACCTAGGGTAGCTCCTCAGAATGTTCACAAGGAGGGAGCAGTTGGAGGTAATATGGGAAGAAGAGTGGAAGGAGATTATCATGCTCTTAAGGAGGAAAGAGAAGATAATTTTAGGATTAACCCATACCTAAATAGGGATTTCAGGCCACCCCGGGGATTGGAGTATGTAAAACTATAGATGCCTTCATTTGATGGTAAAGGTTCAGCAAATGATTACTTAGATTGGGAGGACAAAGTTGAGGGTCTATTCGAGTGTTATGAAATTTATGATAATACTAGGGTTCGTCTTGTAACTGTGGAATTCATAGGTTATGCCACTTTGTGGTGGAAAAATCTGGTGATCAATAGACGAAGGGATGGAGAGGCTGAAATACATACCTAGAGGAACATGAAACAGGTTTTGAGGAAAAGGTTCATACCAGAACATTATAGGTAGGAACTGTTTATGCATCTCTAAACACTTAGGCAGGGAGGTAAAATAGTAGATGACTATGTATAGGAGTTTAAGATGCTGATGATCAGATGTAGATTAGTCGAGCCTCCAAAGCAAACCCTAGCACAATTTGTGTCTAGGTTAAAATATAAGATTGCCTGTGTTATTGAGCTGAAAGGTATAATACACTTGATGAGGCTATACAGTTGGCCTTGAAAGTAGAGAGGTAGAGACGATCTAATCCTTTCCAAGCCACTAATAATAGGTATGGTACTACTACTAAACCTATTAGAGTAGATGGTCAGATGGGTGGACAAAAGGGAGTAAGAGAACATGCTAAGGCTATAGACAAAATTGTCTCTAGCACTGATAAGGAGAAAAATGTTTTTGGGAAAGGTAAAGAGGTAGTTGGATCTGATTTCAGACAGATAGCACCAGGATCAACTAGTAGGAAGATGTGCTAGATTAAATGTTTCAAATGCATGGGTTTAGGACATATGGTTGCACAGTGTCCCAATAAAAGGGTGATGACTGTTATGGAGGGCAACAAAGAAGATGATGAGGAAGAAGTTGTCGAATCGACAGATGTATCCCTAGCTCTACAGGAATATTATGATGATCAGAACACTGAGACACATGAGGACAAAAAAGGTGAAAATTACTTACCTATTAATGTGTTAGGCAAGGTTATGACCATATCTCCAAATGTTAAGGATATACAAAGGGAGAACTTGTTCTATACACATTGTCAAATTCGAGGTAACCTATGTGTTCTTTTCATTGATGGTGGTAGTTGCACTAATGTCATATCTGCTGCATTAGTAAATAATTTACAACTAGCCACTAGCCCACATCCACACCTTCATAAATTGCATTGGTTAGATGACCGAGGTAGCTTGCATGTTACATAAAGGGCAAAGGTGCCATTCAGTATAAGAGATAGATACAGTGATGAGATTATCTATGATGTGCTTCCTATGTGCGCCTTTCATATATTGTTGGGTAGACCATAGTTATTCGATAGGAAGGTGCCACATGACGGGTTCGGAAACACTTACATGTTTCAGAAGGATGGTATACAGATTGTCTTAACTCCTATGTCTCTGTCTGAGGTTCGCTCTTTCCAGGAATAGATTAGAAACACCAATGGCTCTACAAGACCTCTAGCCAATAAGCAAACACAAATACTAAGTGTTAGTCTAAAAGAAGACCCCTTAGATTGGAGGGCAAATCTTTCAGAGGCCCAAGGAGATGATGGGAATCAACTCTATGGTTCCAATAGAGGGGAAAACAAATTAGATACATAAGCTTAGATATCCACATGTTGTCATATTTATTTAATAAAACTTTATCTTTACATTATAGCAGGTACATTTATCGATTTTACAAGATGGCAAATAAAATGCACTAAGGATCAAATTGGGGACATCCTTAGACTTTCATCCACCGGTCTACAATGTGTTCAGGATCAAATTGGGGACATTCTTGGACTTACATCCACCAGTCCACAATGTGTTCTATTGAAGTGAAGAACTAGCCATTTGAACACTTATTTGTACTTGTATTTTTATGTTTTAGAACCGGTCATTTGGAGTGGCTTATTTGTAATTTGTTTTGTTGTTTTTAACCTAATTGTAGTAAGTATAAATACTTGCTAAGTAGGGTTTAGAGAGAGCTTTTGAAACTTAAGAAAAAATACACCTTTTGCTGTGAGGAAGAGTCCTTGCATGCAAAATTCTCTTATCAATTTCATTTGTGAAATTGTGGTGAGATTAACCTGAGGAGATTGTGAGTAATATCAATCTTTCTCTAGTTACTTCAAATTGTTTTCTAGTGCGTCATATCTAGATACAATTTGGTTGTGTTACCTGTTGTCTTTCATGTGAATTAGGCTTCCTCATTTTCAAATTTTATTCAAACAATTTGAATAGAATTCAAATTAATTTATATTCTTATCCATTGCTTATTATACAATTACATTATTCCTCATCACAATTTAGTACCTTTGCCATTTGAATCCACGTGAATTAGGGTTCAAAGGAGTGTTGTTGATCTTGCCATTGTGGAATTGATTTAGTGATCATGCATATGTATTGATGTGTATGCTATAGGAATTGTAAGGCACATCAGTGTATCTCTTGGTGCACCTTTTCATTTCAACACAGTCAAAACACAACCGTGTTAGTAAGTTGTGCTACCTTTGGCAATCGCTACGAATCCTAATTCTTTTACTTCAATTCCTCTAAGACTCAATCCTATATATTCTTAAGCTCAATTAAGTCCTTAAAATATATAATTAAAATTAAATTACATAGATTTGCGTACTTACTTCAATTTCCACAAATCGCAAATCCCGGATCGTCAATTCTCCATTCTCTTATGTCCCTTCATGCACCTCGTGTTCTATAAGAACAAACGATGCTCATAACTACAAATTCTATAAATCTTAATTTGAAATTCGTATAACGATCCTTACCTCAAGTTCTTGTAATTAATTCATCCCTTTTCATCTCGTCGACTTAGGTTTTTCTCATATAGAGCGTCTGTCTTCTACGACTCTGTTTCACTGCTCAAAATAACAAAAACGGGCTCTCTATGTTAACTTGCAGTATTTATATTCTCCATGTGAAATGACCAAATTGCCCCTCAAAATTTTATAAAGCTCCATCCCCATCCTTAACTCTTTATGATAATACCTATATTACATAATTAAATAAATAATTAAAAAAATTTCATGTATTACAAACCCATTAGCACTTGGTTCGGAGATGAGTCACGGTGATACAATTCCAAGAGCAAAAATACGAGCACCAAAAAAAGGAGGACATAGGCATCGGGAGGACCCAAGGTGAAGTCCGGCCAACCTTAAGTCGGCCTTGAATAAAGGCCGGCCGAGTTCACTTCAAGGCCGCCAGCCTTGGAGCCGGCCTAAATGAAGGCCACCGGCTTTTAGTGCCGCCCTAAGTGAAGGCCGCCGGCCTTGAATGTTTTCACACAAGTTTTTTTAGATGATATAAATAGGCGTCCTTAGGGTTTTTCGAGGGAGATTATCATTTTTGTTTTGTAAAGCAGAGACACTTGAGTGGTGTGAGTCTTCTTTTGGAGATTTGAGAATATTGAGAATCGATTTTCACTATATTCGTATTGTTCTTATCAAATTCTTGGTTCCTATAGAATTTGTGGCGAGCATCGTTATTGAATTCTTAGAATTCTTTAACCATAGTGATTGATTTATAGAACGTGGTCTCTATCGTTCTATGATTTGATTGTGAAACAATTTAATTTTATCAATCTTGGCATCTATAGATTGATAATTTTATCCATATCTTTGATTTTATACGTTAGTACCAAAATCCAGAAAAACCTAAAAATTTGTGTTATTTGATTGTTGTTGACGATCTAGTTTGTGTGAAGAAATTAGAATCCATTTTTGAAATCATTTGGTTTCAAAGCATATCCAAATCCGCATCATTTGGTATCAGAGCGAAGGTTGGATTCGTAAGGATTCAGAGCGAAGATTGGATTCGTAAGGATTCAGAGCATATCAGGATTGATTAGATCGTGGGTTAAATCGGTAAGGCTGTTGATTCTCAATTCAATTGTAGTGTTAATTCAATACTTCTGTTGGTTGGGAAATTTGGAAATTTGTTTTGTGAATTGTATTGCTGTGAATTGGTGTTTGGGGCTATTGTTGAGAATTGGGTTGTAGGTGAATTTCTATTGCAGACTATTGAAGGGTAGAGATGTCGTCGCAAGGAAGTGTTCAAAACAACAACAATAGGAATGATGCTGATAATGGGGGTGAGGTTGTGACTAGGGCTAAGTTCAATCAAATCTAAGAAAATCTTATATTGATTATGGAGAGGAAATAATGTTGACAAGCGTAAGGGGATTGAAAGCATCAAGCTGAAAATTTCACCTTTCACTGGTAGTAGTAAACCAGAGGAATTCCTAGACCGGGTGCCATGGGTTGAGAAGGTGTTTGATTGTTACGAGTGAGATGAGCGCATGAAGGTGAAGATGGCATCTTTAACATTTTCTGAATATGCTAGTTTGTGGTGGGATAAATTATAAACTGAGAGACGTAAGGCTGATGAGGAGAAAGTGCGTTCATGGGCTTTGATGAAAAGGTTGATGAGACGCAGATTTGTGCCAGACTACTATAAACAGGAGATGCTGATGGAGTTGCAATCCTTGAGGCAGGGTAAGAAGAGCATAGAAGAGTATGTGAAGGAGTTTGAGACATTAGTGGCAAGATGTGATATCAGGGAAACATCAGATGAATCCATAGCTCGTTTCATCAATGGTTTGAAGATGGACATTGCCAGTGTAGTGGAACTCCAGCATTATCAAACTCTTGAGGATGTGATTAAATTAGCCAGTCGGGTAGAGCAGCATCAGCGCAAGTGGGATCAGAAATCATATCAACACCATAAATCAAATGATGGCAAGAGGGAGAAGGAAAGAAAGGAAAAGGGAAAAGCAGTCGTTAGTGAGGTTGTTGACCAAACATAACAAAAGAGGAGCAGAGGTATCAAATGTTTTAAGTGTTTAAGACTTGGCCATATTGCTTCTCAATGTCCTAATAAAAGGGTTATGGTCATCAAGGGGGACAAAGTTGAGAGTGAGGAAGAAGAACAGAAGAGTACTGAGGCAGAAGAGGAAGATGAAGACATTATAGTGAGTCCAGTATAGGGAGATATGCTAATGGTTCAACAGGATGAAACTGTTTCTAATTAGAGGGCCAATTTATTCCATATCTAAGGCATGGTGCAGGGAAAGACTTGTTTGATTGTGGTAAGTTGTACTAATGTTGCTTCAGCAAACTGGGTTACTAAGTTGGGTTTGCAGGTGGAGCAGCATCCAAGACCTTATGCACTTCATTAGTTGAGTCCACAAGGATCTGTTCATGTACACAAACAGGTTCGTGTTCCATTGTTTATTGGTGATTATACTGACGAAATTGGTTGTGATGTAACTCCCATGGAAGCTACACATTTGATCCTTGGAAGACCTTGGCAGTATGACCTTAGAGCCAAGTATGATGGATACACCAATGAGTATACCATTCAACAACAGGACAAGACATACAAGCTTCTTCCTATGAGTCCAACTGAAGTACAACACACAAGACTGACTTGCCTTAAGAAGCCCAAGGGAAAGAGGAGTCTGTTTATGTAGCCTAGCAGGATGGACGATACAGATTTGAGGTCGAATCATTTTCAACATAGAGGGAATGATACAATTCCAAGAGCGAAAATACGAGCACCAAAAAAAGGAGGACATAGGCGTCGGGAGGACCCAAGGCGAAGTCCGGCCAGCCTTAAGCTGGCCTTGAATAAAGGCCGGCCGAGTTCACTTCAAGGCCATCGGCCTTGGAGCCGGCCTAAATGAAGGCCGCCCACTTTTAGTGCTAGCCTAAGTGAAGGCTACCGGCCTTGAGCCGGCCTTGAATGTTTTCACACAAGTTTTTTTAGATGATATAAATAGGCGTCCTTAAGGTTTTTCGAGGGAGATTATCATTTTTTTTTTGTAAAACAGAGACACTTGAGTGGTGTGAGTCTTCTTTTGGAGATTTGAGAATATTGAGAATCGATTTTCACTATATTCGTATTGTTCTTATCAAATTCTTGGTTCCTATAGAATTTGTGGCGAGCATCGTTATTGAATTCTTAGAATTCTTTAACCATAGTGGTTGATTTATAGAATGTGGTCTCTATCGTTCTATGATTTGATTGCGAAACAGTTTAGTTTTATCAATCTTGGCATCTATAGATTGATATTTTTATCCATATCTTTGATTTTATACGTTAGTACCAAAATCCAAAAAAACCTAAAAATTTGTGTTATTTGATTGTTGTTAACGATTTGGTTTGTGTGAAGGAATTAGAATCCGTTTTTTAAATCATTTGGATTCAGAGCATATCCGAATCTGCATTACACGGTCTACGTTTTTTAACCGAAATGGACATAGAAGACCAGCCATGTGTTATGTATTTTCATTATGTTGTTTTTCCATATATAGGGCTTAGTATAAATACTTGTAAAGGAGAACAACAAAGGGACTTTTGGACTATTATTTGCAACATATTCACGTGAAAAAGGGGTTTCCTCTCTTTCATATACACTCTTATCAATTCCAATTAGGGCTGTTTTTCCCTTTTTCACATGAATATGCTGCAAATAATAGTCCAAAAGTCTCTTTGTTTTTCTCCTTTACAAGTATTTATACTAAGCCCTAAATATGGAAAAACAACATAATGAAAATACATAACACATGGCCGGTCTTCTATGTCCATTCCGGTCCAAAGTACCTAACACATGGTCGACTCCTCTATGTCCATTTCGGTTAAAAAACATGGACTGTAACTCATCTCCAAACCAAGTGCTAATAGGTTTGATCGCCTTCCTGTAATACCGACAAGTGTACCTGATTAAATACAAAACAATCATATAAAGTAAATGAAGACACTATGTGAATGTCTTCAGATTCCATTAGATCAAAGAGGACCCTCACACGCCATACAGCATCCACACACACATATAAACCGCACAAACCACACACCATTCATATGCATACTCCCATTTTGCACACACCACATATCATCCCTACACATACACACATACCGCATACACTATACACCATTACATACACATACACATATCCTTACACACACCGCCTACCATCACATGCACATACACGTATCCTTGCACACAGTACACATCATCACATATACACATACACACATCCTCATACATCCCACACACCACCACATAAATTTACACATACCCTTGCTCCTTCTCCCCTTGTTCAGAACCGCAGCCTTCGATTCTTTAGCGGTTGCTAAAGTTTGAGCATCCAAAACAGGTTGCTCCTCATCGGAATCATTTCATCCTCATAAGACATTTCACCATCCTTGTCACCACAGCCACTCACACCATCCTAACACATCCGTTTAGCCCATACTATGGATTCCTTTCTCCACTTTCCCACCACAATAGCCTGCTACCGCTGTTGGGTCGCCGCCATCATTGTTGCCATCTTCCCTCGGACACCACTATATCACATAGCTTCCCCCTCCCTCACACACAAACACACACCTTCATGCCCACATCGACACAAGGGACTAAGCTTAGCAACAATCCTCACGGACTCCTCTTGGATGTTGCTATCGTTGTTATGGTCGTTGTGGTCATGGCTGTTGTGGTTGTGGTTTCTGACGTTGTTACCATCATTATGGTCGTCGTAGCTGCTACCATTTTTGTGGATGTTGTCGTTGTTGCTGTTACACTTGTGGATGTTGCTGCTATTAGGATCGTGGTCACTGCTACTATTACGGTAGAGGTCGTCGTTGCCGCTATCGCCGTATCATTGTTGTTGTCATTATGGCCGTTGTAGTTGCCATTATTGTTGCAGCCGTAGTTGTCATCGTGGTGGTTGCCGTTGTGGCCGTCGTTTGGGTCGTCGTTGTCTTCTCCAAGTTTTTTGTTGTTGCCTCCGTCATTGGGGAAGGAGATGAGACAAAGACGATTTGAAAGATGTTGTCATCGTCGTTACCGTCACTGTGGTTACTATTGCCGCTAAAGGCACATGATCGCATACGCCAGCGTCCCTACCTCTACGCGTAGCTCCTTCTTCCGACTCGATGGTGATGATCCGGACAGAGCTAAGGATGAGACGTGATGGACGGCAGGGTTCCAGACCTGCTGCTACTACCATCGGGGTGAAGGCTGGGCAGATGCGACTTGGAGCTGCTGAAGGAGACGCAACTTGGACGAGAAGAAGAAGAGAAGAAGAAGAAAAGAAAAGAAAAGGGAGAGAGAAAGGATAGGAACGTCAAGGAGTATTGTGCTTATTACCTGTGCCTAACATAATGAAGAAGGCCCGATGCCACCTATTGCTATCACGTTTGGATCTTTCTTTTTTTTTCATTATAGCTATGCATATATATATATATATATATATATATATTATATTATGTTATATTTTATATTATAATGTCCCTATTTTATTATTCCACTTGCATACGAAAATATCTTTAAATTTTATATTTTTAGCGATTTATTACGAAAGCTTACATCTAAGTTAATCTAATTATCCTAGATATAAATATTTACTCTAAATTTTTACTTAAAATTCTTAGATCTATAATTTAAATTAATTTCATTATTTAACCTAATATTGTATGAAATTTGTATTTCGAAGAATTTATTCTTTTAATTTAATTTACCCGAACTAAAGTTAGGGCTTACAATTATTTTTATTTATCCGTTTATATACCTATATTTGGATGTTTTTAATTACTTTGCTTCCTAAATTTATTCGATAATATATTTTATACAATTCAATTTATTACATTCGTTATCTTCTTTTCTTTGCCCAAGATTATTCCTTCTAATTGTTTTATTTTTAAAACCTATTATTATCGCAAAATATTAAAATAATATTTATGCGTCGTAATATTTGAATTTTTGTCGTACATTTCTCGAAGTTTTTAATGTTGCGAAATTGTTCCTCTCGCTATCCCGACCTAGAAGTATGAATTATTCTATTTATTTTCTTTAAACTTTCATATAGGTTTTCAAATTTTTTTAGGACTTTACAAAACAAGTATGAATACTTAATAGATTTGGCTTACAAATCAAAATCAAAGATCGTAAATTCTCGCCTAAACGTCATTTGTAATTCCTAAGAATTTTCGTAGATAGTATTTTTAGAAACTCTATTAGATAAGGAAGTACACCTAGGATTTAGCTCTAAATAAACCCGAGAAAGGTCTAGGAGCTAAAAATGACTTAATATACTATAAGTTGACCTAATTCAACTTAGTCAAATTAAACATCGACCTAAGTTAACTTGCTCAACCCGACTTATTAACTTAAGTCTTCCATTCGACATCCTCAAGAAGACTTGAGTAGACTTAAGGTATTAAAACTTAGACCCGATATGACTTAAGATAGACTAAAAAGATAAGATGCTATAGATTTATATAATACTTTTTCCTAATAGAATTGATGTACTTAACTCAGTAAAAGTTCATTTGAAAATCTTTAACTGCATTGATTTCCACCAAACTCCTTACCTAAAGATTCAATCTTATTCTTGAAATTCTATCTAGTAGCTTGAACTCAGATTTGGTCAAATATTAACTATAGAAATAGTACTCAGTCCCAAGTATTCCTTGAGCATTGGATCTAAAAATTTGAACACAGTTGATTAAAGTCTACTCTAATTTAACTTAAGTCAACTTTGGATAAGCAATTAGACGACTCAAGAAAACTCGCTTTGACTTAAGTCAATTCCATTCTAATTTCATTCGATCTTACCCCAATCATAAAGATTAATATTGAAAAACATAGATTAGCAAGATAAAGTTCAAAATTAATAGCAAATCAAGCCTCAAACATACTTAAAATTAGAAGTTCTTAAACTTCAACCTAGAAAAACTTAATTGATTAAGCTTGAAACCACCTCCTAATCTTAATCTATTTTAATTAATTCTTTCCATAATTCATCATTCCATCCTTAATTACATAATAACACATGAAATACCCAAAAGAAAAATCCATCTAAATGAGCTAGTTTTACTTCCCATCTAAGATGTCAATTTCAAGTGCCATTTTCCACATGTAATCTTTGATTTTTCTTCCACCTTATCCTATCCTATCTCATGGAAAGTCACTCCTAATTATGCCTTATCTTAACGTATCTCCTTAAGATTGAACTCAACAAGTCATTTAATGAAAAAATGACACACACTTGATCGGTTTGCATCCTCTCATCATGATGTGTAAGATAGATGCAAAATTTATATTGATAGTTAGATACTTTCTCTTCCAATTAGCATGTAACTTCTTCTAACACATGCCAAATTCTTCTAGCCTAACATCATCATACCCTAGACTTGTCTAATTTTGACCAAATCTATGGAAATTACACAAGAAGCAACCTGTTTGCCTTCCATTTCCACATGTACATTCAACTCACACTTCCACATGTCCACATCCTATCCTATCCTATCCTATCTTATCTTATAATATCTTATCCTATCCTAATGTGCTCAAGGGGAATATCAATACCACTCAACAAATCAAACACAATTTATTCTAATTTCCAATTAAAATGGCATGAAACAAGATTGAAGATGGAATCCCCAAATGGCATGAAACAAGAACTAATAATCCTAAATGGTGTGAATCAAATTAAGATGTACTACAATTGGATTCCAATACCAATCAAATACAAAAGGAATAATTCAATTCCAATCCCCATAATTGGCATGAAAACTTAGCAATACAAGAACCCTAATTTGGCGTGAATGGAACAAATAAAATCAATAAATTATAAACTAGATATAACTCACTAGCAATAATCGGATGCAACTTAAGAAATATTGATATGACTCACAATATTTCCTTAAGCCAACTCGCCACAATTTCACAAATGAAATTGATAAGAGTAAGGTGGCATGAAGAGGAGCTCTCCCATGGCAACAAATTTCAGATGTGTAATGTTCAAAAAAAGTGCCCACAAACCTTACTTAGCAAGTATTTATACTTGCTCTAAATAAGGCAAATTAAAGAAAGGAAAATTACAAGTAAAGAGCAACATGTGTGACCGGTTCTTCTTTGATTTATGTAAGTCCATGAATGACCTAAAATTGAGTATTAGTGAATTTACCCACTGTTCTGTAAAATTGACAAATTTACTTGCTACAATGTAAAGACAAATTATTATGAGATAAATAAAAAATAACATGTGGATGTCTAGGATCATTTGTTCAAATTGGCTTCCCACTACTGGATCCAGAGGTTTGATTCCCATCATATCCTATCTTATCTTGTCTAACCTACAAAAATGACATGAAAATGACTTGGACAAGGACTTCCCATGACCAGCTTAAAAGAAGAGGAAATATCCATGCGATTCCATCCATTTAAGCATCATTACACCACCTCATCCTTTCTTATCTTATCCTCATCAAATCTTATCTTATTCTATCCTAATTTAGCCTAAATTATCTTGCCTAAAATAGGGAAAGGGACTTGAAATAACATGGAAAAATTTAGAACTCATGGCTGGCCAAAGCTTGTGAAAATTTCCCATGTGATCATATCCATTGCAATCAATTACCCTACCTCATCCTACTTCACCCTAAGCCATCATTTCCTACTCTAATATAACTTATCTTAGGCATAGACAACAGGTCCCTCATCATGTATAAAACACTATAAAAAGGAGGTGAAAAGCATTGATTTACCTAGGTAAAAATTTCATTCCATTTCTCTTCCTTTTTCTCACGACCAACCATGCCTTTTCCACCTATCATTGTCACCTAACTTTCCAATTAATCAAAACAAAATCACTTCCCCATTTAGCCCCAACACTATCTCCAAAAATCGATAAAAAGATTAGGGACCACTTTTCTAAGAATCAAGGTACATAAAAGAACTTCCAAGAAGTTTGTATAACTTTTACTAAATTTCTAAAGGAAGTTACTAATCTTACCTATTTCCTCTATTTTAGGATCATTATCATAAGTTTTCAAAGGAATTCTTGATTAAGAAGGTAATCTTGAACTACCTAAGTAATCTTTGTAGTTTAACTTTTAAGTATACTAATAGTGCAAGTTTTTGGAACTGTAGGTTCTATCGATCATTCCACCTCAAGGAATCCTATTTTCATAAGACCATTCCATTACTTTTTCCTTTAGAATTTATTTGGGACATTTTGATATATTTCCAAACCTTTAATAATTACAAAAGCTCAAAGAAAGGTTATTAAGGCTATTTTCCAAAACTTTAGAACTTATTATTCTTCATGACCATTTTTTACCTACTAAACTTTATTAGAGTTTGTTAGACTTATTCTTGAACATTTATTTTCCCTTATATGGTATGATTTGGGAGCAAAACTTACCTTAATTAGGACCTAAGCATGAACCTTGATGATGGACTAAACCTTAAATGAAGGACTTAATACCAAAGACACCCTAAAAGACTCTAATAAGATTTGAGATTAAGATCGGGATATTAGAATATTATACTCTAGTAGTATCTATTCTTATATGTACTTCTTTTATGTTTAATTATTTAGGTTTTTCAAAAGATCCCCTGTCTCTATTATGATCCTCAAGTCATGCCCAGGTGAGGGAGTTCAAATGGTCTACTATCTACTAGTTGCTTGCTAATTGTGTGATGCTCTATTGATTACTATTGATTGTTTATTGAAATAACCTACTGCCTTATATGCTCTCATCTATGTAAATACCTTATTAATTGGTAAATTTAAATTTTTGGCTAAACAAACTCGATATGCTTGTTACATGTCTATGATTCAATAGGTACACCAAAAGGAATGAAAAGTGTTTAACCTTTGCTAAAAAAATTTGAAACATGTTAAAACTTTTTGAAACATTTTAAGTCATTTTTTTAAAATGTTTTCATAAAGGTTATATCTAAAACTTAGCATGTGCTCTTAGAAGTCACTATTTATATAACCTTGGTATCACCGAATAGAATTGCTCTTGTTCGTGGCATATTGAAAAAATGATTGCAAGTAGATGTCCTAGTGTAAGATCACCTAATTTGGCTATAGAGGCATTATTGACTATTTGATTGATGATGGGTGGCTCAACATGAAATTCACCAAAATTGGCCCTTATAGCATTTTTGTTCTTGGTGATGGGTAAGCATCGAGTTTATTTAAGGGACAGTACCCTCTAATAGCCTCCCAGGTAAGGTGAGGTGCTCTATGTAGGTAAGTATAAAGGTCAATTAAAGTATAGATGATGCAAATCTATACCTTTCATGGTTTGGACCCCCATGAATGTGTTGCTTGCATTCATTTTTGCGTGTAGATAGATTTCATGATGTGCTGATTAATGTTTGATAACTTGCTTAAACAGTAGTAGTGATGGATGAACTCAGTGAGCTGTGGTTTGCTCACCCCCCAATAGTTTGCTTTATAGGGTACTCTAAAGCTAGGAATGGGCTAAGATCAAAGTGATAAGTGTTTCAGCTTCAAGCTTAAAGGATAGATGCAAAATTAGAAAATAGTTAAAAGTGTAGGATGAGCGAATAAGAATTTGTAAACCTTTTTATTTAAAGACTTTATCATTTCCAAAACTTTTTTAAACCAATTTTCTTAAACGTTGAGTTCACCCGGTTTTACCATTTGGTAGGGGATACCAATTCTCTACGATTCTAGTAAACTATAATATATTGGTTTCCATAATTATTTTCCTAATAATCAATTATATCAATTATCAATTATAGTGAGGAAAGATTATTTAATTAAATTCTTGTAACCTCTAACTTGCAAGGCATTTTTCATATTATAGGTGCACACGTGATATGGTAACTTTCAAGCATTTCTACTAAGCCCCCTATAGGGTCATTACAATCATCAATCAAACTATGCACACATCTACATCCAATCAACCAAACACTAACACACGAACCATCAAGCCACAAAGATTCCTAGATTTAGAGAATCTATGTGTGACTATGGTTGCACAAAAATGAAGCCATAAAGGTTAAACCAAACACAGGTAAAATAACCCACTGCTACCACCACTAAAGGTGAATTCCCCAAACCAATATCAACAAGCTCGGTCTATAAAATTTCATAATTGAGACCAAGCTCCTAACAAGCTAATCCTACCAACAGCATCACTAGGTTAAGCTTGCTCCCCACCAATTTTGCCATTTGCATCATACAGCTATAATGACACTACAACTCAAAATAAGAAACCTCAAGCCATCTAATGCTTAAACCCAAGCTAACCATTAAGATGATGACATGGACATCTACCAAATTAATAATTACACCAAGCAACTTTCTAACCTTAAGGAAAGCAAAAAGGTAGATCCCTTTACCTAGTTCTCCATAAACAAGACTCCCTTCATGTAGGCTATACAAGAAGAGGTTCTACCACCAAATGTACAACTACTATAGCTCAACACTTATGATGGAATTGTTAACCTAGAAGACCACCTATGTCATTTTTGAACCATGATAAACCTTTAGGACTTCAAAGATGTGGTCACTTGTAAGGCATTCCTAAGCACCCTACATAAGGTTACTCAGACATGGTACAATAACCTTCCCACTAATTTTGTCTCCTTTGATATGCTAACTCATCAATTCCAACAACACTTCCTGGCTAATAAGCTACCAGTGAAGGACTCATCAACCCTTACTCTCATCAAATAAGGCCCTAACAAGCCAATCAAAGACTACTTGGCCTAGCTCAACACCACAATGTTAGAAATTCCCAATGTTGATCAAGGTGTCACCTTGAACACAGTTATTCAAGGTGTAAAGCCATTCAGTGACTTCTTCAAATCTTTAGTGAAGAACAAGCTAGAAAATTTTAAGGAGTTTAAGATAAAAGGTAGGAAGTACATCCTTTAGGAGGAATTCATTCGAACTAGAAGGCAGACCGACCAGAACAAGTCAGACAAGAAGAAGGAAAAGGAGAAAAGGTCCATTAAGGACCATCTAGGCCCCAAGAATGATCAAAGGTTATCTCAGGATAAAGATGCAAGAGATTGCAAGCGTACCATCTTGAGCTTCACAACATAAACCCCATTAAACCGACCAATAGGGATATATTCATGGAAGTTCACATAAGAGCATTCTACTTAAACCATCACAACTATAGGGCGATCTAAATGGGAGAAACTCTAACAAATACTATGACTTCCATAAGGATCAAGGTCACAACACAAAAGAATGCTATCAACTAAAGATTACCCTCAAAGACCTTATGCAATGAAGGTATCTTTAAGAGTACATAGCTAACCCTAACAACTTCATCAAATGACCTACTTAGAAGTAGCAGGTAAAGGAACGTCATGATGAAGACAACAGTAATAACAACCTCTAGAACCGAGTCCCCCAACAATTTCATCAATACAATACTTAGGGACCCTCAAAATGGAGAACAACTAAGCTCTTCAAGCTCAACTAATGCCCCTAAAAGTCGACAAGTCATGAGCTTGCATGACAAAATACTAAGAATAGACATCTCTTTCTCACTCTCGAATGAAGTCTTGAAGGGAATACAAACCTCCTATGGCAATGCCCTCATGATCAACATAAGGATAGTTAAGTTTGAAGTTAAGAAGATCTTAGTCAACAAAGGCAACTTAGAAGACATAATTTTCAAGTATGCCTATGATCAGATGCAGCCTAAGCTGAAGATTAAGCCGAAACCCTACAACCATGACTTGTATGGATTCAACAACTAAATTATTCGAGCTATGTAAGCATCATCACCTTCACATGGAGTTAGTTGACAATGAGGCTATTGCCCAAGAATTCATCGACTTCTTGGTAGTAGACTGATGGTCACCCTACAACATAATTTTAGGTCATCCTAATTAGAATGCCTTCACAATGATCTCCTTTACACCACACCTGAAGGCCAAGTTCCCTACACCTAATGGAGTTGGTGTGTGCAAAGGAAACCAAGAGCCTACATAGATACTTAAGAGCCTTAAAAAGGGAAGAGGTCTTCAATATAAAGCGCAAACTTAAGGTGATGTGCTTCAATTGACTTTCAATACCCATTTAAAGAAAAGAAGAACAATTGACTCCAACTTTCAACAATTAGCATGAACCTTAGCTAGAAGAAGAACCCTAATTTGCGTGATAATGAAATAAGAAGAACAAATCCAATCACGTACCAGATATGACACACTAGTAATAATTGGAACGGCTTGAGAATTACTGATATTATGTACAATAATCCTTAAGCAAGAACTCACCACAATTTCACTTAGAAATTGATAAGAGTGGATGCGTGAAAGAGGATGCTCTCCACAACAACAATATTTGAAAAATGATTGTTAAAAAGTCCCTTACAAAACCTAAATAACAAGTATTTATACCCTACTATAATTATGGAAAAATAACCTAAGTAACTAGTACACATGGTCAGTCACTTCAAGCTTCAATCACGGTCATAAAGAGGAACACAGGACTAGTTCTCTCTTGGTTCAATTCAATTCATTATGGACCGTGACCCATTCACAAACCAATTGCTATTGTACGTGGTCATCTTCTTGTAAAAACCGATAAAATGAAAAAACAATTATTATAAAATAAATAAAGACAATATGTAAATGTCTTGGTTCCAATTGTTCAAGTAGGCTTCCCAATGCTGGATCTAAAGGTTCGGTTCCCATCATCTCCTCGGGCCTGTGAAAGACTTTCCCTCAAATCTAATGGGTCTTTCCCTAGACTAAAAACCCTAGTTTGCATATGCTTGTCGCCTTGAAGTCTTGAGTGCCTCGTAGTTTTGTTGATCTGTTCTTGGAATTTGTGTACCTCAATTGGTGACATAAGGGTCAAGACAACCCGTGCACCATCTTTCTGTAACACATAAGTGTTTCTAAACCCATCATGTAGCACCTTCTTATCAAACAACCAAAGTCTACCCAATAGTATATGAAAGGCGCACATAGGAAGAACATCACAAACAATTTCATCATGGTATCTATCTCTTATGCTGAAAGGCACCTTAGCCTTCTAAGTAACATGCAGACTACCCCGTTCATTTAGCTAATGTAATTTATAGGGATGAGGATGTGGACTAGTGACTAGTTGCAAACTATTTACTATTGCAGCAACGATTACATTTGTGCAACTTCCACCATCAATAAAAAGAACACACAAATTACCTTGAACCCGATAAGGAGTATGGAATAGGTTTTCCCTCTATACGTCCCCGACATCTAGAGATATAGTCATGACCCTGCGCAACACATTAATAGATAGATATTTATCATTTCCCTTGTCTTCATGTGTCTAAACGTCATGATCATCATAATACTGCCGTAGTACTATTGACAAAGCTATAGGCTCAATTACTTCTTCTTGACCATCCTCACAGTTTCCCTCCATAGCAATCATCACCCTTTTGTTGGGACACTTAGTAGCCATGTGTCCAAAACCAATGCATTTGAAACATTTGATTTAATGTATCTTTCCACTGGTTGTCCCTAGCACTGTTTGTTCACCCTACTGACCATCTGACCCATGAGGTTTGGTAGAAGTTCCATACCTATTGCTCATTGCTCGAACAAGGTTGGATCGCCTCTATCTCTCCACTTTCAGAGCTAGTTAGATGGCCTCATCAAGTGTGTTATACCTCCGAAGCTCTACAATGCAAGCAATTTCATACTTTAACCCTGACACAAATCATGCTAAGGTTTATTCAAGAGGCTCGACTGACGCACATCTGATCATCAATGTCTCAAACTCCTATACATAATCGTCAACTATTTTTCCTCCCTACCTCAAGGTTTGGAGTCGCATGAACAACTCCTGCCTATAGTGCTCTAGTATAAACCTTTTTCTCATTACCCATTTCATTTCCTGCTAAGTATGTATATCAGCCTCACCATCTCTTCATCTACTAACCACAAGATTCTTCCACCATAAGGCGGCATAGCTTGTAAATTCTATAGTTGTATGATGAACCCGAGTGTGATCATCAATCTCATAGCACTTAAACAAGCCCTCTACCTTATCCTCCCAATCTAAATAATCATCTACAGAACCCCTGCCAGCAAATGAAGGCATCTGCAATTTTACATATTCTAAACCCCAAGGCGATTTGAACTCATGATTAAGGTAAGGATCATTTTCAAAATTATCATCCCTTTCCTCCCTAAAAGCATGATAATCTCCTTCCAGCCACCTACGCTTATTAACTCCAACAGCTCTTTCCCTACGAGCATTCTGATAGGCTACCAAAGGTGGGGGTGCTTGAAGATTTACCATCAGTGGTTGTGGCATTGTTATTAGATCTACCCGTGTTGCTAATGTAGCAACAATAGTGGTGAGATCTTGTAATTATTCTTTTGATGTTCTTCCACCTAAAGCACGACGACCCTGACCTCCTCCAACTTGACTATTGGCCTCATTGCCAGTTCCATCATTCACACTATCATTTGACATGATTAAAATTTTTTTTTTCTATATAATCACAGCTTCACACCAATTCCTCCAACTGATACTCTTTACAACACACAAGAACAATTCAATACAATCTTCATGGTCACACTCACCTCTACAGCACAACACTTACACTTTAACGTACACACACACACACTCACAATGTAACACACAACCATGCAACACACACTCCCACTATTCACTTCACAATTACACTCTCACGGTACCACACCACTTCACACCACAACAACTACACACTTCTACGCCAACAACAACACACACTTCACGTTACAACAACAACACACTTCCACGCCACAACAACACCACACCTTCACAACATAACAATAACATACTTCCATGCCAACAACAACATATACTCTATCATGGTACAACATAACTTCAATGGCATAACACACACACAATCACGGTACCACAAGCATTCAAGGCAATACTCACCTTCCTTAATTACTTAAGTCAATGTTGCAATCAAAGTAAATTAATGAATAATTACTATACAATTCACAATTATGGAATCAAATTCAATTGACCCCCCTAGCTTCTACGCAAAGAATTCACGGCAATGAACCCTGGATGTAGTCTCGACAACTTCATTCCACAATATGCTATGTAGTCACGGCACACTTCAAGATTAATTCTTCAATTTCACTTCACACAACAACAATAGATAATTGGCACGGTAAGAACCCTAAATCCCCAATTCAAAATAAAAAAACCCCCACGTTAATTCCCTTTCTCAAAACCATAGCTCTGATACCAAATTATGATGTGCTTCAATTGACTTTCAATACCAATTCAAAGAAAATAAGAACAATTGACTCCAACTTCCAACAATTAGCATAAACCTTAGCTAGAAGAAGAACCCTAATTTGTGTGATAATGAAATAAGAAGAACAAATCCAATCATATACTAGATATGACACACTAGTAATAATTGGAATGGCTTGAGAATTACTAATATTACGCACAATAATCCTTAAGCAAAAACTCGCCACAATTTCACTTAGAAATTGATAAGAGTGGATGCGTGAAAGAGGATGCTCTCCATGGCAACAAAATCTGAAAAATGATTGTAAAAAAGTCCCTTACAAAACCTAAATAACAAGTATTTATACCCTAGTACAATTATGGAAAAATAACCTAAGTAACTAGTACACATGGTCGGTCACTTCAAGCTTCAATCACGGTCATAAAAAGGAACACAAGACCGGTTCTCCCTTAGTTCAATTCTGTTCATGATAGAACATGACCCATTCCCAAACCAATTGCTATTGTGCTTGGTTATCTTCTTGTAAAAACCGACAAAATGTACCTAATAAAATGCAAAAACAATTATTATAAAATAAATAAAGACAATATGTGAATGTCTTGGTTCCATTTATTCAAGCAGGCTTCCCAATGCTGGATCCAGAGGTTTGGTTCCCATCATAAGGAGAAGCCAAAATCTAAGGGAAAACCAACTGACAAGATTGAAGCTATCTCAGAAGCAATGCTAAGCAAACCCCATGGGTAGAGACATCAATGCTATTGAGCTTAAACAGCAACTCATCAACTTCCTCTAGGCCAACAATGATGTTTTTGCTTGGTTGCCTTCTAACATCCAGGTATCTCCCTAGAGTTCATGACACATCACCTCAACATCAATAGCAATGCTAAGGTCATGAAACAAAAGAGAAGATGCTTTGCACCAAAACAAAAGGAAACTATTGAAGAAGAGGTGCAAAAGCTACTTAAAGCAAGATTTATCAAGGAAAAATGTCATTCGGCTTAGCTAGCCAATTGCATGCTAGTCAAAAAGTCTAATGAGAAGTAGTAGATGTGTATCAACTACACCAACCTCAACAAGACCTACCTAAAGGATTGCTTTCCTCTCTTATGAATTGACCAACTCATCAATTCCACCTCTAGCCATGCTCTATTAATTTTCATGGATACCTTCTCAAGTTACAACCAAATCAAGATAGAGATGGCAAATAAGGTGCACACATCTTTTATCACAAGCTTTGGGACCTACTACTACGAAATAATGCCCTTTAGAAAAAAAAAATTATCAGGGCAATCGATTAAAGGCTAGTGACAAAGATGTTTAAACCTCAACTTAGGCATAATATCAAAGTCAACATTGATGATAAGATCGTGAATAGTAGACAGCCGAAGGACAATCTCTAAGACTTACATGAAACATTAAAAACTCTAAAGCAATACAACATGAAGCTTAACCCCCAAAAGTGCATCTTTAGAGCAGCCTCAGGCAAGTTCCTAGGATACATGGTTACATAATGCCACATCAAGGCAAAGCCTAAGAAGATTACAGCCGTCCTAAACATACAACCCATGAGAACAATTAAGGAAGTCTAACGGCTCATAGCACAGATCACTGCACTGAACAAGTTCATGCCCGAAAGCATTGAAAAATGCTTAGAGTTCTTTAAAATTTTGAAGAATCCATTAAACTTCTAATGGACCAACTAGTGTCAGGTAGCATTCAACAAGTCAAAGCTATTCTTGACAAACCCACCCATGCTCTCAAAGCTTGTCCCAATAGAAGACTTGCTCTTATACTTATCAGTGGGTAACTAAGCTCTCTCTTTAGTTTTGATCTAAGTAGAGGGTAGGGAACATCAACTAGTATATTACATCAGCCATATTCTCCAAAGACCAAAAGCAAGGTACTCAAAGGTGAAAAAATTCACCCTAGTAGTTGTTCCTAGAATGCTCTTACCATACTTCAAAGCGTACCAAGTCATAGTCCTAATCGATCAACTACTATGCAACATTCTACAAAACCTTAATGCATCAGGATGAATGGTCAAGTATGCATTAGAGCTAAGTACATATGGAGTCCAATACCAACCTTGGGAGGAAATCAAAGCATAAGTTCTTGTGAATTGCTTGTTGAGTACATTGTGGAAGAAGAAGCATCAGACCTATATGAAAAATTGATGTGGACTCTCTACGTTGACAAATCATCTACTCAAGGGGAAAGTGGAGTAGGACTTGCGTTGTATAGACCACAAGGGAGAAAAGTGTCTTATACTCTCAATTTTGAATTCCTAGCCAATAGCAATGAGGCGAAGTATAAAGCGCTGATGCTGGCCGCAAATTAGAAAAGGAGATTAGTGTAGAGAAACTTAAGATATTTTCAAACTCCCAACTTCTCATCTAGCAAGTTGAAGGAGAATACGTAGTGAATGATGAGGGTTTGATCAAGCATCTTCAGTCCATAGTCACCTTTACCTTAGAGTTTCCTTCTTATAGTATCACCAAAATTCCTCGAGCTAAGAACTTCAAGGTAGACAGATTATTGAATTTAGCCTCCACCAGTATTCCCAACCTAGACAAGTGAGACAAGAAGGTCTTCATCAAATATCTCCCAGATAAGAGCATCAACAAACAACAAGAATAGGTCTTAAAGATACAACTTGCATCAACTAAGTAGTGCTAAATGAACCCAATACTTGACTACTTGAAGCATAGCACTATCCCAAAAGATCAAAAGGAAGAAAGGAAGCTCATGTACAAAGTTGCCAACTACACACTCATTAGTGACCTCTTATACAAAAGAGGTACGAGTATTCCTCTCCTCCAATGCATCTAACTTGAGGAAGGTCAGCATATTCTCAAAAAGCTGCACATAGGGGTATGCAACAATCACATCAAGAGCTAAGCATTATACATGCGAGCTCTCCAACTAGGCTACTACTAGCTTACAAGAGGGAGGATTCGAAGTAACTTGTTCAACGGTGCACTTAGTGCCAAAAACATGCATCGGCCCATAGAGCAAATACTGAGCGACTACCTCTAATCCCTCACCAGCCCCTATCCCTTGACCCATTGGGGAACTGACATCTTGGGTCCTTTCCCCAGTGCTTCTAGTCAACAATAGTACATCATCATAGCTATCAATTACTTCATAAAATGGATAGAGGCCGAAGCGATAGCTAAGATTACCTAAAAGAACATTGAAGCCTTTATCTTCAACTCTATCTTAAGTAGGTACAAAGTCCCCTATATTCTCATCACAAATAATGGGACCTAGTTTGAAAACTAGAAGTTTAGACTTTTATAAGAAGCAAAATATAAAGATCTACTACCCCTCAATCACATACCCACAAGCCAATGGGCAAGTCAAGGCAGTCAACAAAATAGCAATCAACAGTCTCAAGAAAAGGGTAAACTAAGCTACAGGTAAGTGGGCTGACAAGCTCCTAACCATCTTATAGGGTATTAAACTACACACAAGACCTCTATGGGAGAAACTCCATTCAAGCTTGTGTTTAGCTCAAAGGTAGTTCTACTTGTCAAGCTAAAACTTCTAAACATCCAAACTTAAAGTCTTGACATGATAGCCAACCAAATCAAACTTCAGGCCAACTTTGACACCATTGAAGAGATCTAAGACATGGCTAGAGCTAAGGTATCAACATACAAACATAGGACTACTTATTACTACATCAAGAAGGTAAAGTACAAGGTCTTTCAACTAGAAGGCCTAATATGTAGAAAGTTAGAAGCCACCGAATCCTAAGAAGGATAAGGGAAGTTCGCACCAAACAAAGAAGACTCAACTAAAATTAGAAAAGACTTACGTAATGGAGCTTACATATTAGAAAGGCTTGATGATCAGCTCATACCTTGAACTTGGAATGCTGATAATCTTAGACTATGTTTTCACAAAGTCCTGATGAGAACGTGTAACATTAATACTATAATGAAAATTGTCTTTCTTTTAAGAGATTAGAAATTATCTACCTTACATCTTTGTACTTGCAGTTTGTGTTTACTAAAAATTCTAAGTCCTAACCTCATATGAGGTTAATAGATTTACATAAGCATCCAGTCCTAAACTCTTAGAAGGAAATGGACTATTAATGACATCAAGTCCCTACCAATATTTAGGCAAATGAACTCTTGATTAAGTTGAGTCCCAACCTTTATCAAAGTGAATGAGCTACCATGCTCCTTGACCACCTTAAGAAGGCCAAAGCACCTAACCTTTCATATCATGTTAGAAGACAATCTCCTTAACCCAACATGTAACCCATATAGATGACGTAGGTCCAGACATCTAAGGTGATGTGCTCAAAACCAAGCCCAAGCACAATCAAATGAATCAAAGAAAACAATCCTCAACTCACATACAAACCGGTCCACTAGAAATGGAATTTGCGTGAACCCCAATGGAAATTTGATGAAATTCAAAGGTTTAATGATGCAATCAACATCCAATAATGATCAAATTCACTAAATAATAATAAGATCAAGTGAATTTCATGTGAAATGGATGAAGAAGAAAAGCACCAAAACCGTGATATATCCTCTTCCAACACAAGCTCAAATTCACACCACCAATGAGATGAAATATCAAGTACTAAAGTAATCAACCTTAAACAAGATAATTGATCACAAATGCAATCAAAAATCTGACCAAGAAACTTCCAATTCAACCCTAGATATGACTCACTAGAGATGAAATGAAAAACAACAAAGAAAGAATTGATATGACTCACAATTTTCCCTTGTTGCACTCGCCACAATTCCAATTCTTGGGATTGAAATTGACAAGAGAAAATGAACTAGGAAGAACCCTAATTCCCACACATTAAGTGTATGTTTCAAATCTGCAAAATGGCCTCCTCAAACCCTACTATAAGCAAGTATTTATACTTGCTACTCCTAAGGTTAGAAAATGGTCAAAAATTACATGTTTGTCACTTTTAAGGTGGCTGGTCCTAAATGAAAATTACAATAAAATGAAAGTATCCCAAAAGAAAAATACAACATAAAATAGTCCATAGAACAATTACAAAGTACAAAAATATCATAAGTCTTCATGAGCCAATGCTTCGGAATGGAAATAATCGCAGCGGGTCTTTGATTGTAAATCTGAAAATGTTTTGTGTCCATCAACTAGTGTAGGACATATTGGCATCCCATAAAGAATTATTATTGTACCTGTAAGATTATTTCTCAAATATTTATTAGAATAAAAGATATAACTTAAAATATGAGTGATTTGGACCATAAGCTAAATTCAGTTCTGAAGGTATAGGTAGTGCTAGAAAATTTCTCATCATCTCCTCGGGCTTCTGAAAGATTTGCCCTCAAATCTAGAGGATCTTTTCCTGGACTGAAACCCAATGTTTGGAATTGCTTGTTGGCTAAAAATCTGGAAGAGCTATATGTGCTTCTGACTAGTTCTTGGAAAGAACGAATCTCGGACGGAGACAAAGGAGTCAATAAAATCCGTGTACCATCCTTTTGAAACATGTAAGTGTTTCTAAACCCATCATGTAACACCTTTCTATCAAATAGCCATGGTTGACCCAGTAGTAAATGAAATGCATATATAGGAAGCACATCACAGATAATCTCATCACTATATCGATCTCCTATACTGATTGATACCATTGCTCACTGTGTAACATGCAAACTACCTCGGTTGTCCAACTAATGCACTTTATACGGGTTAGGATGAGAGCTAGTGGTTAATTGTAAGTTTTCTACCAATGCAGTAGATATAACATTAGTACAACTACCACTATCAATAAAAAGCATACATAGGTTACCTCGAATCTAACAAAGTATGTAGAACAGATTCTCCCTCTGTATGTCCCTGGTATCTGGAGAAATAGTCATAACCCTGTATAACACATTAATAGGTAAGTATTTTCCTCCCTTTTTATCCCCATGTGTTTCAGCATGTTCATCATCATAATACTCTGGTAAGGCTAAGGATAAATCTATAGGCTCGACAGTCTCTTTCTCATCATCTTCCTCGTTATCCTCCATGACAGTCATCACCCTTTTATTGGGACACTGTGTAGCTATATGTCCAAATCCCATGCATTTGAAACATTTAATCTGGTGCATCTTCCCACTAGTTGACCCTTGTACCATCTGCCTCAAATTAGATCCAACTACCTCTTTGCCTTTCCTAGAAACATTTTTCTCCTTTTCTGTAGTAGGGATAACTTTGTCTACAATCCTGAAATGCTCACCTGCTCCCTTTGACCCATCCAACTGACCAACAACCCCCATGGGCTTTGCATTAGTAGTAGGCCTACTCCTAGTAACTTGGAATGAATAGGATCGCCTCTGTCTTTCCACTTTTAAGGCTAACTGTATAGCCTCATCAAGTGTACTATATCTCTGAAGCTCAACTACACAAGCTATCTCATACTTCAACCCAAATACAAAACATGCTAGGGTTTGTTCAGGAGGTTCAACTGATTCACATCTGATCACTAGTGTCTCAAACTCCTGTACGTAGTCATCCACTATTTTACCCCCCGGTCTCAGTGTCTGGAGATGCGTAAATAGCTCATGCCTGTAGTGTTCCAGTATAAACCTCTTCCTCAAAACTCGTTTCATGTCTTTCCAAGTGTGTATTTTGGTCTCTCCATCCCTTCGCCTGCTGATCACCATATTTTTCCACCACAAAGCAGCATACCCTATGAACTCTACAGCTGCAAGGCGTACCCTGGAGTCATCATCAATCTCATAACACTCGAAAAGACCCTCAACTTTATCTTCCCAGTCTAGGTAATCATCGGCGGAACCCCTACCATCAAATGAAGGCATCTGTAGCTTCACATACTCTAATCCTCGAGGTGGTTTAAATTCCCTGCCTGGGTATGGATTAACCCCAAAATTATCATCTTTATGTTGCCTAAGAGCATGATAATCTCCTTCTATTCTTCTTCCCAAATTTCCTCCAACTGCCCCTTCTCTCTGGACATTCTGAGGAGCTACTCTAGGTGGTGCCTAAAGGTTTACCACAAGTGGTGGTGGCAATGTCATCCTATCAATCCTTGTTGCTAATGTAGCAACAAATGTGGTAAGGTCCTGAAGTTGTTCATCTAGAGTTCTTCCACTTGTATTTCGATGACCTGGTCTGCCACCCACTTGGCTATTGGCTTCATTTCCAATGCCCCCATTCACACTATCATTTGACATGTTTGTGAATGCGATTTATTTGAAGTACAAATGCAATCTCAAATAATTGTAGCACACTCCCTTCACTTCACCAAGTCAAAATAACACGTTTGGATAACAACACACACACTTGTATACCCATGGTGCAATAAGTCACCAATGCCACACACACATACCTTTTCTATATACGGTGCACAACAAATTCAATCACCACAACAATAATATTCCCACTCCTTTCAAGTCACGGTGCAACAACTTTTTCCCAAATTCCACAAGACACTCACGTCATAAACAACTCCCATGGCAACAACAACAAAATGCACTCCACTTCCATGGCAATAATGACAAAATGTACTCCACTTTCCACAAGTTCTAACCGTAACTTTACTCAAATAGGCAGCAATTCAAAATTGAAATTCAACCACTTCACTAATTGCAACCCTTCCACAATTGGTAAGAAATGATTTTCAAATTCAAACAAACACTCATTAACTCCTCAACTTAATTGATGTGTTTGAATTCAAATAGATTCCCTACTATCCACACAATGCAAATCTAGAAAAATACACTCCTCCAATTCCAAATTGCACAAAGGATTCACACAACACACTCCATAAGCTTCTTCAAACAACAAGTCAATCAGGGTATGAATGGGAAAATTTCAAGTTCGAAAATTTGAATTAATAACACACTTCTACTCTCCTTCCCTTCCACGAAAATGATCAACCACAAGAAGCTACAACAAGCCCTTCAATTCAACTTCAACAAGCAGCAAATTCAATTCTTAATCAAGACAATTTCACAACTCAATTCACAATACACAATTTCGGTTCACAATATGAAGAACCCTAATTGAGCGTGATGATCAATAATTCAACCAACACTTAATCCCTTCTCTTAACATGTGCTCTGATACCAAAAGATGATGTGCTCAAAACCAAGCCCAAGCACAATCAAATGAATCAAAGAAAACAATCCTCAACTCACATACAAACCAGTCCACTAGAAATGGAATTTGCGTAAACCCTAATGGAAATTTGATGAAATTCAAAGTTTCAATGATGCAATCAACATCCAATAATGATCAACTTCACTAAATAACAATAAGATCAAGTGAATTTCACGTGAAATGGATGAAGAAGAAAAGCACCAAAACCATAATATATCCTCTTCCAACACAAGCTCAAATTCACGCCACCAATGAGATGAAATATCAAGTACTAAAGTAATCAAACTTAAAAAAGATAATTGATCATAAATGCAATCAAAAATCTAACCAAGAAACTTCCAATTCAACCCTAGATATGACTCACTAGAGATGAAATGAAAAACAACAAAGAAAGAATTGATATGACTCACAATTTTCCCTTGTTGCACTCGCCACAATTCCAATTCTTGGGATTGAAATTGATAAGAGAAAATGAACTAGGAAGAACCCTAATTCCCACATGTTAAGTGTGTTTCAAATCTGCAAAATGGCCTCCTCAAACCCTACTATAAGCAAGTATTTATACTTGCTACTCCTAGGGTTAGAAAATGGTCAAAAATTACAAGTTTGCTACTTTTAAGGTAGCTGGTCCTAAATGAAAATTACAATAAAATGAAAGTGTCCCAAAAGAAAAATACAACATAAAATAGTCCATAGAATAATTACAAAGTACAAAAATATCATAAGTCTTCATGAGCCAATGCTTCGGAATGGAAACAATCGCAGCGGGTCTTTGATTGTAAATCTGAAAATGTCTCATGTCCATCAACTAGTGTAGGACATATTGGCATCTGATGGAGAATTATTATTGTACCTGTAAGATTATTTCTCAAAGATTTATTAGAATAAAAGATATAACGTAAAATATGAGTGATTTGGACCATAAGCCAAATCCAGTTCTGAAGGTATAGGTGGTGCCAGAAAATTTCTCATCACAAGGACCCGTAAGCACTTAACACTTATGAAGGTCTTAGGTTGAAATCATCATACAAATTAAAGTAAAGGAGTGGAATGAGGCAATGTTGAAAAACTTAAAAGAATTTCATTCATTTTATAATGCAATTTACAAGTGGTAGTTCAACATACTAACCACAAGAGAGAGAGAGAGAGAGAAAGAGAGAGAAGAAGGAGGAGGAGGAGGAGGAGGAGGAGAAGAAGAAGAAGAAGAAGAAGAAGAAGAAAGCAAAGAGATAGAGAAAAAGGGAAGAAGATTAAAAAGGAAAAAGCATAAGTTCTCATTCATCTTAAAGGGGGGGGGGGGGGGGGGGGGGTGCGCTAAAAGAGCTTCAAAGACTTCATCTACTCAAGCACTAGTGGCTTACTCAACTAGGGCTGCTTCAAATAGAGGTAGAGGGTATATAAGTGAATCAAAGGTTAATGGAGGAGGAATATCTTCAACCTAGCCTTGCTCTTTAGCATGGCCCCACTCATTGCCCCGGCCTTGGTTTTTGGGCACCTCCTCTTCATCAAGCTCATCTTCGCCATCTTTCGCTTCTTTAACTATCTCAAACGCGTTTAAATCATCATAGATGGATAAGCAACTGAGGTCATACTTTGAGTGTACCTTCAAGACCTCTCAACTAACGATCTTAATCCCCTCCATCAATTATCACCGCTAGAGGTTAGCCCATTCGTTGCTAGGCATTATTTTGTTGAAGATATCCTTCTCTAAAGTAGACTTGCTACCTCAACATAAGCCTAACTCTCCAACTCCAAGAGGTAAGCCATATTGTGATCATCCTCTAACCAATGTTGATGGATCTCCACACGCAAGTGCTCTTTCTTCTCAACATACCTTACCCCCTTAGTCTTTAAGCTACTTCTATGCCTTGTCCAACAAGCCAAAGAGACTCTTCACCTCAATAACAAGGTCCTTGTTACAACTCTCTAGCTCACCAACCTTGGTAGTATGGTTGACATTAGACTTGGTCTTTGCCTCCACCCAAACCCTCAACATTTGTACATCGGCTTTGGCTTTCCTCTAAAGTTCGTCAACCTCAACTATCTTACATTAGACCCCCTCCAAGGCTCTCTTAGCCTCAATCTTAGCTTCTTTTGATTTCTAAGAAATCACACAATATTAGAAAGCTTCATATACCTACCAGAGAGCCTTTGATGTTTTGAGATGAAGAATGCACGCTCAAATCAAAGCTCCCTTACCTACTCGACTTTAGCCTCCTAAACATCGAACAACTTCATCAAGTATGAGGTAAATAAGAGAAGGAACAATAGAAGTTAGTTGAGCTCAACAAGAAGAGAGAGAGAGAGAGAGAAGGAATTCAATGCACAATGGAAGTGCAAAAACTTATATCATGAAGCTTAGCACTGATAAGCCTCTCGACAACATCTTTAGACATCCATTAGAAGTTATCCTCTAGGGTTATGATGTCCCTAAGCAAGATCGACTCCCTCACGATTTCCTTGCTCTTGTACCCATTACCAAGCCCAATATCCAAGCTATAAAGCTCCCATTGAAGGCGGAAAATATGACATCTACACTCAAAGTAGGTTAAGAGTTGGGGCACTAAAGAAGCAACCTCCTCAACCCTCTCCCTTACGTGCCACACTCTCTAAGAGCTTGCCATTGTAGAGGTACTCATCAACAACCTTTAAGGCATTCCAAAAATCTTCCCACCTCTACAAAGTTCAGCCAATATTTACTCTACCACAACTTTATCCCTTAAGCCCAAAGTTTAGATCAACGAAGTCCTTATTAGCTTAAACCATTTTGTCTAGATTTCCAAGTTAAACTCACATACGATAACTAAGAATTTATTCTTCCAACCATAGACTAAAGAGTCTAGCCTAACCAATAGCTTGCTACTAAGTCAATTGGCTAAATAACACCAATCATCATTCGACCTCTTCAACCGATAGAAGTAGTGTAATAGTTGAGGAGCCACTAGTAGTTTAAAGTGTTCACATAACACTTCAAACACAATCAACAACTTACATGCATTCATAATTAGCTAAGTGGGAGAAATAAGGTAGTTTATGAAGAACTCCTTTTGAAAATAAAAAAAAAAAAAAAGGAGCTTTGAGCCCAAACCCAAGGTACTTCAAATATAGGCAAAACCAATGATCGACTATCAAAGCTATGCAGTTGCCAGCTTAAGTCCTATCCAACTTCCAACTGTGAGGCATTGGCTAGAAATACTTCGTTAGGTTCATCAACTCATCATATGAAAGGGTACTCTATACTCCATTCAAAGTATTCCCCACCTTAACAAATGAGTATAAAGCTTACATTGATCTTACCTCATTACCATCATCAAAATTTATATCCTAGGGGATCTAAGAAATGGCCATCATTATGTTAAAATCCCTCTCTAGTCCACCACTTGATGTCTCCATCATGCTTGAAGTTTGCCAAGAAACTTCTTCTGCAGCCACTTAGGGGGGGGGGGGGGGGGGGGTGCCTCTCTCTTCACTATCTCAATTGGTCATCATATAGGAAGAAGAAAAAATAGTAACCATACCTACTTTGATCAAGAAGTAGGACAAAACTTGAAAATAAAGATAAAAGTTTGATGCAAATAGGGATAAAATCAAAGAGTGACAAAAGAAAGTTGAAGAGTATGGGAAAAGTGTAGCCAATAGAAGGTTGGATATATATAGGAGTGGGCACAAGCATCGAAGTGGCAGTTAATGAAAAAGGCACGATTTGATGCCTTTCAACCTAATCTCAACATGTGTCCTACATTTCGAATCAATGATATAGATCTCACTAGTGTGCCTAGCTTGCACAAACCTCACTCAATGAGATCTTGCCAATTAACCTAGGTATTAAAAGTGCTGAAATTTACCTACCTAAAGATAAATTAAATTAAAGCTTCTTCAAGCAACCACTATAACCTCAAATTAGATGTTATCAAAAGAGAACCAAAGTGCTCTATCCAATTAAGAGCTAAACTCCATTCAACTCAACTCAAAGGGGAGTAAAAGCACAACACAGCTCAAAAATTCATTTAATTAACCTCACTCCTAAACTGCTAGCTTGGAGGAGCTTCCTATTCATCAACCCTTTGAGTACAATTGAAGCCCATCTTGGCCCCTTGCTTATTTGACCACTCTACATGAACTGAAGTCTCTTTACACCATGTTAAAAAGCAAAGTCAAGGACCTTAAGAAAGAAGCTCACTCTTTGGACATTGGCTCATCTTAAAAGACCATTTACACATCAACTCTCCTTGCTAACTCGTCAACAAAGAGAGTTTCTTGAGGAAAGGCAAGTGTTGATAGGGCTTTTTAGGCTTGGACCCTCAAGGCCCAATCTAACCTAACCAAGCCCAAGACCGAGCTGCATTAATGAGATCCAAGCTCTTGGATCCTAATCAAGCCTTCTGAGCAAGAAGTTTAATTAACAGAGGTCAAACCAAACTCTAGTAGACTAGTACAACCTAGAAACATGTGCCTATAACAATTTACCTAAACCCAAGGTTAAGTTAGCCACACTCAATCAAGAACCAAATAAGGAATGTGATGCGGATTCTGATTCGAATTCCTTCACACACAACCAAATCGTCAACAACAATCAAATAACTCCAATTTTTAGGTTTTCCTGGATTTTAGTACTAACACATATAATTAAAGATATGGATAAAATTATCAATCTATAGATGCCAAGAATGATAAAATTAAACTGTTTTGCAATCAAATCATAGAACGATAGAAACCACGTTCTATAAATCAATCACTACGGTTAAAGAATTCCAAGAATTCAATAACGATGTTCGCCACAAATTCTATATGAACCAAGAATTTGATAAGAACAATACGAATATATTGAAATTCGATTCGCAATATTCTCAAATCTCCAAAAGAAGACTCACACACTCAAGTGTCTCTATGTTTACAAAACCAAAAAAAAATGATTCTCCATCCACGAAAAAAACCCTAAGGTCCCTATTTATAACATCCGAAAAATTTGGTACAGAAACATTCAAGGCCGGCCAAAGGCCAGTGGCCTTCACTTAGGCTAGCAACAAAAGCCGGCAGCCTTCTCTTAGGCCGGCAATTAAAGCCGGCGGCCTACATTTTAGGCCGGCTCCAAGGCCGACGGCCTTGAGGTGAACTCGACCGGCCTTTATTCAAGGCCGGCTTAAGGCTGGCCGAACTTCGCCTTGGGTCCTCCCAACGCCTATGTCCTCCTTTTTTTGGTGCTCGTATTTTCACTCTTGGAATCGTATCATTCCCTCCAAGTTGAAAATGATTCGACCTCGAATCCGTATCGTCCATCCAGCTAGGCCACGTAAATAGACTCCTCTTTCCCTTGGGCTTCTTAAGGCAAATCAGTCTTATGTGTTGTACTTTAGTTAGACTCATAGGAAGAAGCTTGTATGTCTTGTCCTGTTGCTGAATGGTATACTCATTGGTGTATCCATCATGCTTAGCTCTGAGGTCATACTGCCAAGGTCTTCCAAGGATCAAATGTGTAGCTTCCATGGGAGCTACATCACAAACAATTTCGTCAGTATAATCACCAATAAGCAATGGAACACGAACCTGTTTGTATACATGAACAGCTCCCTGTGGACTCAACCAATGAAGTGCATAAGGTCTTGGATGCTGCTCCACTTGCAAACCCAATTTAGTAACCCAATTTGCTGAAGCAACATTAGTGCAACTGCTTGTATCAACCACAATCAAACAAGTCTTTCCCTACACCATGCCCTGGATATGAAATAAATTGGCCCTCTGATTAGGAACACTTTCATCCTACTAAACCATTAGCATATCTCCCTATACTGGACTCGCTATTATGTCTTCATCTTCTTCTTCTACCTCAGTACTCTTCTGTTCTTCTTCCTCACTCTCAACTTTGTCCCCTTTGATGACCATAACCCTTTTATTAGGACATTGAGAAGCAATATGGCCAAGTCCTAAACACTTGAAACATTTGATATCCCTTCTCCTCTTTTGTTATGTTTGGTCAACAATCTCACTAACAACTGCTTTTCCCTTTTCCTTCCTATCATTCTCCCTCTCACCATCATCTGATTTATGGTGTTGATATGATTTCTGATCCCGCCATCTCTGATCCCGCCTATGCTAATGCCGCTCTACCCGACTGGCTAATTTAATCACATCCTCAAGAGTTTGATAATGCTAGAGTTCCACTACACTGGCAATGTCCATCTTCAACCCATTGATGAATCGAGCTATGGATTCATCTGATGTTTCCCTGATATCACATCTTGCCACTAATGTCTCAAACTCCTTCACATACATTTCTATGCTCTTCTTACCCTGCCTCAAGGATTGCAACTCCATCAGCATCTCCTGTTTATAGTAGTCTGGCACAAATCTGTGTCTCATCAACCTTTTCATCAAGGCCTATGAACGCACTTTCTCCTCATCAGCCCTACGTCTCTCAACTTGTAATTTGTCCCACCACAAACTAGCATATTCAGACAATGCTAAAGACGCCATCTTCACCTTCATGCACTCATCCCACTCATAACAGTCAAACACCTTTTCTACCCGTGGCACCCAGTCTAGGAATTCCTCCGGTTTACTACTACCAGTGAAAGGTGGAATTTTCAACTTGATGTTTTCAATCCCCTTATGCCTGTCAACATTGTTTCCTCTCCTATTCCTTCCACTACTAGCATCAGATTCACTACTAGAGTGTCTCCTCCTATTTCCTGCACCACTATGGCTTCTTCTATCCTTAACCTCCAATCTCTCCATAATCAATCTAAGATTTTCTTGGATTTGATTGAACTCAGCCCTAGTCACAACCTCACCCCCATTATCAACATCATTCCTATTGTTGCTGTTTTGAACACTTCCTTGCGACGACATCTCTACCCTTCAATAGTCAGCAATAAAAATTCACCAACAACAGCCCCAAACACCAATTTCACAGCAATCAACACCCAACAACTGAATTCAACAAAAACCCCCCAATTCTCAACTAGAGCCCAATCATTAATTCACAGCAATACAATTCACAAAACAAATTTCCAAATTTCCCAACCAACAGTAGTATTGAATTAAAACTACAATTGAATTGAGAATCAACAGCCTTACCAGTTTAACCCTTGATCTGATCGAATCCTTCGTTCTGAACCCTTATGAATCTAACCTTCGCTCTGATACCAAATGATGCGGATTCTGATTCGAATTCCTTCACACACAACAAAATCGTCAACAACAATCAAATAACTCCAATTTTTAGGTTTTCCTGGATTTTAGTACTAACACATACAATCAAAGATATGGATAAAATTATCAATCTATAGATGCCAAGAATGATAAAATTAAACTGTTTCATAATCAAATCATAGAACGATAGAAACCACGTTCTATAAATCAATCACTACGGTTAAAGAATTCCAAGAATTCAATAACGATACTCGCTACAAATTCTATATGAAACAAGAATTTGATAATAACAATACGAATATATTGAAATTCGATTCTCAATATTCTCAAATCTCCAACATCCTCCATGGCCTAATTTTTTCACTTTTGCAAGTGATCTAACCACCATTAAGAACCAAAGTATTACACTTACCTTGAGCCAACTCCAAAGTAAATTAATGGCTAATGAAACTGTTGTACTCAAAACAAGAGATGTTACAATACATAGATCAAATGAAATCCTCAACAATGAGTAAGAAGATATCAACCTCTTAGCTCATTATCTCAATAGGGCACGCAAAAACTAAGGTAAGAAATTTGATATTAACACTAACATGGGTAATGCAGGTAAAAGCACTAAGAGGAGATAATGTGCTATGAATGCAAGAGGCAAAGGCATATCATGTATGAATGTCCTATGCTTATCAATAACCTTGAGAAGTGTCATGGGAAGAAAAATAAGTCACTAATGACTACATAAAGCAAATTGGAATAATTAGAAAGTGAAAAAAGAATGTTAAAAAGAAAACATTAAAGAAGATAACTTATGTTTGATGGCAAAATTAGAAGCAAACTATGACTGCTATTCAAACCTAAAGAAATATATGCTAAAATGTTGCGTTATCAAAAGCCAAGGCTCAAAATGCGAGGCTAGAAAATGAAATTTAGGCACTAAAGAATGAAAAAGAAGTTGTAAGTTAAACCAACTCTCTTCTAGCAAATGAAAATGATTTGCTAAATAATGAAAACAAAAAATTAAAAGATGAAAAAGAAAAGTTAACAAATGAAAACCTAGTTTTAAAAGAAGAAATAAATAACCTAAATAAAAGAACTAAAGATCTCTTTCAATCATTAAGCAACACATTTAACAAATTAAATAAAGTGAAAAAAAAAGAGAAAAAGAAAAAAGAAAAACTCTAAATGCTTTTATCAAGCCAGAGACTATATACATCGAATTTTGGATTAAGATTTGATAAAGGTGAAAGTTCAGATGTTCTTGATAAAATTGTGTTTGCTAAGGTAAAAGAAACAATTCAAAATATACCTATCATAAATCATAAAACATAAGAAAAAGGTAAAGCAATAGCCATAATGGGAGAAGACATGATCAAAGAAGTTCCAAGGCCAATCAAAATAAATGAGATAGGATAAAAGATATTCACACGAGAATAAAAGATATGAGAATAAATCTCACCAACCTTTATGGAGACATTTAAATAGAAGGTATAGTGGAAATTTTGACAATTGAAACAGAAACTATGATAGAAGGTACACAAACTCAAATCAAAGGTATGATCATCAAAGCCTATATACATGTCCTTTTTTGCAATAAAATTAGTCATACAGAGAAATTTTTTTTTTTTATAAATATCAAAAGCTTATTAGGAATCGAGTTAGAAATAACAAGTTTGATAGCATAGATTTCAAAGAACCTAAGTATGCATAAATTCCAAAGAAAAGGTAGAAATCTTGTAGCAAATAAAGAAGTAACATTGAGTTGAAGTCATATTTCTAAAAAAAATGAAGTATAGGAATCACAATAGTAAGGAACAAATATTCAAAAGGTACATTTTTACATTTTTAGTCTATTTTCCTACCAAAACTTCCTTTGAAACTTTCAAGAGACTCTCAATACTTTGAAGAAAGTGCATGATTATGTTTGATAAGACTGCCTATCCAAATTTAAGAAAGTTATATATATATATATTGTAAGTTCAAACTTTTATTGTGTAATAAATTTAAAAATAGCATAAACTAGGAGAAAGGGGGGTTGGGTTTGTGGTTTAGGGTGACTCCCTTTTTGAAAAATGTGCTAAAATATGTAAATGAAAATCTTGAAATTAAATAAGAAAGTATTCGAAAGGAAATATCCTTAGGAGTAATTAAATTATTGATAACAAAATTTCCCTCTCTTTACAAAACCCTATCAACAAAAGAAATCACAAAAAATTTCTTAAGTATTTTCGTTCATTATCAAGAACATGACGATGAGAAAGTCACTTGGAATTATGTTTCAAAACTTCTCAACTATCCCAAGCGCATGACAAATCTAAAGATGAGTTGACAATAAGTCAAATGATGAAGAAGAAAACTACAAAAGGGGAAAGTCAACTAAAGAGAAAGGAGAATCTTCTAGGAATAAGACAGAAATTAGCAAAGTTAGACTTTGGCTCTTTTTGTAAAGCAAAGATAGATATTAAAGAAGATTTAGACTTAAGAGGATCGAGTATGTTAGGATACTTGAAAGAGGAATTCTCTATGAAAAACTATGCGATGGTAATTTGAGTAAACTTGTTTCGGTTATAAATGGAGTTATGGTAGAGATAGATAAGAATGATCTAATATCTTGTTTCAATTTGAAAGATGAGCGAGATGATAGGAGATTCACAAAAATAGATAGGAAAGAATTATATAAGATGATGAACAATGGAAGAAGTATTTTGTTTAACCCCAGGAAAACAAGGATAAATTACTTCCTAGTTTACATAAGAATTTTAAATAAAGTGATAAATAATTGTTTGCTTCCAAGGAGAGGAAGTTCCACCACTATTACTGCAATACATGCAAAAATGAATCTAGGATTTAAAAATGATTTTTTTTTTCTATGGATTTAGCAAACTATTTGATTGCACATATCCATCACCTAAGAAAGTTCAATAGTGTTATGCGTAGAAGCTTGATTTCTAGACTTTGGAGGTTTAAAGGATCAAATATCAAAAGGATAAAGAAGATAGGAGTCCCCTTAAGATTAAGTGTAAAAAATATGGGCTTCAAGGTTTAAGGAAAAATGTAGATGGCTAGGTACAAGAAATATTTTAAAGCCGATAAGAAGAATCTGGTGAAGAAAAGAGCACGGAAGGTTTTAGAATTTAAGAACAATTGGAAACGAAAAAGCAGCAAAAAGAAAGCAAGAAGACTATGGTTGGAAGACATTCCTAAAAGGGATAATGTTGTGAAAACAACACAAGTTGTTGATAAAGAAATCTTGATCTTTGATGACCCATCTAAATATGGATTTTTACATGACATTTTAAGATCTTCATCATACTTAGAGGAACCAAATGATGAGGGAAATACACTAGAGGAAGCTAATCAACGAATCTTGAAATCAACTAATATAGAGGAGCTGACGAGGCAAATAGATCAATTTCCTCCAGAGGTTACACCAAAACAAGTCCCACATAACAAAACCTTCATTGCCATAGCTTTAGAGAGATTGATACCTAGTGAATATTCTTTGAAAGGACATGAAGAACACCAAGCTACTAAAGACAGAGATGAAGAAAAGATAGGGGACATTTCAATAATCTTGGATGTTATACACTTAGAGATTTTTCAAAAGATTGGTGAAATGATCAACAAAATCAAAGAAGATATAACTAATTATGTTAATTCTATTTTTTATAGGGTCAAGAAAGACCTTAAGTAATTTATTTTTTAATGCTTTACCATTTTTTAAGAGTAAATTATTTTCACTATTTAATTAATAAATTTTTTATTGTTATATGTTGACAATATATTGGCTTAATGAAACTTATCAAGTTAGATTTGTATATTTGTATTATTTACACTATAGGAATCATTAATCCTTTCGTATTTTGATGATGACAAAAAGGAAGAGAATAATAATAATATATGATGATTATCTAAATTATATCATTAATTAAGGGGGAGAAAGAGGATAATTTTATGATCATTTACTTCATTGGTTATATTGTTGTTTTGTCATCACCAAAAATAGGGAGAATGTTAGTTCTTGTGGAATAAGTTTTCGATCAAGTTTTTATGATAACAAAACATATGGAGTCAAAAAAATTCTTGGATAAAATATGTAGTATGAAATTTTGTTTATTTCAAAATATATAGGAAAAAGTACAAATTTAGCTATCAATGTTTGCTATATTTTCTATTTCAGTCTTAAATGTTTATCTTTTTATATTTCAGTCCTTAATGTTTGCAAATAAGTTCGCCATTAATTTTTCTGCTAGGAATTACACATGACACCATCTTATTGGTCCACGTATTTTTATGGGAAAAAGTATGAATTTTGTCCTCAACATTTTCTATGTTTTCTATTTTAGTTGTAAATATTTAAATTTTTGCATTCAAGTCCTCAACGTTGGTAAACATATGCAAACAAGTTCTTTTAATAATAATGAACACTTCTATTAGGGATTGATAGGTAATGCAATTCAATTGGTCCATATGATTATATAAAATAAATAATACAATAAAATTAATTAAAAAACGTGAAAAAGATTTAAAAAGAGAAAGAAAAAGAAAAAATGTGGAAAATTCATAAATATATATATAGTCACTATATCTATAGTATAAGTATTATACATACATATATATATATATATATATATATATATATATTAGTATTTGAGTAAATTAATAAAAAAATAAAAAAATTAAAAAGGAAAAAAATATATATATATATAAATTTAAGAAAAAAAGTTTGCCAATGTTGAGGACTTGAATGCAAATATATATATATATATATTTAGGACTAAAATAGAAAAGGTGGCAAATATTGAGAACTAAATTTTTACTTTTTTTATAAAAATATGTGGACCAATAAAATGGTGCCATGTGTAATTCCTAATGGAAAATTAACAACTAATTTGTTTACAAACATTGAGAACTAAAATAGAAAAAATTTAAACACTTAGAATCGAAATAAAAAAATATAAAAAACGTTGAGAACTAAATTTGTATTTTTCCCTAAATAAAATATGTATACATGTACACTAACAATAACCAAAAAAATATTTTGTTGTAACATAACATTTAAAATAATTTTTTGTTTATGTTTATTGAAAAGTATATGTATTTAAATTTTACAACCATAATTTAACAAAAATGTATTATGTTGACTCAAGACTTATACTGTATACTAACTTGAAGCATATATTAGTTGTATTAGACATTTGAAATGTTTTAGCTACTTAGGTATTATCTTTATCAATCGTTTATACGATATTAATACATATTATTATTAAATGAATTTAGTATTACTTCTATGATATTATATGCTAAGTAAATATACTTTCTAAGAAAAAAACAAAACAAAATAGGTTCAAGTTGTAAGCCAAACCGAAATTTTATGATTTGAAAAAGTTTCAAAACCAAATCGTTTGATTTAATTTAAAGTGATAGAAAACCAAACCGCATTTTTAGGGTTTGGTTTAGTTCAAAGAAAAAACTAAACCAAATCAAACTGCGCCCACCCTAACTAGGTCCAATATTTCCATTTATTTCATATCTTCAGCGGTTTCTTTTTATTTGTTTATTTATTTGCCAATAATTGACACGTAGATGTTCAGCATAACACACTGTGAAAAATGAATTTCCTTTTTTTTTTTAAGATTTCTAGTCATTTTGACAACTTAAAGTACACGTTAATTGGGACCAAAAAATGCGTCTCCTCAATTATAATCATATTGAGAAAGGTATATCGTTGGAAACCAACCCTAACCCCACGGCTATTAGGTTAAATTTTAATTATTAAATGAATGGTTTTTCATTGGTATATACATTAAAATATGAAACAATTAGTATTGATTCACTAAGATGAAATAGGGTAGAAAACAAATAGAATTTTTAGTGTTATTTTATTTTATAATTAAAAATAATTTTGAAATAAAAGTTAAATTCTATAGAAAATAGCAATTCATTGATAAAATGAAAGAGTAAATATCCTTATATATTCCATATATTACACGAATTAGATATTGCATATGGTATAGATTCTTACAAATTAAATAAATAAATAGCTATTTCATAAATAATAAATATATAACTACAATTTTATTCCAATCAGCCAAATGCAATATAAAAGAAATGGTAAGTTGGCAGTATGGAAGGGTGCAGGTGCAATTTCTTACAAAAGCTTACGGGCATTCATATTTTTGCTATTAAAAAAAAAAGAAAAAGAAAAAAAAAAGTTTATGTGGCTAAAATAATTATAAAGTATCTCTCTTCTAAAATGAACAGCCTTAACCATGCCACAGTTGTATCAGCACAACTGAAAGCGACCCTCTGAAAGGGAAATCTAACCGAAACATCTTTAGATGGGAAAGGCATACAGAAACTTCGGTGAGGTCCATTTTCACTTGAATGGCAGATAGATTTATCGTACGATGTAGAAAGAAAAATGAGATCATCCTTTCCCAGTCGAAAATTGCGGTTAGGTTTAAAACACCACTAAGAGGACCGACTTCATTGTCCACCAACCCCATCCAATCACAAGTGGTTTATAGTATTTCTTACTGATATACTATAATACAAAACTTTGAATGTTTGGTTTTTACCTTGAACTTTAATAGGTGTCAGTCCATAGCCACTATTCGATTAGGGTTTTGACAAATGCGACGGGTATATGCATTTGATAAATTAAATTATATTTAAAAATGTGGCTCCTGCGTCTTCCTAGGTTTACATGTATTTTTAATGTTGACTCAGATTCTGATGTGTTGTTTTTGCTTGTCATGGTCTTTAGCACAAGCCCCCTGAGAGGGAATCCTTCTTCTCCTTGCCATGGCCATTCTTGGGCTTAGCACAAAAAACATTAAATGTTCACCGGTCATAGGATTGAAACTTGAGGTTATTCTTTTCGTCTACTTCCCCTAGGGTTTATGTTCCTTTGTCCGCGCGAAAGAGGGGAAGACAGAGGGAAAATAATAAAAAAAATTACATATTCTCGTTTTGAAAGATGTAAAATGAAAATTGGATTGAGGAAAATCACGATATGCAGGAGGGACTTGATAAAAAGCAAATTGATTTTTTTTTTTTTTTTTGGTGCACTTATTTTCTTTTCTTTTTGAGAAAATACATAAATAAATATTAAATTTTTTAAACTTTTCCCTTTTATGTTCTTAAGCATTGCAAAGAGAGACTAGTGACACATGAAAAAAGAAACAAAAGTAAAGGCCTAGTTGATGAAAATGGATGAAAATAAAAGCAATATGTACTTAACTGCCCACAGTTTATAATGGAGAATGAACGGGGTAAAGTGGAATTATATTTGTGGAAAAATACAAATATTTCCTAAACTTTAATTATGATGTAAATAAATTCTTATATTTTTAAATGTAGTAAATAACTTTCTTAAATTTTGATTTGATATGGAAATGATGTCTTCTCAAACTTATCAAAGTATATTTTAACAACCTAAATTTTGACCTTGGTATATTTCTTTAACTAAAAAAAAAAAAAAAAAACCAAGTATCTTCTATATTACTAATTTATCAAAATTTATGAAATTATTTACAACATTTAAATGTTTAAGACATGAAAATCAAAATTTATGGAGATTATTTACACTTTTCTCTTGTACATGATGAGCTTAAGAATCTACTCTTGCGCAGGATGATGAGCATTCATCACGTCAAATTTATTGTCTCAAACGTATAATCGTCAATTACATTTAGACAAGTGGAAGAAACTTATTCATTATATATTGTTACTTTATTTAGGAGCTGCAGTTACACTGTTAATAACACGTTGAAGATAATGAATTCGACACAATAACTGCTTATACGACGAGGAGAAAAATTCAGAACAACAACGTAATACCGATGGCATTCTAGGATGGCTCTATCAAAGCTATATAGAGATTTAATTGTCCTTGACACGCGAGTTCTTCAATACAGATTCTTCTCTATTCCTTAACGCTATTTATTTAGTCTTTAGTTCCAAGGTCCTCAATTGCTAATTTGTATCCCCATTCTGCCAGTTAGTTTATCCATTTCCTATGAAAAATTATATTCAAAATCTTAATTACTAGTTATACACCCGTATCTCCTATTAATAGTTCTGAAATGTTCAGCAATATTATTTCATAAGGAATTAAAATTTGATTTGTCCATCATTGTTGTGTTCGGCATTCCGATTAAGATTTTTCGCATGGTGGGCCTAGGAAGGATTGCAGATGGGCTACATTTTCCTTTTTTATTTCCAAAATTACTTCCCATATCTGAAACTAAATGCAATTACCGGTTTTAAAAACTCAATTACAAAACAAAAAGAAAAGAAAAAAACAAACCATTGAATGTAGTTACATATTGACCGACTTATTAGAGTTAATTTTTAAATCATTATATGGACGATTAATTGAAAGCAACTTAAACCATAATATATAAACATCAATCTAAACATTCATCACTTCAATTTATTCTCAATCTTATATATTTGTGTGTGTTTATATATATACAATAGTTATTTATACCCAAAAAAAAAAAAAATTCATCAATGCACTTGTTCATATTAACTCATCTCATTACTTAACTCAACGAGAGGTCTAAAGATGGTCAGATGTAGACTTAACTCCCAAATTCATTTATGTCGCGATGTGATATTTGCCAACTTTAATGTGGGCTCACTTAAATGAAATGGTTGCTTCTGCTGTCGGCCGAAAAAAAATGGGAACGTCTGATAGTTGTATCATGTACGAGTTCTGTGGTGCTGCTTCAACGAATATGGAAATGAATCAAGGTTCGTCCTCTCCATAAGGTTTTTGAACAGTTTCAAATTTTGATATGTATTATGCATATACAATTTTACTTATACATTGTCCAAAATTGCCATTGTGGGATTCAAGATTATATCCAAAATTTTGGATTCTCATTTTAGGAAATAAGTACTTTAATTTTTCAGAACAGTATATTGCTCAGATTATTTCAGTAATCCCAATTAATATTGAGTATTCATCCAGAATTCTACTTGTGGCTCCAGGTAATTAAACTCATTTCTAACTTTAAAACAAGGAAATTGGAGAATTTCTATCAATTGTGACTCTTCCATTTTTACTAGATTATTGATTTAATGTATAGAATTTTGATTGCTGTGGTTGGAAATCTTCATTTTTATACCCTATGTTATATGTTGGACTAAACCCTTTATTTTAAACATACTTAAAAATACTACAACAGAAATGAGCAAAAGCACGGATTTATATTGTGAGAAGTAAATTGTCGAAAAGGAAAAATAAGCTTTTCCTAAAAAATAATTTTCGCAAATAGTAAATTCATCGGAATTGCTTATTTGCAAGAAGTCAATTGCCGTAAAGGAAATTGTCGCAAATGCTATGTGAGAAGTAGTTTGATCCAATTTCCATTTTTTGAAATTTCAATCACGGGAAAAGAATTCTCACAAATGCTATCTGAGAAGTGGTTTGTCGAAATTTTCAAATGGTTCGTTAGAATTGCCTCATGTGTGAGAATTAATTCATTAGAATTGCATTTCCATGCCACATAAGCTAAATTTTAGGCCCCCTATGTTTTCCCTCATTTTCATTTTCTTGCATTCAATTCACAGTTCTCTGTTAAAATTTGCTTCCCAAAAGATAAAGCCCAACCACAAAACAATGTCTTTCATTCCAATATTTTGTTCCACCATCTTCACCAATGTCATCCGTGGCCTATTAAGGTGAGTATGAATCTCTCTTCCTCTCCCTCCCACTCCTTCTATTTGTTTTCCCATAAGTGGATGGTAAATTTTGGGTTTTCTATTGCATGCAAAGAATTTGAAGCTTAGAGGTTCCAACAATCGGTGTGTCATGTGTGTGGTTTGTTTATCTTGTGAAGAGGGTACGCATTATTTCACTCACTCCCTCGATTTCTATAGTAAACATGTTGTTGTTCTACTTTTGTGTAGAATTTGAGATTTTTTGTTAGGTAAATGAATTAAGGGTTTATATAAAAATTTGTTTGTCTTTCTTATTCTGTGAAATGTAAAATCAACTTGAAATTCCATAAGATGCCCAAAGAAACAGCAGAGGGAGTATTTTTTACAAAGGCATGAACCACCTACAAATAAGCTGACTATTGGAATTTCCAACTTGCAAATGAACCACCTATAGACCAACCACTAGTGGTCATGCTAAGTATTATATTGAAAATACTATAGAAAATAAGAATTTCTCATAAATATGTATTGCTAGAATTTTTTCCTCACAAATTCCCACATTTTGCAATAATTAATTTCTTGTAAACATACTGCCATAATTTGATTCATCGCAAATGCCTTATTGCCACAATTTAAGTCCTTGCAAAAGTCTTATTACCACAATTTGATTCATCGCAAATGACTTATTGCCATAATTTAACTCCCCACAAATACCTTTTTTTTAAATTCCCATTGTGTTAGCCTCTTCTAACATTGCTTTTCTTGCAAATACATATTACTTAGCTAGAATTATATTTCTCGCAAATATTATACCTATTCCGATAATTTTTACATTCTTGTAAATGGCTTGATAGAAATTCTTCCTTGCAATATCGCAAAGTTAATAGAGCTATTGCGATAATTTCTTTATGTGAATATAAATTCTTATGATAGGTCTAGTAAGATGATTTTTGAAGCTTTTGCATGCAGAAAAAAAAAAATATTTTGTAATAATTCTTGTAGTGAAAGGAAAGGACATTCCCTTGGTAGGAAAGTTAGTTAGGTAGCAAAAATTCTTTACTCATATATTTAATACTTTACAAAAACCTGCAGCCTTACTCTTCTAACTATATTAAACAGTTTTTACAAGGCTTGAACATAACTTAAAGGCCACTCCTCTAAATGTTGAAGCATACTTTACCAAACTTGAAGGCTGTTAGTTTGAATATAATAATGCAAGAATTCTGGACGCCATTCCTCTTAAATCACTAATAAATTTACAAAACTAAGTTGCAGTTTGACTCATGATGAAGGCCGAAGGGAATGGTTTTACCGGTAATATGACTTCCACTGTTTCATTCACATTGATAGCCCCAAAGAATAGATTATTTACTATTTCGTTCTTGGAATGTCATAGGTAATGAAATAAAGAGTACTAATATACTGTTGTCACACTTATAAGTTATATAAACACATATATATGTGTGTATTAGAGTGGTTCATTATATAAGAATCAACTGATTGATTAATTAATTGTAAATAGTTAAAAAAAATTGATTGGTTAGTGATTATTATAATGGTAATATAGTTTGTGGTTACTTATTATTAAAGATTAGTTAATTGGTAAAAGATATAAAAACCGATAAACGTTGAGAAAATAAATCTATTTGTTAACAATTATTACTACAATAGCTTCATTAATTGCTAATTATATGTTTTTTATTAATTCTTTTATAAATATAATAAAAAGGCTCCCTTTCAGATAAATTTATTATTAGTTGATAACTATACTATATATTTATATTCTCATAATATTAAGTATTGTAGTTAATTATTATATAATTAACTATGTAATTATCATCATTAACTATTGGTTGGTAAATTATTATTTATTTATTTAATATGAAAAGCTTTTTTATTACTTATTATTGAATAATTAATTAATAATAAAAATATTAATTATTTTATTATTGAATATTAAATTATAAACTATTTTCTACCTATCATATAAATAATTAACAATTATTACCATTAATTTAAATTATTTGTACACCATAATGACATTATTTAGAGTATGGCTGTAATTTTTGTATCCGATAAGCATGGTGGGTTACATGAGATTCGTAATCTTACTCACTCAAATCTGATTTAAGATAAACCAGACAGTAAATTAATTTTATTTAGTAATATGCTATTGCTATTTTGCAAAACGACATATTTAATTAGGTCAGACCATAAAAGGCAAAGGCTATCAAAGCAAGGGATTGGTGATTAATTTCCTCAATAAATAAGGTGTGACGAGCGTGTCGCATAAATAATTAAACTTTTTATCATCTGGCCAAAGCATGAAATTGAAAAAAAAATAAATAAATAAAAATTAAACTTTATCACAAATTCAATAATTGTCAGCAAGAAGCAACAACCACGTATTATAAATTACTCAAAAGCTTGACAATAAATAAAATTGTCCAGCTCAATTTTTCCTTTCATTATCACAACATTAAGACCCTAAAATGTAAATTTGAATGCTTTGATTTTCCTAATTCCTAAATAAAATTGAGCTGTGATGTGAGTAAATATTCAATGAGACGTTTTGATTCCTTCTATGAATGGAGCACCTACTGTAAGATCGAGATTGAGGTCAGGCAATCCAGTAGTGCTGCACGTCGTCGTATTATTGTTATTGCTCTCTGGTTCCTGATCACATGTAGATTGCAATACTGAAGAGGAATTATTATCTTCAAGGTCAGTGCTGTTTTCCGATATTAATTTCCACGTGGAATTATTTGACCCGGCCGGCTTAGTCGAACAGAAGTTACCTGGTCTGTGATTATTCGGGTCGATTCCCAACCGAATTAATTTCCTTCTCAAGTGAGTGTTCCAGTAATTCTTCACTTCGTTGTCCGTCCTCCCTGGCAGTCTACCGGCTATAAGTGACCACCTAACCACATGCTCAAGGATTAGATATTGTATATATAATAGTTAATAATAATAGAATAATCTGGTAAATTTCATTTAAAAAATGCAAGTGCACTTGCTTAATTGTTTATCTAGTAACAACTAAAGTGGAATTTTTGTCTGTGTACCACCTCTGACACCTGTTGAAATTAAATGGATATACAAATTAATGATATAGATTTAGATGATCTATATTATATGGCATTCTTCTTCTTCTTTCTTATTTTTCTTTTTTCTTTTTTTCTCCTCCCTGTGTTAATATTGTAGAAAACGTTTTTCGATGGTTGTAATCAATATTCTAGACTGTGATATATTATTATGGTTATCTTAAATGCTGCAATTCTCAGCAGCATCTCGCGAGATGGGGGCCGAAAATCGCAACCAAAAACCAAATTTTAATTATTAACTACTATTTGTAAATTATCAATGGAAAACGGTAGAACATGATTTCCATTATTAAAGAAAAGGAGTCACATTCTTATTTTTCTATTAGTATATTCTATGGTTACTAACCCTACTACTGGTTAGGTAGTAGAATGCCGCTACCGCCTTCCCTCATTAATCGCCTAATAAAAATGACTTGTATCTTCTGGCTCCTGGGATGATTAGGGTAACTAGTAACTATAAGAATATAATCATAACAAATGTTAACAAAAAGTTGAGAAAACAATTTCCTTAAAATAAACCCATGCCCTAATTTCTTTCAATTTCTTGGCCTCTAGCCAAAGACAGAATTCATAAACTATAATTTGCATATACAATAAGAGCAGATCAACATCAGGGAAATGTTTTGATCTTTCTTTTGTAGTTTTTGACAATGCTTTAGAAATGTATTCTCCTAAGTGACATGGATTTTCATACCCATAACTAGAACTTTTCGTTTCTAATGGAAATACCTCTTTACTTGTGTAACAGGTTTCCATAATGTGGCACGCCGTTAAGCTCGTTTTTACAATTTAATTACGCCATATTGCATTATCATTGATATCACGTTTCAGCTAATTAAGTTTATTACTAATTAATGTAAGCGCAGACGGACCTGCATGCATTATTCGAGTAATTTTTCAGATGGAATCCAATATAAAAGTCTTTGCATTAATGAAGCAATTTAAATTTATAGCATCTTAGTAATGTTTCGAAGTAAAAAAGTATTATTTTGGAATTCCAGGTTTTGATGTTACATCTCCCGAAACTAATGAATTGTACGATATATATCATTTTAAGTGTTATCATGTGCTGACTTTAATATTGATCTCTTAATAGGAGACAACGATTAGTGTTTCTGCTCTTCAAAATAGTTAGAGAAAAAGTAAAAAAAAGGAAGACAAAAAAGTGTGTTATCGTGCACTCACCTGTTTCCAAGTAATGCATGGAGTTTGATGATAAGATCTTCTTCATCTTCGCCAAAATTGCCTCTTTTTAGGTCAGGCCGTAGATAATTCACCCACCTCAATCGACAACTTTTGCCACACCGAAGTAAACCTTCATACCAAATAGAGACACTCGAGATTATTTTCAATGCTCTATAAATGCAGAATTCCAAACGATTAATGACATTTTAGGTTCGACCCATAAAGAAAAAAATTCCGATACAGACTCTGATTCTCATAAACCCTATTATAACAAAATACCCACTTCATATCTATAATATATATGTAGAACAGACATTTTGCTCCGATATGATTCCGTATAAAAAATTACATTTAGTATAACGCATGAAAAATTGCATTTAGCATACCAGCGGCTTGCGGGAGAGAGCGCCAACAGCCTTCACCATGTTTTTGGATGTAATCAATGAGCATTTGGTCTTCTTGCCGAGACCACGCACCTTTTCTCATTGTTGCTTCTTTCTCACAACAAGGTTTTCTCATTTCTTTTTCCTTTTTTCTTTTTCCTTATTCTTTTATATATATCTATATATATATATATATGGTTTCTTCTGAAAATTTTATATATGTTGTGTATCGTCACCAGGAGATAAAGAGAGAAGAAAAAAGTGGATAGATAAAGGAAGAAGATGGCAAGATGGAGAAGAGGAATCTACTGCAAGGAGCGTAAGTGACCCCGGGTGACCAAATATAAGAAAGTAGGGCAAAGATAGCAGGTAAGAATTGACTGACGGTTGAATTAATACGATACATATCATATGTTGCTTGTTCGGTTTGGCAGTCTGGTGTGTGCATTTTGAACTTCCCCCCTTAGCTGGCTGGCTGGCTGGCTAGCTAGCTAGCTTCTTAATTCTACGTGCGTACGTTTTGTTTTGCTATACGCCCTATGTTTTTGCTTAAGCTAGGTTAATTAATTATAAGCTTCTAGCGTGTGTCTCGACGAAATCAAACTAGTTGTTCTGGTGATGCCTTTGTACGTACTACTGTACGTAAAAATTGGAAATCACGGGTTCGTGTTTCTATCTTTTATATTCCTTGTTAAAATTCCGTGATGATTGAAAGTATATGAAATTAAATAAAAATGGTAAACGATTGATTTGTATCATAATTGTATTTATTTTTGTTATAATTTTTTTTGTGCCATGTGTTGTTTCCAAGTTCATATTTATTTTTGTAAAAACAATATTCTTTTTTTATTAATTACAGTTGTAGTAAACTAGGCCAGTATCCTATTTTATTATCATCTATTTTTCTCTTTCATTTTTCTTTGTTAGTTGTGATTCTAATCTTGTCATGTTTACATATATATTATCATGTGGAGTGTTATTGTCATCCCTATGAAAAATCAATATTTTTATTATTGTTTGTTTATATTATAAGTTAGTGTTTACAATGTTTATCTTTTAATAATGCTACTAAAGTACATCACAATTGATTGTTCAATTATGAAAGCTACGAAAAATACAACTTTGGTTAGAAAAGAATATATCAATATATGCCTTATAAACGACAGGAAATATTTCATGTATATAAATGTAAGAAATTAGCATCAAACTCTTTGAGAGAAAATGTTGTTTTTGTTTAACGAACTACTACAAACATTTCAAGATATATTATACGAACTTTCTTTATAGAGGAAGTTATAAAGACAAACTTTTTAGCGGACGACAGGTCATTCAGTTCCAGAATCTGTTGAGATGGAAAAGATGTATGACATAAACTATATAATGTCAGCATGAATCTATTAAATACTAGAATATATTATTTTATTATTAAAAGAAGATTGGGCGAATAAATTAGATCCGGGTTAGGCAACCCTAGTTGGATTAAAACAACAATAAATAATGCGTCTAGAATTATGGAGGGAATAGTACAGGGATAGCTATTTTCCCGTTTAAGTTCTCAAAGTTTTTTCTTTTTTTTTTTTATTACTTAAAAAAAAAATGGAAAGAACAAATGCCTTCCTCAACATCATACAGTTTTCAATTAGTTAGTGATTACTGTCAAATTTTTTTTCACGAAATTTAACAAAAAGAACCTTAGTTAACTACATTTTATTTTATTCTAATATATTTATGTACATTTACATCTCGTTTACTTAGACATAATAGCTATTCTATGATAGGTCTATTACGTATAAAATACCTATTATGTTGTTTTCTTTACGAAATAGGAATTCACACGGAATTGCAATTACATAAAATCAGGAATCACCATTCCCTATCCAAACACTAGTAATAGCAATTCAATTTCTTTTTTTTTTTCCTAAACACATCACATCGAAGAAGTAGTAGAGGAGGGTTTCGCCAAATCTGCCGTTTTGCTCTCGTTGCCGATTGCCATCAATCGTTGGTGGAAACTTCGATCAACCATTGCTGGTGGAAATGTCAGTGGAAGCATCGATCTGCCCCCATCATCGCGTATTCTTGGTCGTCCCTTGCCCTTGTTGTCATTGAAGTCAATCATCGCTTGCCTCTGTCATCGTCGCTAGTTGTCAAGTGGCATTTGATCTGCTGGTGGATCTATCATAGTTGCTTCCATCATTCCCTGCCATCGTGGATCTACCCCCATTGTCGTACATTGTCGATTGTCCCTCACCCCCGTCATCGTTGAAGTCAATCGTCGCTCGCCTCCATCATCGCCATTGGTTTTCAAGTGGCATCTAATCTACTCGTGAATCCATCGTAACTGCTTCCATCCATCCTTGCGGTCATAGATCTGCCCCCATCACTGCCGATCTTAGTTGAGGATCTTCCCCTATCGTTGTTAGTCTCCATTGTTTAATATTATATATCGACATTTAAGGATACTTTCGTTAAACTATTTATTATTTCATCCCTTATTCCCTTAAGTAAACAATGTCGTCTTAATTTTATTACATTCAAGTAAACATCATCATACTAATTCGTCGTAGTAGCTATTCTCTAATAATAGCTATTCTATTACAGTCTTATTCTATTCAGCGAAGTAAACGGGTCATTATTGTCTAATAATAAGGACAAAAGATCAACTCATCTTCTTTAAACTTCACCGAGTTCTTTGAAGTTAATAATTGATGCTCGATGGTCATACGTTAGCTGTTGGAGAATTCTTGCAAAACCCTCAATCGATGTACTTTGTAGAAGAAATACCAATTTCTTTTAAAGTTTTGGATTCAATCACCGGTAAAATATTACTTACACTATGCATGTACATGTCAAAAAGTATTTTTAGTTAGATTTAAAAATTCTTGTATCTTAACAAGTAGACCAACCATTAGGATTTCTCATATAGGTATATGACAAAACTATAATGCAACAAAATCACTTGATGTATTAGCTAATGTGATTTATTTCATTAATAGTTTGGGTTGGAGATATTAGTTGAAACGCAACTCGTATGTAATTTGAAGATGGTTGATCACTATATCTCCCTCTAGTTTAGCATCATGACTATATTAAAAATATAGTTAACCTGAGGTTCTTTAATCAAAGGATATGGAAGTTTTATGGGGCACTTAGAGACTACAACTTTCACTAGGGATAATTTAGTTCTATCATAGATTCATGGTTCACGGATTGAGAGATCTACTAAAATAATGTATTTTTTTTAAATAATTACAAAATAGGATACTCGAAAAAGTTATGTGGGATATAGGTGGCTCGGCTATATGTTAACATCTTGTGGAATATATTGGACACCTCCAAACTATCTAGTAACATGGTTTGGAAAATGCCACTTAACTATGTAAAAACATATGAGCAGCACCCGAATAGTTCAAATGTATTAGCCTACCTAAAGTGATAGTAACCGTCATGAGCCAGTGTCCACTTCTCTACTAACACATCATCAAACCACAACGGGGCATCAAGTTGATTGTCCTCACCTACTCTATAAAATAGTTTAGCTTTCGAACTTGTGTCTGCATCCCCATGTAAGTGACCAATTTCTTACATTACATATTTTTGTGAACCTAATTAAAGTCGCTCACAATGTGTCATATATAGAACCTCCATACCACAAAGGAAGGTCGCCATCCATTGGCACACTCATCGAGTGCTGACTTGATGTCGAAATGTCTATCCAAAATAAGACAAATGACTTCACGACCTTTGTGATCACTAATAATATGTTCCTTCAATTTTCTCAAAAACCAGCCCCATATTCTAGCTAACTCATCATCCACGAGGGTAAATGCCAATTGAAGTATATGGCTATTGCTATTAACACCACAAGCAATCAACAACTTGTGAGTGTATTTACTATACAAAAAAGTGTCACTAATAGTGACAATGGGTCTAAGAAATCTCCTCACTGTAACATATGGCCCAAATACTCAAAAATCCCACTTAAGAATGGACATCCAGAGGGTATTCGATCTTCTCCACCCCTAATCAACTCGTGTTTTAGGATTAGTGTTTTTAACTGCATTTAGAAGCTTTAGGAGCTCATTATAAGACTTTTCCCATTTCTCGTACACTTGCTCAATAGCCCTTTTCTTACCCTCCCAAACCCATCTTGTAGCTATCCTATAATCAAATTCCTACTCAACAATAAAAGCAAGTTCAACAACCTTCATATCAGGATTATTGATGTGCCAAAGATCCAATTACAAGTACACAAAGCTAATTAAAGAATCAATTAAACAAAGTTCATAAAATGGCGTGATTCCAATTGCCACATGAACCCTAATTACACGAATCAATTTTCTTTGCTACCAAATTATAATGTGTTAAATTGGAATCCCAATACCAATCAAAGAAACAAGCATAACTAATTCCAATTTCCAACTAAATGGCATGAATCCTAGATTGAAAGTGGACCTTAATTGCATGAAACAAGAACAAAATAAGAATAATTAATTCCTTACCAAATATTACGCACTAGTTGGAATTAGGATCAACTTGAAATTTGTTGATATTACTCACAACAAATCCAAGTCCACTCGCCATAATCCAAACTTGAATTGATAAGAGTATTTTGTGAAGAGTTAAACCCTTACACAAAAAGGCAGCTAAAATGTGTACGTCAAAAAGCTCCCTTCTAACCCTACTTTGCAAGTATTTATACTTGCTCTAAATAGGGCAAATTTAACAAAGAAAAATTACAAGTGAAAAACAACAATGTGACCAGTTTTGCACTAAGAAAAAAAAATTACAAGTAAAACCCTTCTAAGTAACCGGCTTCTTGCACCTCCCTGGAATAATATTAGATCGGTTCTTCTTTGATTGATGTAAGTCCATGAATGACCCACAATTGATTCTTAGTAAATTTCACCTGTTGTCCTATAAAACCGATAAATGTACCTATTGGAATGCATAACAATTATATAATGGAAAAGAAGATACTAAACAAGTATCCTCGAAGTCTAATTTTTTAAAGAGGACCCTCATTACCAAATTTTGTAATCCTTTAGCTCTTACCTTAGTGATAGGTCCTATAGGTATATGATTCATATCATCTCCTTAGGCTTCAGGGAGATTTGCCCCCAAATCTAATAGGTCTTCATGAACATCATCTGGCAAATAGGGTGATAGATCTGCAACATTAAATATAGCAGAGATGCCATACCCTCCTAGCAATTCTATCATGTATGCATTATTAATGCGTCTGACAACTCTGAAAGGTCCATCTGCTCTAAGTGATAGCTTTTGCGACTTCTTGTGAGGAAACCTGTCTTTGTTGAGATTAATCCAGACTAGATCACCTGGATTATAAATTCTGGTTTTCCTGTTCTTATTTCCCTAAAGTTTTAGTTGTTCCTATGTTTTTTGAAGATGTTCAACTATCTTCTATTGAAGTTTCTAAATCTCCTTGGCTCTCTCAACTCCACTTAGGCTTTCTTCCTTTGTTACTAGACTAACTATGAGATCCAATGGAAGAGTAGGATTATAGCCATACACGACTTCAAAGGGAGACTTACCGATTGAACTATGAGTAGACCTATTGTAGGCGAACTCAACAATAGGGAGATATAAGTCCCAATTAGTAAGATTCCTATCAACCGTTACTCTTAGTAAGGTGCCAATAGTATGATTAACAACTTCATTCTGGGCGTCAATCTGTGGGTGGCAAGAAATACTAAACTACCATCAGTCTGTGGGTGACAAGATGATGTGCCTAATTCCACTAAGAAGCATAATCAAAAGATTTAAGAAAAACTATCTCAAGTCAAGGCAAAATCGAATAAAAAAAATGGCAAAATGACGTGAACCAAGTGAAGATATGATGAAATCCAAATGTCTAATGATATAATTAGAATACCTCACTGATAATACCTTCTAACAACACCCTAATCTTATATAATCCACGCAAATAATCCACAATATGACAAAGAAAACCATAAAAATAAGAATCCCTTTCCAATAGTGAATAACACGTTATCAAGGGAAATCTTCAAAGATGATTCGAATCAATTTGATAATTACTTCAAATGAGCACAAGAATTCGTGAATAACAACATGTATTTCTAATTGAGAACTATCTCAATTCAACCCTAGATATGACACACTAGAGAAGAAAAAAAATCACAACAAAATGAAATTGATATAACTCACAATTTCAAGATGTTGCACTCGCCACAATCTCAACTCTTGGGATTGAAATTGATAAGAGTTTAGATGACAATTAGGAACCCTAATTCTCACGTGAAAGGAAGTGTATAATCTGCAAAATAAGCCTCCCCAAACCCTCTCTTAAGCAAGTATTTATACTTGCTACTCCTAGAGTTAAAAAGTGCTCAAAATTATAAGTTTGCCACTTCTAAGGTGGCTATCCCTAAATGAAATTTACAAGGAAATAAAAGTGTCCCAAAACCAAAATACAACCAAAATAGTTCATAAAAGAAGAAATATATAAAAGAAATGGTCTTCAAGATGCCGGTCTTCTATAGGATCTATCGGCCTAGCTCATCGCCGGTTCAGGTCGGTCCATGGATAACCCACAAGCTAAGTTCGATGGAGTTTGTCCATTGCCCTATAAAATATGATAAGTGTGCCTGTTGGAAAACATGATACAAGAATAATAGAAAAGAGGTTAATATATAAATAATTCTGGGGTCGATCTGCTCAAACTTTGCTCTCATCGCCAAAATTTGAATTCCTTTAGTTTTTGCCCTAATGATAGGTCTTGTCGGATTTTGATTCCTATCACAAGAGGTACGATACATAAGTTTGGTACCAAGTCTTCTCCATAGTGTCTTCCAGAAGAAGCTAAGAAACTTAATGTCTTTGTCAGACATTATACTGTGTGGAACACCATGTAATTTTACAATTTCCTACATAAAAAGGTTAACTATAAAAAGTAAATAATCTATTTTGTGATAAGGTGACAAGGCATAAAATGGGACATTTTGCAGAATCTATCAACAACAATGATAATAGAATCCTTTCCCCTTTATGTCCTGGGCAGACCCAAAATAAAATCCATGCTGATATCAATCCAGGGTTTAGTAGGTATAGGCAAAGGCGTATATTCACCCTAAACCTCTTTCTTTCCTTTTGCTCTTTTACACAATCTACACCTTTCTAGCACCTTATGAACATCCCTTATCATGCCCCTCCAATAGAAATTTTCTTTTAACAAAGCTAGTGTTCTTTTTTCACCAAAGTGACCAGAAAATCCTCTCGTATATGCTTCCCTCACCAACAATTCTCTCACAGAACCATAAGGTATACATAACTTTCCAACTTTATACAAAAATCCATCTATCATGTAATACCCCTCAAATATCTTCCCTCCAGAACATTTCTCAACAACTACTTTCAAATATTCATCATGCATATATTGTTCCTTCAGCAATTCAAATCTAAGCAGTTTCAATTGTAAAGAAGTGATAAGTACATACCTGCGTGATAAAGCGTCAGCTACCATACTCATGTTACCTTTCTTGTACTTAATCGCATAGGAAAAACTCTCTAGAAACTCTACCCATTTGGCTTAGTGTTTTGATAGATTTTGTTGACCCCTTAAATGTTTTAGTGATTCATGATCTATATAAATAATGAATTCTTTTGGAAGGAGATAATGCTACCATGTCATCAATGCCCTCACTAAGGAATATAATTCCTTATCATATATTGAGTAGTTTAAAGTTGCACCACTCAATTTTTCACTAAAATAGGCAATAGGCCTCTTATCCTGCATCAAAACAGCACTAATCCCTATTCTAGAGGCATCACACTCTAATTCAAAAACCTTATCAAATTAGGTAAAGTCAATACTGGACTACTAGTAAGTTTTACCTTTATCACCTTAAAACTCTTTTGGGCCTTCTCACCCCAAATAAAAGAAACATTTTTCTTAGTCAGTTTTGTTAAAGGACTAACAATACTACTGAAGTTATGGACAAAGCATCTATAAAATGAAGCTAGTCCATGGAAACTCCTTACCTCAGCAACTAATTTTGGTGTTGGCCCTTCTCTAATAGCCCTCACTTTCTCCTCATCAACGCTAACACTAGAACCAGATATAATAAATCCCAAAAATGTCACCTCAACTTGGTAGAAAGAACATTTCTAGAGATTTGCAAACAACTGCTGTGTCTTTAAGACTAAAAATACTTACTATAGATGCTCCACATGATTTTCTAGGTTTTTTCTATATATCAAAATGTCATAAAAAGAAAAAAATTACCTAAACACTCCTTCATTACATGATTTATTAATCTCATAAAAGTACTAGGAGCATTACTCAAACCAAAAGGCATAACCATCCATTTATATAGTCCATGGCGTGTTTTAAAATCAATCTTCCACTGGTCTCCTTCTTTCATCTGAATTTGATGATATCCGCTTTTAAGGTCCACCTTGGAGAATTCCTATGCACCATATAGCTCATCTAACATGTCATCAAGTCTAAGAATAGGATACCTGTATTTGATGGTAATTTTGTTGATGGCTCGACTATCAATGCACATCCTCTAAGTGCCATCCTTCTTAGGGACAAGAAAGGCTGGAATTGTACAAAGACTAATTATCTCCCTAACAAAACCCCGTTCTACCAGCTCATCCACCTGATGCTTCAATTCCTTAGCCTCTTCAGGATTCATGCGATACACAGGTCAGTTTGGTAAAACCGATCCAAGCAGGAAGTCAACGGCATGCTCTATACCTCTCAAAGGTGGTAAACCCTCTAGCAATTCATTTGTGAAAAAATCACTGTAATCATCCAATACCCGAGATGCCATAGGGGTTAGATGCTGATGTCCCTCCATCTCTAGGTTATCCTTCATCTACAACAAATATACCGGTCTCTCATCTGTTATGGCCTCCTCTAACTTATATTGTCCCACTAATAAGGTCTTCTTCTTCTTAGTTTTATTTACCTGTCTCTAAACCTCTTGGACCTCTGAAGGTGACATTGGGTTCAATATGATACATTTACCCTCTTTCTGAAACACATAAGTATATTTGAAGCCATCATGCAAAACCTTTCTATTATATAACCAAGGCCTGCCAAGCAATATATAGGATGCACACATAGGAAGGATGTCACATACAATTTCATCATGATATTTATCCCCTATACTGAAAGGTATCCTAGCCCTCTAAGTAAAACGCAAATTAACCTACTCACTCAGCCAATGCAATTTATAGGGTTTTGGATATGGGTTAGTTACAAGTTTCAATTTTGATATTAATGATGCATCCACTACATTAGTACAACTACTCCCATCAATAATAATAGTACATAGATTACCTTGTACTCTATAAGAGGTGTGGAATAAATTTTCTCTCTACTCATCATCAATAGTAGGAAATGAAGTCAAAGTTTAGTGCAGTACATTAATAGATAAATACATATCACCTCCCACCTAACTATTAGCCTCATGGCCAAGTCCCACATTCTCAATATCATTTGACATGGTTGATGAATTGATTTGTTGAAATACAAAAAAAAAATTCAAAACAACTACAATATACTTCACGTCAAATGCAATACACACAACAATCAGTCTATGGTACACACACACACTCATGGTGCAGCAACCTTCCAACCTCAACACTCTACACCATACACACATACACTCAATCCACACTTCAACACACACACCACGGCTTCACACATAACTCACACTTCCATGGTTCACACACCACTAAAGTAACACACACACCACGGCTTCACACATACACACTCACCTACGGTGCAGCTCACACACTTCACACTCCACTTCCAATCACGATAGCTAAACAAAATGGAAACAATTAAAGATACTTCCCCAAATGGTAAGTAAATAATTCAAACCAGTCAAAGTGTATTATGATAATCAATACACAATAACTTCTTCAACTTAATGATTTTTTTTAATTTTAAATTGTTTCCAAATCCTCCACATAATGAAAGCAAATCTGGAAATGAAAATGTGTTCTAATTCTAAAATCCCCAAGAAAATGAAATTCTCTTCTTCCTCAAACAAGCAACTCATGGCAAGATGAAGAATAGAAAGATCAAGTCTAAAATTTCCACTACCAATTCCACATCAATAAAGGTATATCACAATACAATCACTTATAATTACTTCAATTCCACTTCAAATAACTTCAATTAAGAAATGGAAGTTCAAGAACCCTAATTCCCAAATTAAAATCACGCAATCCCTTCTCAAAAACCCTTACTTTGATACCAAAATTATGATGTGCCAAGGATCCAATTACAAGTACACAAAGCCAATTGAAGAATCAACTAAACAAAGTTCAAAAAATGGCGTGATTCCAATTGCTACGTGAAACCTAATTGCACGAATCAATTTGCTTTGCTACCAAATTATGATGTGTTCAATTGGAATTCCAATACCAATTAAAGAAACAAGCACAATTGATTCCAATTTTCAACTAAATAACGTGGACCCTAGATTGAAAAATGGACCTTAATTTCGTGAAACAAGAACAAAATAAGAATAACTAATTCCTTACCAGATATTACGCACTAGTTAGAATTAGGATCAACTTGTAATTTGTTGATATTACTCACAACAAATCCAAGTCCACTCACCACAATCCAAACTTGAATTAATAAGAGTATTTTGTGAAGAGTCAAACCCTTACACGAAAAGGCAGTCGAAATGTATATGTCAAAAAGCTCCCTTCTAACCCTACTTTGCAAGTACTTATACTTGCTTTAAATAGGGCAAATTTAACAAAGAAAAATTACAAGTGAAAAACAACAATGTAACTGGTTTTGCACTAAGGAAAAAAAAATTACAAGTAAAACCCTTCTAAGTAACTGGCTTCTTGCACCTCCCTAGAATAATATTGGACCGATTCTTCTTTAATTAATGTAAGTGCATGAATGACCTACAATTGATCCTTAGTGAATTTTACCTACTATCTTGTAAAACTGATAAATGTACATATTGGAATGTACAACAATTATATAATGGAAAAGAAGATACTAAACAAGTATCATCGGGGTCTAATTGTTCAAAGAGAACCCTCATTGCCAAATTTTGTAATTCTTTGGCTCTTACCCTAGTGATAGGTCATGTATGTAAATAATTCCTATCAATTATCCCTAACAAGATTAACAAATTAGCTTGCAAAAAGATTACAATCCAAGTGTAGGTGATCCTGACTTATCATTAGGTTGATGCATGTATGTGGACCATCAAATTTAGTAACTACAAACAAGCTATCTAACTTCTTCTTATAAGCCCGAAGCCTCCACTTACAATCATCTTCTCTTTTTGAACAATATTCCGACCAAAGTGACATATTAGATTAGTCAACAATGAAGTTACAATAGTTCTTCCCATGGTAAGTCTTAGCGACTTAAATAATATTTACCATCGTCATGAATCTCATGCCTTTATTAAACTTGTCACTGCTACTCAAGTTACTGCACATCACATTTTGTTCCTACTCAAAATATATGTAACTATCATCACCATAAGCATTGTAAAAGGAAATAGAATCTCTAATTGTCATATAAGATTGTTCAACTTGCCTTAGCTAATATATTGCTAATGTAGAGTATCCTAGTGCAATTAGGCAATTGCCTTCAGCCATATCACCTCCATTTACATTTTCCTCCTCTTCCTCCTCAAAACTTTCCTCATAATTGGAACTTTCCATCTCAACAACCATTCCCATTTAAGTGTCCATTACAGTTTTTGCCCCCAAACTCACATATGTAAGGATCACATATGATTGGTTATTGTAACATCGAAGTAATTGCTTTGTCTACTTCAACTTCATCATTCAACAATGCCTCTTTTGTAGAGATTAGAACATATGCTTCAAACATCAGTGGCTTAGTCATCATCTCCTCCTTATTTGGTGGAGAATGCGTTTACCTATTTTCTTAGAATGTCTACTATTAGGAGGGACCCCCTAATTCTTCAAAAATTCTAGCACATAACTTTATATGCCATGCTCCCCGAAGGATTCAACCATTTCAATTAGATTTTCCACATCATCATCGTCTCTAATTACCATCAATGCATAAAAAGAATTGCCTCATGGAAAATAGGATGCCTATGAATTATTTTAACCCCCACTTCAATTGGATCGACTCTAATACTCTGGCATATTCTATACAAGAATTTAATGTAGTTCACATTCTCCTTCATTTTCAACTTCCTGACCACATCTCTATCATATTCTAACCCCCAATTGCCATTTACAATATTTCTAAATGCATATATCAAAATTTTACATAGTTACCCATTGTTATCCTATATGTAACATAGATAAATAATTAGTTAATCTACAATAATAGCTAATATCAATTGCTTAATCTTAACAATGCACAACAATGATCGTCTTCTTCACAAGTGAACAAAAAATGAATATTTATTTTTTAATTTTCAAAAGGAAAATTTTAAAGTTTACATAAGAGTAATGGAAAAAATAATTTATTTTAAAAATCATAATAAATTTAAAATATTTAAAAATTAATTTACATATAATAAAAATTTACTTAATTTTGTTAAAAAATGAAAAGATTTAATATTGAAATTTTTTTAAAAATATGAAGTTTATATTTAAATTTTTTTAAGTGAAATTAAATTAAATTTACATTTTTCTTTAAAATATATTCTTTTAATTTAATTTTTTAATTATTTAATTACAAATATGTTTTCATAAAAATTTAAAATATAAACAAAATTTTAAATTTAAAAGGAAAAAAAAAAACAATTTAACACTTACTTTACAGATATCTTTATACAATACCCATGTCTAAACATTAAACAAAATAAACTAATACATTACAAACTAATAACAAGCATCAATATTTAAGGAAAAACTCACTACAAACTATCACAACATTAATATTCTATGGTTTTCTAAAAAGATAAAATTAATATGAAATTTTCAGTTACACAATATTCATCTTCCCATCTAAACTCTTCTAAAACTTTTTTTTTAAATATGTATTATTTGCAAACTATTCAAATAGTAACAAAAAAAAAAAAAACTAACTACCTCATGTTACGTACTACAAGATTCACATAAATCATGTTTAATACACTACAAACTAACAATAAGCACTAATATTTAAAAAAAAAAAACAAAAGACTAAAAAAAATCACAACTAAAATTTTGTGGAATAATGAAATCTAATATAATGAGGAAAAAACTTCAATTATTGATAAAAATACATACCAAAATATAGCTTAATTGAGCTTTTTTGTTGAAGAAATGAGAAAATCTTAGCAATTTCATTGAACTTGGTTTTATGATCCTTGTAGATTCATAAGCTTTTCTTTTTCAAACCTACGTAAGAGAGAAAGAAAGTAAAGAAATAAGGGAGTTTGAGGAAGTGTGAATGAAAGTGTTTTGTGTTTTCTTTTTTTTTTTTTTTTTTTGTTCAGTGGGTTTATGTTATACTATATTGCACTATAGCTAGGAGAAAAAAGTAATGCTATTTTTTATGTCTGTAATATAGCTTTGTAAGTTTGCTTTGCATGCTTTGGTAGGTTTGTAAGCTTTATAAGTTTGCAGGTAAATTAGCGATGCACTAGGTGACCTTCTAATGAAATTATTGAACAATAGGAGATATTGGCAAAAATTATTTTTCAGGAATAATTGCTTAAAATTGCACATATTGTCCATGCCCTTAGTACAATTTGTACTAAAGGCGCAGATCATATGAGCTATCCCGAATCACAAATTACTTTCTTAGGTACCTTATTTTACAATTTAAAAGAAAAAATGCGTTATTTTAGTGGATCTCTCTTTGGGGATAAGCTTACAATTCAATTCAAATCATGAACCAAATCAAAATCTTTACATTAAAGTTAGGTTTATTGCTTAGTTTACATTTTTGAGCCAATCGTAATATTTATATTTTGGTTCAATTCAAATCACAAATTAAATCATGTATAATTATCATTTGGTGGAGATATCTTCGGGATGCATAATACTAAGTGAGCACACACACACACACATATATATATATATATATGATTTCTATTTATATATCCTGGACAAATCAAAATGCAATGTAAGTACTACACTTCTGAATTGAAAATATAACGGTTTTTATTGCTCTTCCTGTCTAATAACTTTAATGAGTCAAACAGAAAAGGAAAATATGTATTGTTTTTCTTTTACAAAGTTCCTTCTTGTATCATCAAATCGTCACCTAAAAATTAATAATTTGTAAAAGTAGATTCAGTGACTTTCTTTTTCCTTTTTTGTGTTGTTCTCACCTGACTTTAGTACTTGGGGAAAAAAAGAAATATGTCTGTCGCCATTGAACTTTTTTACTTTCTTACTAGGGTCTTAAAAACAAAAGGAGAGATACGCTGATGCAAGAAGATAATGTTAATGCCCAAAAGTATTTGGTTTGCATTAGTCAATTTAAGTGACCTTATAACATTAATAGAAGCGCATATTCATCTTCATTATCTGTTATATTGACTTTCTATGTGAAATATTACTGACTTGAGAATCCACATTTTAATTTTACCTAGCTAGAAACCTCCATATTTCTTGAACATATTTAAATTCATAACCAGCCTTAAGATGTATCATATTACTATTTACATTCATCTATTAAAATCCTATAATATATTATTGAATAAATTAGGGTTATACCGACGACTATGCATCGATATTGATTAAACTTACTTTATAAGTAAAGATGTGATTTAGAAATCACTTATTATACATATTCAAGAAGATAAGTATATCGAAAAATGTGATGCTTCTTCCAACGTCGTTTACCTATTGTTTCGGAGAAAGATGTAGAAACACATATTTGACAGTATTTGAAACATTTGTTGTAAAACTAACAGAGTAATGAATCAAGAATAATTAACTGGTTTCTTTCAAAATTAGGTATTTTTTGGCTTTTGTTTTTGTTATGTGAATCAGAGGCACTTATTAATAAAATTTTATTTTATAATGTCCTTTGTAATTAACCTAATATTTTGGAATTTGGAGTCCAAGTCTAGACCAATATATTCTGGAGTTGTGAAACATGACACCGCCTTCTCACAAACAGCCGGAGCCGTCCTTATTTTATATCGAATAAAACTAGAATGACTCGTCAACAGATGAAGCAGAACAAGACAAGTTATCAAATGTTTGAGAACTGTCATGGACCTACCGGCAAATGTTAGCCAGTAAAATCACATGCATTTGCTCTCCTTGAACGTTAGATCGGACAATGTTATTGGGAACCATGCTTAGGTTTACCCACAAAGCACACATGGAAGGGAACAGGTGCATCAAACAGTGCTTGGACTCCACTTCCCACGGCTCACAGGATGAATCATGCAACCAAAGACAAAAGAGGAGTTAATGAGGGACATGTCGGTCATTGGTCATCTCCTTCCATCAAACCTAAATTTGGACCGCCACATGTCGTGAATGGATGGTCAAGCTAAATTTTCACTTTTTGACTTTTTGTACCGGTGGAACTATTGTTTGCTTTATAGGGGTCAACAGAAAATAAAGGAAAAAAGATTCGGTTCGGACCGAGTGACTTTTAGGGTTTGTTTCGAAGAGTTGGCCTTAGTTAACTTTAGTTCTTGTTTGCAAACAAACCCATCTTCCTTTTATCCTATCTGCTAGAATTGAATGGTTACAGGTCACTGAAAATACGATACAATAGAAATAAGCGGGTGGGCAGGAGAAACTAACATTCGAAGGTGGGTGGGTCTAATCTTCATGTGGTTACATGTATATTGTGTGATCTTCACATTACATATAAATCTATTGAAGTAATGTGTGATGACATGTAAAAGGGTAATCAAGGGTGAATAGATCGGAAAGGAAGAGTAGACAATCCCAATATATACAATAAAATTAGGTTTTAAAAATAGAAACTTTACAATGAAAAATATATATTTTTAAAAGTATTAATCTACAATAAATTTGCAAAGAATTTTTTACTACATAAAAAAGACATGTTTTTATATTTTTATTAGCTATTGCAACGAAATCAAAGATAGATTGTTAATGGATTTAGATTTTATTCTCATGCAATTCTATCTCTGATTCTATTGTGGGAAACCAAAAAATTTTAGCACAATAATTATTTTTAAATTCCATTGCAAATTGGACTCTAATTCTATGAACTTAGTTTATAGAAATGGAAAATTTGCATCACTAATACTATAATGATAAATGTTAAAATTTTAATGCGATACATATATTTTAAAAAATTGTCGCAAATTTGTGTCCTATTTTATTTTAAAAATATTCATGATTTTTAGAGAAAAAATAATTCTATCTCCAAAAGTAATTAATATTATATATATATACACACACACACACATAAATAAATGATTTAATGTATTATATATATGTATTATAATTTATTTATCTTATGTATAAAATATTATATATTATTTGATATATTTATATCATATAATATATTTATAAAAGAATTAAATCATCGGGCTTATATATTAAAGTTTCATTATATTTTAATTTATATAATAAATAATATTTTAAAATAATAAGATAAATATTATTTCATTAATATGTATAATTTATTATAAGTTAAATATTTTGTTATACATTATTAGTCATGTATAAGAAAATGAAACTTTAATCACAAAGATATGGATCGGTGTTACAGTTATGGGTTATACAAAACTTAAAAGTTAAGCGTACTCTTAAAAGAACATGGTCAAGATGAGTGACCCCCTAAAAGGTCTCAATGAAAAGAGACCTAATCATGCTAACAAGGGATAATTGGTAAGAGATTTAATATATAAGTGAAATTATCATGATGTGAGGTGCTCTAGTCAAGTTATCATATTTTAATTAAAATAATTAAATTATAATTTAATGGAATTTCGTTAATTTGCGATAGAATTTTTTTGTCTTTAATTCTATTTTGTTGTGGATTTTGTTAACTTTTTGCGATAGAATTGAGACAATTTTTTTATTCACAAATTACAATAGATATACAGTCTGTCACTAAATCAAATTAGCAACAATAATCTTTATAACAAAAATTTGTGATAGAAATTCTATCTCAAAAGGTTTTTTGTGATAGAATTATCACTTTCAAAAGCAGAAAATTCTCTCTCTAAAAATCAATTTTCTTGTAATGGTAAGATCAAATACATTAGTGATAAGTAGAGAGGCCTTTAAAGCATCAAACTCTACTAATGATAGTGAAAAGAACAAGTTCTTCAAATAATCATGGGTTTAATCTTTTGAAATGATAATCCAATAGAGTAATAGCATTTTTACAAATTATTGCTCTTATCCAAATAAGGAAAGCTTGTGGATAATTATAAGGATTTGGCTATTGATATCATTCATTAGATCATGTTGGTCATTAACAGTTCAAATGAATTGTTTTTAATGAGAAAGTGGGTGCATGGTCATCCATGGAACAAGGCCCAATGAAAAACTTGTTTGATAAATTAGCCTTATGAGAGAGGTAGGTAATTGATAGCCCATTCCAATAGACCCTATCCCAAGTTTACCATACCAAATCTCCTTGATCTTCTTAAGGTCATAGACTTAACTCTCTAAGCTCTATCACTTTAGACTAAAGAGTCAAACCCAATTAATTAATGAGTTCAAGAGGCTAAATTAAATTTAACCCTCTACAAAATGAATGGTAAAAACACTATCAAAGCTTAATAAATTTACTAATGTAATAATAATAGTACAATGATTTTCACAATCATTGAAATACCTAAAACTATAAAACATAATAAATGAGTTAAAAAATAAATAAATATATCACATAGAGTATCTCTAAATAAATAAAAGAAATTAAGAAATAATAAATTAGGAAGCTATATTAATGAAGGAAATTAAGAGAATATAAAAGAAGGAACTAAAAAACCACTAAGGAAACTAAACCTAAAGGTCATTGTAAGATGGGCTTCACATAATCCCATCCTAAACGTTATAAATATAAACATAGGCCCCTCTCAAAATTTATTACAATAAGAAACCACTTGATGTGATAGAGAAATTACTCTGAGACTACATTTTAATTTCAATTTATAGTCAAAATTTTATTAATTAAAATGTAATTTTTAGTAATTAACCATAAACTTTAAGACACCTAAAATAAATAATATATGAAACCCCAAAACTTTTATATAGGGATTTGTAAATCTAATTTGAATTATAATATTGAATTATAGATGTAAACTATCATGCTCTAAAACCAAATAACTTGAGCAATCTACCATATATGGATGTTTGCTATCTCAAATTTTATATCTTAAATATATCCTGACCAATCACATGCAAACACTAGTGATGGTTGATGGTGAAACAAACTTCTATCATTTATGTATTAATTTTTTATCCACGAGTTTGAATGTGATTAGTAGAAATATGTTAGAGACAACATTACAACAAATTCAAGATAAAAAACATACTCAGACCACAATATGAAGCAAATAAGCTAAGAAACAAGCCTATAAAGGAAATAACAAACTAGGCAAGTCACTTGTCCTTGAAACAAAATAAATAAAACTCACTAAAAATCCTTTATATAACATCCAAATAACAAAAGTTGGCGACCGAATAAAATCTTTGCATAAAAGCATGCCGTTTAAATACTGATGTGCCTAAAAACGACTAAGCACAATCAAATAACAAATGGGAGCAATTCCACAATTAGTGTGTTCAACAATAATTGACTAGAACCCCTATTCATGTGGATTCAAGTGGAAATGATACCAAATTGTGATATGGATCAATGAAATAGCGAATTGAACAATAGATAAGATATGGATGAATTAAAATTCCAATCAAATTGAATTGAATTCAAATATGAAAATTATGAACCCTAAATTCATGTGAAAGAAAGGAACAACAAATAGCACCTAGATATGACTCACTAAGTACAATTTGTAAACAACAAGAAATGATTGATATTACTCGCAATCGATTTCAAGTCGGTTCTCGCCACAATTTCAAGGATGAAATTGATAAGAGATCAATTGCAAGTAAGGAGGACCCTCATGGCAACAAAAGGGGTGTTTTTCAAAATGTCAAAAGCTCCCTAAAACCTTACTTAAGCAAGTATTTATACTTGTTTCCGTTATGGTTAAAAAAATTCACAAAATTACAATTATGCCACTTTTAGGGTAGCCGGTTCTAAAGACAATTACAAACAAATGAAAGTGTCCCAAAAAAAAAATTACAACATAAATGATCTAAAGAACAATTACAAAATACAAAAATAATATAAATCCTCAAAGAACCAATGCATCAAAGCAATGTTAATCACAGCGGGCCATTGGATGATAATCTAATGATATCCCGTAGTGATTAACAAATGTAAGTCATTCGGCATCCCGTGGAGAAATATTATTGTATTTATAAGATTATTATTCAAACATTTATTAGATAAAAGAAATAAGGTGAAATATGAGTGATTTGGATCATCATTCAAATCGAGTTCTGAAAACATCTAAGTTGTTAAAAAAATTCCCATCAAATACTATCTTGAGGCATTCGAATTCTATCACACTTCGTTTCAATGTCTCTGAAGACATTCAAATGATATCTCTTTCCGTAACAAGCGCATAATTTGAATCAACTCCATGGGCATTGGAATAAGATACGACAATAGTTTCATACTTCATTTCCAGGAGACTTCATTTGAAAGTCTCTGAAGAATGTTAGAATAAAGTGGCTTCATTTCAATGCTTGCCGGAACATCGGGATGGAATCCACCGTTCATTCCACCATTAACCTTGCCACAACAATGCTCATTTATACCTCTCAGATAATGATGCGGCTTGATTTATATCTTTCCCCCATTAAGAATCGATCTTGAAACAGATGATTGAACTATAGTGATCAAAAGCCATTATATATAAACCATGTGTCTTCTTTTGCCTCCGTCCTGGCCTAATACTTATCTTTAAAATTTCCAATCTACCCCTACACCACATGCATCTCAATCATTAAAAAGGAAGTTAAATAACCACAGCGGATTTACACATCTGACCAAGAGCTTTGTTGAACTAGCTATATGGTCGAATATGATGTTTTGAATAATAAGAGATGCTGTTTTTCATACGTTGTGTGCATAAGATAGAAAAAATAAAGAGACATGGACGAATAGAGAATTACATATAATATATCAATCTTACAAGAAACTAATAAGAAACCTAGTTTTAGGACTAAATCTCTTTACGATATGACGTGAACCCCAAGCATCAATCTTAAGACTCAACAACAATGATGGAAAAACAATTCTAAAGAAACCTAAAATTAGATTGAGAAAGCCTAGCTCAATGTAACTGTCCTACTAGCAAGGCCAGCCCACTTTATTATAAATCCAAGCTTGCTACTCTTAAATACGTATTGCCCTAAATATATCCCTCAGATGCTTCTCAATCTCTTTTCCTAACTGCAAAAGTCTTCAGGTAATGTGTTCTCCTCTTTACTATTTTCGTTGTTTCCTTTGTAACTTTTAGGGTTTGTAAAAATGATTTAGATGCAAGAGTAACTCAACTTGAAATCAAGAAAAAGATAAACTTCACTAATCTTGTATTCTTGGTAGTATTGTTATTAGTTTCTTTCTTTCTTTTTTTTTTTTTTTTGGCAATGATGGTATTTGGATTTTCTCTCTAATGTGCATGTTTTGATTTTTTTTTTTTGCGAGGTTGTAAAAGTAAATTGGAAAAAGTCTAGACTTCAAGTGCTAGAAATACTCCTAAGATGTCAAGTTTCTAGGGTGTTAAAAAGTGTTAACCTCGATCTATATTTTTCCTTTTATATTTCTTCTTGTCATAGTTTGTTACAATTCTGTTGTACATACTCTAGCTACAAAATTCTAGTATGTTTGTATTGTAATTGTAATTTAAAATTTCAAATGTAATCTTCCAAGTATCCTGGAGCTTTTCTAAATCTCTTTGATCCAAGGTCAAAACTGAAGATAATCTCAAACACAATCTCTTAAGTCCACCTAAGTAGCTTCCTCCGCTAAAAGTGATTCCCACTGAACTAAAACTTGTAGTGATGCGAGATCAGTTTGATCGGATTCCTAACTGATACGAACCACGCCAACATGTGACGAAACCCAATATCAATACGTTCGGAATTCGTTACCTAAGATGCCAAACACCCTCAAGTGGAAACCGCGACCCGTTGTCTATAAGCGAGAAAAGAACCTTGGTATAATACGAAGACGCCACAATCGGGATGAAAGACCGATTGATAAGTCGGGATGAATGCCACGAAAATAAAATCCGATAAGTTCTAGATTAGTTCTTTAAAGAACCAAGAGAGGAATTCTCTCAAAAGTGTTTTCAAACTTTCAATGTTGTATATTCTATATTCTAACCCTAGGAGCTTTATATTAGGGCTTACAATTCGTAACAATAAAGCCCAAAACGACATAACTTAGATAAGTTGCGTAAAAATCACAAAACAAAACATGTAGGCCGGCGGTGTAGACATGAAGGCTAGCGGCCTTAAAGTCGGCCTTGAGCCGGTATTAAAGATATACATGGCCGTGTACTTCTAGACGTGTATCTTTCTATGGATTTTCTTGACTCCATACACGGCCGTGCCTTTTAGCCGTGTATATGACCGTGTATGATTCTGTGTAACCTTGAGACTCCTACACGGCCGTGCCTTGTAAAGACACGCCCTCTTCATCCCGTATCCGTTATGACTTGTACAAGAGCAAGGGCATTCCCATGGTTGTTCCAATCCTTTCCAACTTCATGATTGCTCCAATCCTTTCCGACTTCTAGGACATCCTTTATCAATCCGTTAAGTGCTTCCTTGAATCGTTTCGCTCGATTTCTTGTGATCAGTCCAGGTGGCACTTCAAGAGGATCCACATTCCATCTTCTGGCTTGGCTCCCATCATGGATCTCATCATTCCCCTCCTCTTGAAAAGGATTTGTCCTCAAATCATCACCTGCATCAAAAGGACTCAGATCAGTAACATTAAACGTAGCACTTACTTGATACTCGCCTGGTAAATCTATCTTGTATGCATTATCATTGATGCGCTCAAGAATTTGAAATGGTCCATCGCCTCTAGGAAGTAATTTAGATCGACGCTCAGTAAGTGGTGCTACAATGGTGCTGAAATCCTTCGCAACTCTCCTATAAAAGCTCATTAGTCCATGGAAACTCCGCACATTACTTACATTAGTTGGACTAGGCCATTCTTGGATTGCACGAATCTTTTCTTCATCAACCTGTATTCCTTGTGCACTAACAACAAAACCAAGAAACACAAGTTTGTCTATGCAAAAAGTGCACTTCTTGAGGTTAGCATATAATTGCTCCTTTCGAAGCACTTCTAAAACATCCCTCAAGTGAGATATATGGTCTTCCAAACTCTTGTTGTAAATGAGGATATCATCAAAATAGACAACCACAAATTTGCCAATAAAAGTCCTCAAAACATGGTTCATAAGTCTCATAAAAGTACTAGGTGCGTTAGTTAAACCGAAAGGCATTACTAACCACTCATACGATCCATATTTTGTCTTAAATGCGGTTTTCCATTCATCACCTTCTTTCATTCTAATTTGGTGATATCCGCTTTTCAGATCAATTTTGGAAAAGACACTAGACCCATGTAATTCATCTAACATGTCATCTAAGCGAGGAATGGGATGACGATACTTTATCGTGATGTTGTTGATGGAGCGGCAGTCAACACACATTCTCCATGACCCATCCTTCTTAGGCACCAAAATCACAGGCACTGCACATGGACTCATGCTTTCTCTCACGTACCCCTTCTCCATTAATTCATCAACCTACCTTTGGAGTTCCTTTGTCTCCTCTGGATTGCTCCTGTAAGCTGGCTTATTTGGAATCGATGCTCCAGGTACAAGGTCAATCTGGTGCTCAATACCACGAATAGGTGGTAATCCCTTTGGAATCTCCTCAGGGAAGACATCTTAAAAGTCCTGCACAATAGACACAACCACACTAGGCAAAGAGTTAGATAGTTCGTTAATATTCAAACATGTTTCTTTAAAAACCAGCAACAACATAGGTTGCTTCATCACTAACGCTCTCCTCACTACACTCGCTCTTGCCACACAACTCTCCTTTTGCAAGGCTGCACTCTCCTTTTCACTCACCACCAAAGTTGATCCCCCTTCAACTTGGTCTCTCACACTCTTTCCAGCCTTCCTCTCTTTTTCCTTTTAAGATTGACTTTTGTATTCCTTTTCTTTCTCACTGTCTTTTGCTCTCTCACTCTCCCTCTATTTTTCACTCCCCTTATGTTTTGCAAAAGACTGTTGTAGCTGCAACTGATCCTCATACACCTGTTTAGGTGTTAAAGGTTTAAGATTAAGGCTTTTCCCCTTGTAAACAAACGTATACTTGTTAGAAAAGCCATTATGAACAACCTTCCTATCAAATTGCCATGGCCTCCCCAACAACACATGACACACTTGCATCGGCACTACATCGCATAACACCTCATCCTCATACCTACCAATGCGAAAAGCAATCAAGGCTTGCTTACTCACCTTAGTCTCGCCACTATCATTCAGCCCCTGCAATTTATATGGACTAAGGTATCTAGTAGTCTTGAGTCCCAGCCTCTCAACAATAAAATTACTCACCACATTGGTGCAACTTCCTCCATCAATGATCAAACTGTAAATATGATCACCTAGATAACATCTAGAATGAAAGATATTCTCTCTTTGCACCTCCTCTTCTTCCTTCACCTGCACATTCAAAGCTCGCTTCACTACTGCCACTAACTTCCCTACTGTAGGCTCCTCATCATCACTAGCGTCCTCTAATGGAGGCATATCATCCTCTTCACTATCCCCCTCAGTCTCATACTCACCATCATCACGCAGAATCATCACACGCCTATTTGGACATTGACTAGCAATATGGCCTCTACCTTGGCATTTAAAACGTCTAATGTCACGATTTCTAGGAGTAGAAGAATCGGGTTTACCTTGGTTACCAAGAGTAGAACCCGCTTGCCTCAGCTCTCCTTTTGGTTTGGTGGGTAAAGGCCTTTCTTCCTTCTTCCATTGGTTAGTCTGCCAGGTGGATGAACCAGTACCCTGTTGAAACCATGCATTACTACTACTTTTCCTCCTGTATTGGTTCTCAACCTTTATAGCCATATGGACCATATCTTCCAATTCTACATAATGCTGCAATTCAACAACATTTTGAGTTTCTCTATTCAATCCAGCAAGAAATCTAGCCATGGTAGCCTCTCTATCCTCCTCTACATTTGCCTTGATCATCGTAACTTCCATCTCCTTGAAATACTCATCCACACTTCGGCTTCCCTACTTAAGAATTTGCAATTTGTTGTGCAATTCATGATAGTAATACGCAGGCACAAACCGCTTCTTCATCACCCTCTTCATCTTTTCCCAAGACTCAATAGGCGGTTCGCCATTCCTTCTTCTATTCAACATTAGTTGATCTCACCACACTATGGCATAATCCGAAAATTCAATGGCAGCAAGTTTCACTTTCTTTCTCCCACTATAGTTATGACAATCAAACACCTTCTCTACCTTCTTCTCCCACTCTAAGTATGCCTCGGGATCATTCTTCCCTTAGAAAGGAGGAATCTTTATCTTTATACTACTCAATTGATTATCCTCTCTATTCCTATCTCCTCTATCTTCCCAATCCCTAGTTTCTCTATTCCTCCCACTATATCCTCTATAACTCCCGACAGAAGGTTCATCAAATTCATCATCCGACATTTCATCTCCACCCATTTGTACTCTCCTAGAACGACTCTCCCTCTTACGCCCTTAGAAGACGTTTTTAGATTGCTCTAGTCTTTGCTCTACCGTATCATGAATTTATTCCATCCCCTCCTGAAACATCCTCTTCATCTCACCCCTCAACGCCTCAATCACTAACCTAGCATCAAACCTTCCCCTCTCACTTTCAGGAGAATGTTGCCTCGACATAGTTCCTGCAAAAAAAAAGGTTAGCATGAACACAAATATATATATGATTAAGCCTCACGATACACTCCCTTACGTGTTTCGCTCCAAGGATGATATCGCACAGTCACTCGTGTATTCTCACAAGCAATGATGATATCAACTCGCCAATTCCTCTTCTCAATTCTCTTGGAACTAACCCAAACTACGCCAATTTCCTTTCGTATAATTCAAAGCAACTCTAGAGTTCGTAAATTTCCTCTCTTTTTTTTCGAATTTTTTTTTTTTTTGTCTTTGTTGTTGCTCTTGTTCACGCTCTTTTTTTTTTATGTGTCGTGATTCTTCCTTTTTTTTTGTAATAAAATTGAATAGTAGGTACTACACTTTCAATAGACAATTAATACTATGAAATTGAATAGGAACAATTGATATGAACGATTGGAGTTAGGGTTTTGATGTTACCTTCCTCAAACCAAACTGATGTTTAACAAACCTAAGCTCTGATACCAAACTGATGTGAGATCGGTTTGATCGGATTCCTAACTGATACGAACCACGCCAACGTGTGACGAAACCCAATATCAATACGTTCGGAATTCGTTACCTAAGATGCCAAACACCCTCAAGTGGGAACCGCGACCCGTTGTCTATAAGCAAGACAAGAACCTTGGTATAATATGAAGACGCCACAATCGGGATGAAAGACCAATTGATAAGTCGGGATGAACGCCACGGAAATAAAATCTGATAAGTTCTAGATTAGTTCTTTAAAGAACTAAGAGAGAAATTCTCTCAAAAGTGTTTTCAAACTTTCAATGTTGTATATTCTATATTCTAACCCTAGGAGCTTTATATTAGGGCTTACAATTCGTAACAATAAAGCCCAAAACGACATAACTTAGATAAGTTGCATAAAAATCACAAAACAAAACATGTAGGCCGGCGGTGTAGACATGAAGGCCGGCGGCCTTGAAGCCGGCCTTGAGTCGGTGTTGAAGATATACACGGTCGTGTACTTCTAGACGTGTATCTTTCTGTGGATTTTCTTGACTCCATACACGGTCGTGCCTTTTAGCCGTGTATATGACCGTGTATGATTCTGTGTAACCTTGAGACTCCTACACGGTCGTGCCTTGTAAAGACACGCCATCTTCATCCCGTATCCGTTATGACTTGTACAAGAGCAAGGGCATTCCCATGGTTGTTCCAATCCTTTCCAACTTCATGATTGCTCCAATCCTTTCTGACTTCTAGGACATCCTTTATCAATCCGTTAAGTGCTTCCTTGAATCATTTCACTCGATTTCTTGTGATCGGTCCAGGTGGCACTTCAAGAAGATCCACATTCCATCTTCTGGCTTGGCTCCCATCATGGATCTCATCATGTAGTATATCTTAACCTTATCAAGTTAGTAGTATGGAATTTAAAACTGTTAGTGGCTTAATAATAAAGCTGTAAATAGGCCAATTTTTGGACGGGTTCACTAAAACCCAAACCTAACCCAGCAAAGGATTGACATGTCTAAAACTCGCTCTGACTCGATAGGGCTTTTTCTTTGTAGCCCCAAACCCACTCTGTTTAACAAATGAAGCACCCAAACCTGACCCAATTCCGACCCAAACAATGGAGAGTTGATAGTTGAAGAATAGAGAGAGCGGCAACACCGACCGAGTGAGTGCATAAGAAAGAGAGAGAGCAAGAGTGAAAGAAAGGTTTTTCGATTATGGGGTAAGTCCACTCCTTCCGCGACCAGCCATCCTCCATTGATAGGAGAGTGCTAGCCACTACGCGAGAGAGAGACTGAGAGAGAGAGAGAAAGACGGGTTTCGTTTTCTAGTAAGTAGGGTAGGGGTTTCATAACTTTCATTTTCCTTGCTATTTTGTGTTGTGTTGTAAAAATTAAAATATAAATAATATGGGAATGGGAATATGGGAAGCGGGATATAGGTAAGGGCAGCAAGCATAAGCAGGCACAAGTCGAGGAGATGAAGACTAGACCAAAGACATTAGAGTCTAAAGTAAACTGCAAAGTGCACTACATAGCAGACTAGCAAAGACACGCGAGAAGGGAATAGATGGCCTTTCTTTCTTTCTTTAATCGGTTCGATTTAGTGGGAATGGAAATGCCAAAAATTTATAAATATAAAAATAATAAAATAAAATATACTAATTCTAAATTATAATATTAATTAGTTATTTTTAAAAAATATTCTATTTTGATTGGGTCGAGTTTTTCTATTTATTTTTTTCTAAATCTTATAACCCAACCTTAAACGTTATTAGGTTTTATTTCATATCCCAAAACCCTATCGAGTTAAACCCTATAGGGTTTTTATTAGGTTAATCAATTTAAGTACCTTATTATGACCCGACCTGATCGCATTCCTACTTAATAATTGAACAATTTTCTTAAGAATCAGACGATAGTGGAATCATATGTTGACTATTTCCTTCCGCCTTCTTAAGAATATAGATATGAAAGATAGGGTAAATCTTTGACTCTTTTAGCAAATCCAGTCTATATGCTACTACTCTAACTCTTGTAATAAGCTTGTAAAGTTTGAAATATCTTCGAGACAACTTAAACAAAAGTCTATTTACTAAAGTTTTCTACCTATATAGTTGTAATTCAACATAGGCAAAGTCACTACTAAATAACTCCTTATATGATTGTTTCCTATCTAGTAACTGCTTCATACATTGTTGAGTTTATTCTAAATTTGACTTCACAATCTAAGAATTTCATCCCTACTCTTCAATTCATGATCAACTGCTTCCACTACTAATATATTATGAACATAATATGGAATTGTTAGTGAAACTTTACCATATAATGCTTCAAAGGGCGTCATTTGAGAACTAATGTGGAAACTAGCATTAAAGCAATATTCCACCCACGGCAAGAACTTAGGCCAATAAGATGAACAATTCATCATAAATGACCTTAAATATTGTTCCAAACAACAATTAACTACTTGAGATTGTCCATTTGTTTAAGAATGATATGCTAAGCTCATTTTCAAAAATTGTCCCCCTTAATTTGAATAGTATGTACCAAAAATGACTTACAAATACTCTATCTTAATTAGATACAATTGATTTAGGAATTCCATGCAATTTGACCACAATTTCTACAAATGATTTTGCCACAATAATGGCTGAATAAAAAGCTGGCAATGATCCAAAATGATAATACTTTATAAATCTACCATAACTAGTATTACTGGATATCCCCTAGAGATGGGTAAAGTAGTAATGCAATCCATCGAAACATCCTCAAAAACACATTATGGAATAGCTAAAGGTTAAAGCAAACCCACAGGTGACATGGTCAAATACTTAATCTATTGACACACATTACATTGCTTCATAAACTGCTCAACATCCTTCTTCATACCTTATCCAAAAAAAAAAAAAACACTACTAATTCACTCGAAGTTCTCAAAACTCCAGTGTAGCCCCTAATGGTGTAGCATAAAATTCCAAAATGATAGTATAAGTCAATGGAGATGGGGTCGGAATAAAAAATGTGATTACCTAAATATAACAAACCATCTCTACATTTAAGTGGCCATGATAAAGGTAGTCCCTTTTGATAGTGCTCTATTAAAGTTGTCTAGTCTTCATTTTTCTCAAAAGCTCTTCAACTTGGTAACAAAATCAAAAGAGGGAAATGATATAAGCATGAAAATGTGATTCCTCTCCACATTGTCGAGATAAAGCATCAAAAGCTTCATTAGTTGCACCCAGCTTGTATTCAATAACATAATTAAAACCCAATAACTTAATTAAGTATTATTGTTGTTAGAGAGTCTAAATAGTCTAAGTCAGAATATCTTTGAGACTCTTTTGATATGTTCGAATGATAAAATGTCTCTCCAACAAGTATTGTTACGACTTCTTCACTACTTTAACTACTGCCACTAATTCCTTAACATAAGCACTCTACTTTTGTAATTGAAGGTAAAATTTCTTACTATAAAAAGCAATCAAATAGGATTATTGGTGTAATACGACCCTTATTCCCTAACCCAATGCATCTGTCTCAACAATAAAAGTCTTTGAAAAAATAGGTCAAGTAAGAATTGCTGCCTTCATTAAACTTCCTTTAATTGCTAAAATGTACTCCTTCCCTCAAATGTCCACAAAAATGAATCTTTCTTAAGTAAATTAGTTAAAGGAGAAGCAATACTGGCATAGTTCTTAACAAATCTTCGATAATATCCCGTTAAACCTAAGAATCCCCATAATTGCTTAAAAGAAACCGGTTATGGTCACTATTGCATAGCTTTGATCTTTTGTGAATCTGGGCTAACCCCCATAGCTGACACTATATGCCCTAAATAATTAATACTAGATTAAGCAAAAGAACACTTACTATTCTTAACATAAAACATATAAGTCCTGATGATGTGCTCAAAACCAAGCCCAAGCACATGCAAATGAATCAAATAAACAAACCCCAACTCACAATTAAAATCGGTCTAATGGAATAAAGAAATTGCGCGACCCTAATGGAATTTTGATGAAAATCCAAAGGTCAAATGATGCAATTAACAATCCATATATGAAATCTTCACTAAATAACAACAATTATAAGTGAAATCCACGTGAATCAAATCAAGAGTAATAGATCAAAACCTTGATTTCAACTCCTTCCTACAATTCCCAATTCATGCCACAAATGAAGATGATGATATCAAGTGCTAAAGCAATCAATCTTATAACAAGATAATTGATCACAAATGCAATAAAAAATCTAACCAAGAAAAATCCAAATCAACTCTAGATATGACTCACTAGTGATGAAATGGAAACACAACAAAGAATGAATTGATACTACTCACAATTACCCTTTATTACACTCGCCACAATTTCAACTCTTGGAAATTGAAATTGATAAGAGAAATTGGATTTAGGAAACCCTAAGCCCTCTCACAAAAAGTGATGCTCAAAATCTGAAAATTTTGGCCTCCTCAAACCCTACTATAAGCAAGTATAAATACTTGCTACTCCTAGGGTTAGAAAATGGTCAAAAATTACAAGTTTACCACTTTTACGATGGCTGGTCCTAAATGGAAATTACAATAAAATGAAAGTGTCCCAAAAGAAAAATACAACATAAAATAGTTCATAGAACAATTACAAAGTATAAAAATATCATAAGTCTTCATGAGCCAATGCTTCGGAATGGAAACAATCGCAACGGGTCTTTGATTGTAAATCTGAAAATGTCCCGTGTCCATCAACTAGTGTAGGACATATTGGTATCCCATGGAGAATTATTATTGTACCTATAAGATTATTTCTCAAATGGTTATTAGAATATAGGACATAAAATAAAAATATAAGCGATTTAGACCATCAGCCAAATCCAGTTCTGAAGGTATAGGTGGTGCTAGAAAATTTCTCATCACCTCAAGTATTCTGAAGCATGTTCCAAATGAACTACATGTTCAACAAAAGTTCTATTGTAAATCAATATATCAACAAAGAAAACAATGATAAACATACAAAGATAAGAGCAACAAATGTTGTTCATGACAACTTGAAATGTAGAAGGAGCATTTGATAGACCAAAAGCCATAACCACAAATTTATAGTGGCATTCATGAGTCTTAAAAGTAGTTTTGAGTGTCAGTTGGAAACATTCATATAAGATTATATCCTGCCCATAAATCTATCTTGGAAAAAATTATCTCACCTCCGAACTCATCCAATAATTCATCCATTATTGGTATTGGGAATTTGTCTTAAATCGTAGTTTGATTTAAAGCTTAATAGTCTAGGAAAATCCTCCTTGATCCATCCCTTTTTTTTTCCACTAATAATACTAGTGAAGAAAATGGACTAGTACTTAGTCGAACAACCCTACTTTCAAGCATCTCCTACACTAGCTTTTCTATCTCACTCTTCTAGAAATATGGATATTGATATAGCCAAACATTTACTAGCTAGGATTTGTCTTTTAGATGAATGTGGTGTTATGTATGACAAAGTGGGGGCAATGATGAAGGAGCTATCAAAACATCTTCGAATCTAACCAATAATGCTTCAATAGTATTATTGCTGGTAATACGATTAGATAAATCTTCCATCTTTGCCATTAATCTAAAAAAACAAGCCACATTGTTTTATCGAATGAGTTTCTACAATTAATAATGTTTAATCATCTTGATATCCATCTTTCGATTTCTTTGCAACTAAACTTGCTCATCACCTAGTTGAAATTTCATTATCAGTTTATAATAATCCACAATGATAGATCCTAAAGTAGTTAACCATTGAATTCTTAACACCAATTTTTCCCCATGTATTGGTAACACATACAGATCAATCATAAAATCAACATTAGCCATCTTCAAAGGATCTAGTTCACAAATATCCTTGCACGTCAATTTGTCTTCATTCCCTATCATTACAGAAAATTACGGAATAGATAATATTGGTAAGTTCAATTGCTTAGCCACATGAGATTGTATGAAATTATGTGTGCTACTAGAATCCACCAAAACAAAAATGAATTTGCCATGTATTAATCCTTGCAACCTAAGACTCTTAGCGGTTAATACTCTTGATAAAGCATGATAGCTAATTTTCACATTATCTAAACTTGACAAATTATTTTCTTCTGGTTATATAGTTTAATCCTCCCATTCTTCTTCCTCTTGCTCACCCTTTGGAGACATCATCAATAGAAATTTTGCTTCACACACGTCCTTTGTGAAACTTCTCATCACAATTATAACAAAGTCCCTTCTCTCTCTTGAAAGCCAATTCTGCTTGGGACATTTTCTTGACAAGTTGTGACTTTTTAGGGAGATTGGATTATGAACTAGAAACAAAACTAGATGGTTGATTAAAAGGTTTAAATGACTTTGTTTAAATAGAAGGTTTCGAGGAATATTGTTGTTTAGAAAAAGAAGATTGTAATGCCCTAAAACCTTAGGCCATGCTACTGCCCACCATGTGTCCTTATCTCATAAGAACACATTAAGACTCTGAATCAAATTTGATACATTTAACCTATAACTCCCATATGAAAACATTTCATACATCTCCAAAGTTTAAAATAATTTCATAAACCATATCAAACATCTAATATAGTGGAAGTCTTTAAACACCAAAATAACATTCTCAAAAGATAACGTTTATTATAGCCCAATAAAGTAATTCTCCCAAAACTTAATCACCATAATAATAATGGTAATCTTCATCATCCTCTCTTTGTGATTCACCCAAACCCAAGTTATCTTTTAGGTTTTCATCTCTCTCAAAACCTGCATCTAAAAATGATTCCCCGAAGGGTGAGCTAATGCCCAATACGTATAACACAAACACACATGCATGAATAAGCATAAACAAGTATAACACATATCATGCAAACTTAAACATAGACAACCATTTCTTAATACAATATATGTCCACAAGCAACAATAAGGTACTCATGACCCCCTTAACACACTTTACACACTAGAGTATGATTTGGTGATGGGAACTACCACTACAGGCCCTACACCCATAAACCCTTAATCTTTAAACTTGGTGATGGGAATCGCCACTACAACCTCACATCGATGTACACTTAAACCACTTAATCCTGGTGATGGGAATTGCCACTACGAGCCCCACACCCATGTTCACTTAAACTTGGTGATGGGAACCATCACTTTAGGCCCCACACCCATGTTTACTTAAACCTCTTAACCAACATTTAGCCCAGATCATTTCCAAGCACGACTCCACTAGGGAAAACATCACACAAGGATCATTGGGGTGCTCCCTAGGGATCTGCCACTACCGGCCCCTAAGTCAAGCCAAGCACATACAAGAAACAACTTAAACACTTAGCTCAAATCATTTAACTTAATCAATTTCAATGCATAGTTAACTTAAACAAGCATAACTCAACACACAAGTTATACGTACCTTAAATCCTAGCCTTAAGCACTTCCAATCTTTGATGTAAGCTAAGTTGAAATATATTCAATCAACAAGTTCTTCTTAGTACTTAATCTAAGATCAATACCATTCTCTTATTTCTCTTAATCCTATTTCTTAAAATTCTTTAAAGCCTTACTAGCTATCTAGGTTGCATAGAAATTAGTTTAATTTGAAGTTAAATGAAAGTATAATTATATTATACTTTATTCAACACGGCCATGTTGGGGACCATGTTGCTCAACACCGGTTGGAGTACGATCGTGTTAAGGGTTGTGTTTCTTTTGATGTAAAATTTAGCTTCAACATGGTTAAAACACGACCGTGTTAAGAGGTCGTGTTACCTTTAACTCAACATGGTCAAAACACAACCATGTTAAGAGGTCATGTATCTTTCAATGCAACTTTCACACTCAACATAGTCTAAACACGACCGTGTTAGAAGGCCAAGTATCTCTCGGTATATCTTTTGAATTCAAAACGGTCAAAACATGACCATGTTAGTAGGCCATGTTACCCTCGGCAATCTCCACAAACCCTAATTCTTTTACTTCAAATTCTCCAAAACTCAATCCTCTCTATTCCTCAACTTAATTAAATCTCTAAAATACGTAATTATAAATAAATTACACGAACTTTCATGCTTACTTCAAATTCCCTATGAGTTGAATCCTTAAACCTTTTAGGTGATGCGAGATCGGTTTGATCGGATTCCTAATTGATACGAACCATGCCAACCTGTGACGAAACCCAATACCAATACACTCAGAATTCGTTACCTACGATGCCAAACACCTAAAGTGGAAACCGCGACCCGTTGTCTATAAGCGAGACAAGAACCTTGGTATAATGTGAAGACGCCACAATCGGGATGAAAGACCGATTGATAAGTCGGGTTGAACGCCACGGAAATAAAATCCGATAAGTTCTAGTTAGTTCTTGAAGAACCAAGAGAGGAGCCTCTCAAAAGATGTTTAATGTTCTAAGATGTATGTTCCATCCTCTGTATTCTAACCCTAGGAGCTTATATTAAGGTTTACAATGTGTAACATTAAAGCCCAAAACGACATAACTTAGATAAGTTGCGTAAAAACACAAAAACAGAACAAGAAAGCCGATGGTGTAAACATGAAAGCCGGCGGCCTTGAGCCGGCCTTAAAGAGATACACGACCGTGTACTTCTAGACATGTATCTTTCTGTGGATTTGCTTGACTCCATACACGACCGTGTCTTTTAGTTGTGTCTCTGGCCGTGTATGATTCTGTGCAATCTTAAGATTCCTACATGGCCGTGCCTTGAAAATACACGCCCTCTTCATCCCGTGTCCAGTGTGACTTGTATAAGAGCAAGGGTCTTCCCATGGTTGTTCCAATCCGTTCCAACTTCATGATTGCTCTAATCCTTTCCGGCTTCATGGACATCCTTTATCAACCCGTTAAGTGCTTCCTTGAGTCGTTTCGCTCGACTTCTTATGATCGGTCCAGGCGGCACTTCAAGAGGGTCCACATTCCTTCTTCCGGCTCGACTTTCATCATGGATCTCATCATTAGGTCTCTTCTCCATTACACCTTTCCCAATCTTCAAATCCTGATGCACACATGATACTCATGAGTTCTAAATCCAATAACATAACTTGAAGTTCATGTAAAATCCCTTACCTTTCATCTTTTGAAATTAGACCTCTCATGTTTCCTTTCGTCTTAGGGTCCCTGCAGAGAGTTATCTACTATTTTATTGTAAGGGAATGAAAGGGAGGTAACGTTAGGTCATTTGGGTTAAATACTCCCCATCGTAAAATGTTCAAATTGCCTTTCTAATTTTCTGAAATTCCATCCTCACCCTTAGCTCTTTGTGATAATATATATATTAAATAAATTGATAGATAAAATTTTCAAATATTACAATCTCCCCCCCTTATAAAAACTTTTGTCCTCGAAAGTACCTAATTCTGGAAAAGTTCTAGATACTTCCTCCTCATTTCTACTTCCAGCTCCCACGTCGCTTCCCTTTCTGTTTCGTTTGTCCATTATACTTTAACATAAGGGATTGTTTTCCTCCTTAATACCCGTTCTTTAGTGTTTAGAATTTTGATTAGTCTTTCCAAAGATGTCAGGTTTAGCTACACATCTAATGGTTCCAAAGCCATTATTTAATCCAGGTCGGGTACATATTTCCTTAGTATGAATACATGGAATACATCATATACCCCATCCAAATTCAATAGAAGAGCTAACATGTAAGCTAATGTGCCTATTTTTTCCAAGATCTCAAATAGGCCTATATACCTTGGGTTTAGCTTTTCCCTCAACTCGAATCTGATCACTCCCTTTGTTGGAGAAATCCTCAATAATACCTTATCTCCCACTTAGAATTCCAAATGATGCCTTCTCTTGTCTGCATAGCTCTTTTGTCAAGACTAGGTCATCTGTATTGATAGGAATCAGACTCTTCCAAGACCTATCACTAGAGGCCGAGCTAAGGGCCTCCAAAATCTAGTTTTGAGGATTTCGCTAGAGAAACCTAACCTTGAGAAATCTAACCTACTTTCTACATCTTTGCACTATAATTTTGATGCATTTCAGCAAGTTCATCTGTCAGTCCTACAGGATGCTAAAACACCCTTACTACTGAGCGAATCAGGGTTGTCAACGGAACCTGATTCAAAAGCTTCTTGAAGACCGGCATCATGAAGGACCATTTCTTTTATATATTTACTCTTTTATGAACTATTTTGGTTGTATTTTGGCTTTGGGACACTTTTATTTCCTTGTAATTTTCATTTAGGGTTAGCCATCTTAAAAGTAGCAAACTTGTAATTCTGAGCACTTTTTAACCCTAGGAGTAGTAAGTATAAATACTTGCTTAAGAGAAGGTTTGAGGAGGCCATATTTTGCAGAATTGAGAGTTCATATTCACGTGAGAATTAGGGTTCCTAATTGTCATTAGACTCTTATCAATTTCAATCCTAAGAGTTGAAATTGTGGTGAGTGCAACACCTTGAAATTATGAGTAGTATCAATTTCATTTTGTTGTGATTTCTTTTCTTCTCTAGTGTGTCATATCTAGGGGTTAATTGAGATAGTTCTTGGACAGATTTACTTCTTATTATTTTCAAATTCTTGTATTTAATTAAGATCCTTTGCATTTGAATTCTATTCATCCTTGAAGAATTCCTCTTAAAACGTGATTATCACTTGTGGAAAGGAGTTCTTAGAATTGAAGTTTTCTTTTGAATTTGTAGATTATTCTCGTGGGATTATATGTGATTAGTGTGTTGTTAGAAGAGATTATCATTGAGGTATCACAATTGCAACATTGAACATTTGGATTTCATTGCATTTTCACGAGGGTTCACGCAATTTTTGCCTTTTTGGAGCTGGTTTGTTGTTGACTTGAGTTTGCTTTTTCTTGAGTCTTTTAATTGTGCTTCTAAGTGGATTTAGGCACATCATGTATTCTCTACCTGATTAGTTTTACCTTGTCGACACTTCTTCTACTAACTCTAACCCCATCATCTGTCTTTCTCTCACTTCATCCCAATGTAGTGAGGATCTACACCTTTTTCCATAAAGAGCTTTATATGATGCCATCTAGATGGTTGCCTGGTAACTGTTACTATGGGTAAACTCCACTAGAGGTATATGCTCATTCTAATTTCCTCCAAAGTCTAGTGCATATCCCCTGAGTAAATCTTCCAGTATTTGTATAGTCCTTTCAAACTAACCATCTGTCTATGGGTAGAATGTTGTACTAAACTACAATTTAGTGCCCAATGCTTTATGTAGGCTGCTCTAAAATCTACTCACAAACCTTATGTCTCTATCAGAAGTGATTGTCACTAACGCTCTATGCAATCTAACTATCTCCTATATGTATATTTGAGTCAGTTTCTCCAATTTGTATCTTACTCTAACAGGTATAAAATGAGCAGACTTGGTCAATCTATCCACTATAACCCGAACTGCATCTTGCTTCTCCTTAGTATTTAGGAGGGCTATAACAAAGTCCATTGTCACATGCTCCCATTTCCACTTCGGTACTGGAAGAGGCTATAATTCTTCAGCTGGTCTTTGATGTTCTATTATGATCTGCTGGCATATGAGGCATCTGACTACATATTCTGCTATTTCTCTCTTCATGTTTATCCACTAATAGCAGGTTTTCACGTCCTTGTACATTTTGGTACTTTCTAGATGTATTATGTAGGTAGAGTGATGTGCCTATTTCATTATCTCTCTCTTCAATTCTACATCCTTTAACATACATAGCCTCAATTTGTACCTTAAGGTCTTTTCTGCATCTAGGTTAAATTTTGGAGCCTTCTCTTGTTCCATTCTACTCTTGATCTCTTGAATGTCCTTATCTTCCATCTGACTAGCTTTAATTCTATCCATTATGGTTAGCTGAATCTTAGGTATCCATTTTTGCTCCCACTTCTTATGTTAAAATTTCTAGCTCCAATTTGTGCATATCTTCCAATAACTCCTTGTGTGAAGTGATGAGAGTGGCTACATTACCTTGTTTCTTTTTGCTAAGGGCGTTTACCACCACATTGGCTTTTCCTAAATGGTAGTGTATCTGATACCGATCTTCTTACTATTTAACTTTAGACCTATAGGCAAGTTCATATATTGATTCTATAGTATAGTGGATAAAGATATCGAGTGTCAATCCTACAGGGATTACGAGTACTAGTAATTATCTTTTTTTCTAATTATCTAATTAATAAAATTAAATAAACAAATAAATAAAATAAATAACGAATAAATTAAAGAAAGTAATAATCAATAAAAATATATTCAGATACTGAATCCCCCTATAATTACTAATGTAATTAATTAATTATTATTCAAATTCTTATTTTATTCTTGGACCGTGGGAATTCCTAAATTGAACTAATAGCTTTCTCAACTCATACTAATTCCTAATTCTAGGTTGATTAATTGGAATCTCTTCCTAATTAAAACTCCTAGAATTACATTACATTCGATCTATGAATTCTGCTATTTGGTTTGACCTTAATTCAGAAGATTTATGTCATCCTATCTCTAGATTTGCATGCAACTCTTTTTAATTATGCTAAATCTATTCTTATATAAAATCTCTCGATTTTTATATAAGAAATCAAATTTTAACTAATATACTAGCAATATTAAATTGAAAATAATAAATACACATAATTGAATCATAAGAATACTAAATAAATTATTGAATAATAATCATAAAAATTGCATGTTCATTCTAGAGTTCATCATACCCGAATATAAAAGAAATTAAGTCATAAATATATTAAATCTAAAAACAATGATAATAAAAGAAAGCATAAATAAAAGCATTAAAATCTAATCTTAATTTTCTAATTTTATTTTCTTGTTCTAATTTTTAACTAAAACTATAACTATTCTCTTATTTAATACTCTACTCCTACTGTCTACTGTCATCTAATGTCTTCTACTATCGGCTTTATATATATATATATATATACATATATATATGTATGTATGTATGTATGTATGTTGAATGCTTGGACAATATCTTGGATGAAATCTTTGCTTCTGATTTGATCATTATCTTGTCGTTGTATACATATATATATATATATATATATAAGATTCAAAGCTTTAGATGTTGAATGGAATCTTCTTCCCGTGCTTTCCAACATCTTTTTTAGCTGATTTTCCAGCATGTTTTGGATTAGCATTGCAACACGAACATGTTGTCTACTGTGTACAATTCTGTCTAGCTTTTATCGTCAACACACCCATCAGCACAATTGTGTTGCTTCACATGTACAAAGATGAAAAAGGTTTATAAAGGGTAGAAAATGAAGAATTAAGATGGAAGAATCTTGGTAATTTGGACTCATGAAGTTTAGCTAAACTCATAGCTTCTAATAAAGATGAAGGACGAGAAGTTAAGACATCCTCTTCAATTATGGGTTTAAGACCCAAAATGAAACAACTTTTAAGAAAACTTTCTAAAAGACTCAAAACATGGTCAAAAAGAGATTCAAATTCATTTTGATAGTCAAGTACAATACCTATCTAAACTAATTTTGAAAGTTTACTCTAAAAATCTTCAAATAAGGAAGGACCAAAATGTATTTCCAAAGCATTAAGAAAAGTACGTCAAGTTGAAAGTAAACCATTCTTGGTTAAACATTGACACCAACATAAAGCCTCATTTTCCATCACAAAAGATGCCATTTTCAATCTTTTAGAATCTGAAACTTCATGAAAATCAAAGAGCTAATTTGCCTTTGTTAGTCCTAAAAAGTTACCAAAAGGGGGGGTGAATTGGTTAAAAGGAAATTACTTTCTTATAAAAAAAAAAAAAAACACATCCTTAATTAGTTGCTTGTAAATTATGGCTTTGAATTATCTTTGCAATCACAATAGATATATAAATGCATGAAAATAAAAGAGTAGAGTAAGAATAGTCTATGCAATAATTTATAGAGGTTCAACCTCAAGTGTACATCTTCTCTTCCAGCTCCAAGTCGGGATCCCTATATTCCACACCAATATGTTCCACTATATCCAATTACAAAATAAGACTTACAAATAGTTATTACAATTCACTCTGTCAGACTTCAAGCTATCACATGGCTATCTCTAAACTCAAAGCCTATTTATATTCTAGCTCTCACAACAAATATCAAAACAATGAGAAATGAAAAAGATAGAATCCTCACTAAGTTTAGTACAAAAATGAAAAATGTGATACAATATTTTCAAAGATAGCTGAGTTTTTTTCTCGTGTTCTATACTGTTTTGTTCTCAGACGCTAAAAAGATATTTTTCTTCTAATCACACAATGGCTACAAAAAAAAAAAGTTTGACGTTGAACCCATTCTGGATATTTTTCCGAAGATCATAAATCATCTTCAAATACAAAAACTTCTTCCATGTTGTTACTAAAGTACCAAGATAATATCAACAGTTGACTTCATATCCCTTAAAGATAGAAATGTACCATGGTTGTTATCCCATTTTAGTAATTTTTGCTCCTCAAGCACAATTTTAAAATTTGAAAAATAGAAATCTTTGTCAAGCATACTCTGCCTCATCAGATCAGAACCAACTATAATTTTAATTTCTAAACTTATTATAATTTTAAATCCTCAAGATATATTAACCAACTATGTAAAACATTTTGAATGTATTACCTAAATGCACTCAACTTTGGAGCTGAGCCTTCAAGTTGATTAAATCTTCAAAAACTCATCTTGTAATAGGTTGTTCATTTCTACAGTTATGTTAGTGTAGCAGGTCTACTCTTCGAGTCAGTCTCTAAGTTACCTTATGACTAAAAGCTTGAGAGTCATACAACAAGTTTACTTTTTGAGTCAATCTCTGAATTACCTTTTGACTAAAAAATTGAGAGTGAAACTTTTCTTCTAAGAGATTAAATTGATTTACATATATATTATTTATCTGCACACTTAATAACATAATTAGTAATGTCCTAACGTTTTATTATCATCAAAACTATTATAAAGAGAACTTAACATTTCCCCCTTTTGTATGAAAACAAAACCCTTTATTAACAAAAATATTCAAAACTTTTCAGATTCCTTTTCCACACATTCCTTTTTTATACATATTTTGTATTTAGATTTCTTTTTCATAGATATCATGGTTTTAAATTCCTTTTTCACACATGCACACATATTTCTCCCCCTTTTTGTTATCAGCAAAAAAAATAAGAAAATAAATATAACAAATGAGAATATTAACAAGAGTGAAGTAGTAGAATATAAAGTAGATTCTTCATTAAGGCAAATGTAGCAATAAAACAAATAACAAGATAGTCTAAATAGTACAAATATCAATTAATTTTTCTTTGTTTTCTTAACAAACTTTCTAGCACATCTTTTAAATAATCTAGACTTTCTTAAAGCGAGGGTATCTTCAAGTTGTTTAAATTAGAATTTCTTGAAATCTAGAAGTTGATAAAGAAGATCTACGAATTTGGTGCTAATTCATCTAGATTTTCTTGAGAGAAAGTTTTGGATTGAGGTGATGGTAGTTGAGCATTTGAGGTAGTAAGAGAAGTTAGTGTAGAGTTTTGATCCAATTCTACATTGGCTTGTGAAGCAACTGGACTCTATTTAGGAGAGGATGATTTAACTAGTTTAGGGGACAATTTGATGGATGAAGGAAAAGTCTTAGGATGTTTTGAATTAAGTTTTTCAAAACCTTTTAGTGTATCTAGTACTGATTTTTTAAGATCCTTCTTCATTTCAACAAACCTTTTCTCCATTAGATCAATAAGGTTATCATGGAGATCCAATCTTGAAGATCCTCTAGGTGGTTTACTAAGAATACTTTCTAAGTCACTTTCTAACTCATTATCTTCGGGAACCTCCTTTCCTTTATTGATTTCAAATTTCACGCAAGTTCTAACATCATTTTTTTTTTCTTCTCCTTCTTAACTTCCTTTCTTGCTCTCTTATGGGGTACATTTGTCTCGTTTTCATATTGTTCAGAGGTTTCCAAACCACTTTCTGAGTTCAATGAAAACTCTCCCTTAGAAATTGCCTTCACCCTCTTCCAATCAAACTTAATGTTATTAAATTTTGGATATCTATACCATGCCCCATCCTTTGAAAATCAAAATATTTCTTTCGCTAAGTTGTTCATATGTTTCAAATTTATCTCACTAATCCTTTTTTATTCTAATTGGTAACTTAGTCTTCTTAGGTAGACTAAGTTTCTTGAAACTAAATATTTTCATTAAGAGATTGCAATACAGTCTGTATTCTCTTATCCTCCACATGTGCTTCAATATTCTACTTGGTATATCAATTTTCAACTTACTTTTAATTACTAGGATCACTACTACCTCTTCTTTAGAAATTGTTGTTTTACTTCCATTTTTCGATAGTATGCAATTTGTAACAACTTCATGCCAAAGTCTTAGCAGTAATTCAAATTCTATAGAAAATATATCTTTTTCTACAAAATTTCCTACTCCATCATTGATTTCCTTAAAAATCTCATTTTTAGTAGGATTGATCAGCTTTTCATCATCCTTTTCATCCTTTATATCAAAACATTCAATGAGATTTTTCCTAGTAATCTTCATAGATTTTCCTGAAATCCTTGATTTTAAGACTAAATCTTCCAACATTTCTAGGTTATCATAAAACCCTCTAACTAAAACTCCATCTACACCATTAGTCTAATTAAACATATTTTTATATCCTATTCTATCCAACCAATGATCCTAATAAAATCCATTATCTCTAGAAATTTTGAAATCTATAAAAGAACATTCCAATACCTTATTTGAAGTTCTTTTCATTTTCTTTGGTTGAGAGCTATCAGATATCAACTTGAAGAAGATTTTCTCTTCTTTTTCTTTTATTCTTTTCTAAACTCTGGTTATTTTTCTTTAGATTCAATTTTAGTGTTAAAGTTCGGTTTCATGTTGTCATTTCTAAAACCACTTCCAACGAACTTAGTTTCACTAGCTATTTCTTCACTATCACTTTTCTCTTTATCAGACATCTCCTAATAGGAATCAAAATCCGACAAGACCTATCATTAGGGCAAGAACTAAAGGAATTCAAATTTTGGCGATGAGGGCCCATTTTGAGCAGATTGACCCCGGAATTATTTATAAATTAACCTCTTTTCTATTATTCTTGTATTGTGATTTCCAACAGGCACACTTATCATATTTTATAGGGCAATGAACAAACTCCCTCAGACTCAGCTTGTGGGTTATCCATGAACCGAACTGAATCGGCGATGAGCTGGGCTGATGAATCCTATAGAAGACCGGCACCTTGAAGACCAATTTCTTTTATATATTTTTCATTTTCATGGACTATTTATGTTTTAATCATTTTGGAACACTTTTATTTTGATTGTAATTTTCATTTAGGACTAGCCACCTTAAAAGTGGCAAACTTGTAATTTTGATCATTTTCTAACCCTAGGAGTAGCAAGTATAAATACTTGCTTATAGTTGGATTTGAGGAAGGCCATTTTTTTTCGCAGATTAGACATCAACACTTCACGTGTGGAATTAGGGTTTATCTTAGTTCAAAAATCTCTTATCAATTTCAACCCAAGAATTAGAATTATGGCGAGTGCGACAAAGGGAAATTGTGAGTCATATCAATTTCATCTTTGTTGTTTTTCATTTCTTCTCTAGTGAGTCATATCTCGGGTGGATTTGAATCTTTCTTGGAATTATTTGTGAGTGTAATTCATGAACAATTTTCTTGTTAAGATTGATTGTTCTTTTAGTACTTGAATTATATATATCATTTAGTGTTGGTGTGCATTGGAATTGAAGGAAGAGTGGAAATCACGGTTTTGATGCTTCAATTTTGATCTGATTTCACTTGGATCTAATCTCTCTTTGTTGTTATTTGGTGAAGATTACAAATAGGGATTGTAATTACATCATTTGATCTTCATTTTTCCATCAAATCTCAAAGGGTTTCACATGATTTGTCATCCACATTGGACCGGTTTTGTGATTGAATTGAGTTGTTTTTCTTGAGTCATTTGATTGTGCTTAGACTTGGTTTTGAGCACATCATCTTTTGGTATCAGAGCACAAGTTGAGAGAAGGGATTAAGTGTTGGTTAATTTCGTGATTATCATCTTCAATTAAGGTTCTTCATTATTGAACCGAACTTATGTGTAGTGACCTTGACTTGCGAAAATTATTTTGATTGGAATTCTGATTTGCTGCTTGTTGGAGTTGGATTGGGAGGATTGTTGTAGCTTCTTGTGCTTGATCATTTTCGTGGAAGGGAAGGAGAGTAAAAGTGTTGTTAATTCAACATTTTTTTTTTAACTTGAAAAATTTGCCTTTTCTTGCCGTGACTAGCTTGTTGCTTAAAGGAGCTTGTGGCGTTTTGTTGTTGTTGAGTCCATTGTGCAAATTTGAAATTGGGGAAGTATTTTACAGATTTGCATTGTGTTGAATAGTAAGGAATCTATTTGAATTCAAACACCTCAATTAAGTTTCAGGAGTTAATGAGTGTTATTTGAATTTGAAATTCATTTCTTACCAATTGAGGAAGGATTGCAATTAGTGAAGATGTTGAAATTCAAATTTGAATTGCTGCCTATTTGTTAAGTTGAGGATTAAATTTGTGGAAAGTGGAGTATATCTTGTTATCCTTGCCGTGGAAGTGGAAGTGGAAGTGTATTTTTTGTTGTTGCCATTTGTTATTATTGCCGTGGAAGTGGAGTGCAATTTTGTGTTGTTGCCGTGGGAGTTGATCCAATTTGTTGGCATGAAGATTAACCTATTCCAATTTTGTTGTGGAAGTATTATCTTGTTGTTTAGTTTTTTTACACTTGGAGGCTTGAACACTTTTGGCTTCCTTTGATTATTGGCTGTGATTGTATAGTAAATTTTGAAGCAAACCGTGAAAGATTGAGAGTAGTGTTCAATTGGTGAAGTGGATTTGTGTTGTGTACTTTTGTTTTTGAAAAAGTGGAGGATTAACACTTGTATTTCCAGATTTGAATTCAGATTTGAAGTGTGAATTAAGAAGCCAATTTGAAATTTCAAAACACACATTAAAGTCATTGTTTAATTGTGTGTCATTTGAATTTAAAATAGCTTCTTACCATTTATGGAATTGTGTACTTATTGAACTCCTTTTTGAATTTGAAAGTGGGTTGCCTTATCTTATGTAGAAGTTGTGGATTTGGTTGTATTTTTTAATTTAGTGAAGAGTGGGTGCATTTGGTGTGGGCTTTGGTGTGTGTAGTATAGACCATTGTTGTTGGAGGCGTGATTGGTGTGGAACCGTGAGTAAAAGGGGAGAAGTGTGGTGGTAAAGTTGTGTATTTTTGTATATGTTGAGGTGCTACCCATTGTGAAGTAATTGGTGTGAAACCAAAGCAAGGATAAGGAAAGTTGAGTAGTAGAATTTAAAATTCAAACAAGTCATTAAAGTGTGAAAGTAATTAAACTAATTACTTAAAAACTAATAGTTGAATTTAATTCTATCTACTTGAAAGTAATTGTGTGTGTACTTCATTTATTTAACTTTACTTGAAGTAACAATAAGCATTTCTTGTATTGGTTGATTGTGAGCACCGTGGGTGTATAGGGGCGTGTAAGGGTGTGTTGCCGTAGTGTGGTGAAGTGTATTGAGGTTATTGAAATTAGTAAGCAAAAATGTCAAGTGAGTTGTATTTATCTACTAACATATTGCATCGGGACTTAACTTCCTTTCAAACCATTGATGAGGGACAAAGAGAAAACTTGTTCCATACTTCTTGTAGGGTACAAGGAAACTTGTGCGTAATTATTATTGATGGTGGTAGTTGTACTAATGTTGTAGCTGCATCATTAGTATCGAAGTTGAAACTTGAAACTATCCCACATCCCAAACCCTATACATTACAGTGGTTGAATGATCGGGATGGTCTTTGTGTGACCCAATGGGTTAGGGTGCCCTTCAGTATAGGGGACAAGTACTATGATGAGCTTGAATGTGATATTTTTCCTCTTTGTACATCCCATATATTACTTGGTAGACCATGGTTGTATGACAGGATGGTATTACATGAAGGGTATAGAAATACTTATATGTTCAAAAAGATGGAAAACGTATAGTATTGAACGCTATGTCGCCATCAGAGGTCCAGGAGATGCAAAGACAGATAAAACAACCATCACAGAACCTTGAGGATCATAGCCACATGATCAAACCTTCAGAGGACCAAACTGTGCAGACACAGGTATGCCAACCTTCAAAGGTTCTTGAGGGCTCTAGTGACACGAGCCAACCCTTAGAGCATAAAATTTGTCAAACACCGATGTGCTAACCTTCAGAGGATCTTGATGATCATAGTTAGACGAGTAGACCACTAGAGAGCCAGACTATTTAGAAACAGTTATGTTTACCTTCAAAGGTTTCAGAGGGTAATGAGCAGTTGGGCTAACCATTAGAAGACCATGAGGATCAGCAACATACAGATGAGTTAGAAAAGGAGGAAACGGTTTTAGTGGAACAAGTTGATACAGGGTCGACTTTATTGGATAATGGAGCATTATTTGTGTTGCAGATGAGGTACATCCTATAAATGGAGGAGAGAAAACAATCACCACCCGTGGTATTTCAAATTTTGGGATTCTGCAGTGATATTTCTTCAGGTGGCTTGCTAGGAGAAAACAAAGTCTCTACCGCATTTAATCTACCAGATTTGAGGACAAATCTTTTTGAGGCCCGAGGAGATGATAGGAATCAAAATCCGACAAGACCTATCCTTAGGGCAAAAACTAAAGGAATTCGAATTTTGGCAATGAGGACCCATTTTGAGCAGATTAACCCCGGAATTATTTATTAATTAACCTCTTTTCTATTATTCTTGTATTGTGTTTTCCAACAGGCACACTTATCATATTTTATAGGGCAATGGATAAACTCCCTCAGACTCAGCTTGTGGGTTATCTATGGACCGACCTGAACCGGCGATGAGTTAGGCCGATGAATCCTATAGAAGATCGACATCTTGAAGACCAATTTCTTTTATATATTTTTCATTTGCATGGACTATTTATGTTGTAATCATTTTGGAACACTTTTATTTTTATTGTAATTTTCATTTAAGACTAACCACCTTAAAAGTGGCAAACTTATAATTTTGACAATTTTCTAACCCTAGGAGTAGCAAGTATAAATACTTGCTTATAGTAGGGTTTGAGGAAGGCCATTTTTTTTTTTTTTTTTTTTTTGCATATTAGACATCAACACTTCACGTGTGGAATTAGGGTTTATCCTAGTTCAAAAATCTCTTATCAATTTCAACCCAAGAATTGGAATTGTGGTGAGTGTGACAAAGGGGAATTGTGAGTCATATCGATTTCATCTTTGTTGTTTTTCATTTCTTCTCTAGTGAGTCATATCTAGGGTAGATTTGAATCTTTCTTGGATTCATTTGTGAGTGTAATTCATGAACAATTGTCTTGTTAAGATTGATTGTTCTTTTAGTATTTGAATTATATATATCATTTAGTGTTGGCGTGCATTGGAATTGGAGGAAGAGTGGAAATCACAGTTTTGATGCTTCAATTTTGATCTGATTTCACATGGATCTAATCTCTCTTTGTTGTTATTTGGTGAAGATTAGAAATAGGGATTGCAATTACATCATTTAATCTTCATTTTTCCATCAAATCTCAAAGGTTTTCACGTGATTTGTCATCCACATTGGATCGGTTTTGTGATTGAATTGTGAGTTGTTTTTCTTCAGTCATTTGATTGTGCTTAGACTTGGTTTTGAGCACATCATCTCCTTAATAGGGTCGTGTAATTTTTTTGACCTTATTTCTCTCCTTGTCTTTTCCCTCTTGTCTAAAGATACCATTTGCTCATAATCAGTTAATTCATTCCTAATGGTGATGGTTTCTATGTTTTTCTTAGAATTAACACGTTTATACACTATTCTAGAGGATTTTCTTAGAGCCATTGTAAGGTTTGGAATTTTGAAATTGAATGGTGTTTAAGGTTCTTTTTCGAAGTTCAATCGTAATGAAGTCTAAAGTTTGAACATTTCAAGTTATAGTTAGTGAGAGAGAGAAGGGTTGCTCTCTAAATCAGTTTCTAATTTAAAGGAATTGGGAAGAGTGCTTCAACAGCTATACAAATTGGTTATTTTTATTATTTTGCAGAAATGACATATATATAATTTTTTACTATTATTCCTACATATAGAAAAATATAATATAAAATAAATACATTAAAAAGAATTATACATACCAATTTCATTTTTCGAAAATTCGAATATATTTTTATCTAAAGGTTGTGTAAAAATATCTTAATATTAAGTTTTAGTGAAAATGAATTCAATATTAATATTTCCATTTGCAACATGATCCTTAATGAAATGATGTCTAATTTCTATATGTTTTGATCTTGAATGATGCACAAGATTTTTTTCAAATTTATAGCACTAGTATTATCACATTTTATTGGAATATTTTTATAAATTAATCCATAATCTTGTAATTGCTATTTTATCTAAAGAATTTGTGCACAACAATTTCCAATTAAGACATATTCAGCTTCTACTATTGATAGAGCAACAGAATTCTATTTCTTATAAGACTAAGAATCATTTTATCTCTTACGAATTGACAAGTACCAAAAGTACTTTTCCTATCTACTTTACATCCTACATAATTGGCATCTAATTATCCAATCAATTCAAAACATTGATTTTTAGTGTACCAAATTCCTAATTTTGCATGTATGCGATGTACTTGAAAATTTTTTTAATAGCTTTTAAATGTGTTTGAGTTAGATTACTTTGAAATCTTACATAAATACAAGTAGAAAATAAAATATTTGGTCTAGATGCAATCAAATTCAAAAGTAAACCAATTAAACTTCTATATAATTTTTCATTGATTTTCTTACCTTGAGAGTCAAGATCTAACCTGATAGATGAACTCATTAAAGTAGCTACTTCCTTTAAATTTTCATATCTAAACTTTTTCAATATTTGCCTAGTATACTTCTTTTTAAGAATGAAAATTCCTTGTTTTGTTTGCTCAATTTGTAGTCCTAAAAAGAAATTAAACTCACCCATCATTGACATTTCAAATTCTGCCTACATAAGCTTTGCAAACTCTTAACAATATTTTTAACTAGTTAATCCAAATATTATGTCATCTACATAAATTTGTACAACTAATATATCATTATCATAGTGTTTCAAAAATAAAATTGTATCAATTGTGCCTCTTTAATAACCACTAGAGATCAGATACTCACTAAGTCTCTCATACTAAGCTCTTGGTGCTTATTTAAGTCTATATAAAGCATTTTTTAACTTAAAAACATACTCAGGCTTAAACGAATTCCCAAATCTCAAGGGTTGTTCAACATATACTTCTTCTTTGATATAACCATTCAAGAAACCACTTTTTACATCCATTTAGAATAACTTAAAATCTTTAAAACAAGTATAAACAAGCAAAAGTCGTATAGCTTCAAGTCTAACAATAGAAGCATAAGTTTCATCATAGTCTATGCCTTCCTCTTATGAATATCCTTTAGCTATAAGCCTAGTTTTATTTCTAATAATCTTTCCAATTTTATCTAGCTTATTTTTAAAAACCCATTTAGTGCCTATTATCAGTTTATTTTGTGGTCTAGGTACTAGATTCCAAACATTATTTCTTTAGAATTGACTTAATTCTTCTTGCATTACATTGATCTAATTGCAATCATTTAATGCTTCATCAATATTATTTGACTCAAATTTAGACAATAAAGCAAAATGATTTTCAAGTTCTTACAACTTAGATCTAGTTTTTATACCAGAATCTACATTACCAATAATTAAATTAGGAAGATTAAATGATTTATACTTCTAGGTTTTTGAACTTTCAAGATTACCTTCTGAACTATCTTCTATATTACCTTCTAAATTACCTTCTGCTATAGTTTTTGAGTTATTAGATTTTAAGATTTCATCATATGGTTCTTCCTTTTTATCTATATCAGATTTATTATTCTTATCTTCCTTTACTATTATGAATACTTCATCATCATCATAATCATCTTTTACTTTGTCAAGAAATTGTACATTGATGGATTCTTCAACTACTCTTGTAGTTTTATTAAAAATAAAATATGCTTTATTGTTTTGTGCATATCATAAAAAGATTGCTTCATCTAATCGTTCATCAAATTTTCCAAGGTTATTTGCATTCTTTTTCACAAAACACGGACATATAAACACATAAAAGTATGAAACAGATGGACTTCTATCACGAAATAGTTTATATGAAGTTTTCATGATACTAGGTCAAGCATACACTCTATTCATTACATAGCAAGCAATTGCTATAACCTCTGCCTAAAAGAATTCTACTACTCTACTTTCATTTAACATAAAATATGCATTTCTTGTATAGTTCTATTTTTTATTTCAACTACTCCATTTTGTTAAGGTGTATAGGGTACTAAAAATTACAATTTATTCTATGTTCTTCACAAAATGTTACAAAGAGAACATTGTCTCACTCTTTACAATGATCAATCCTCAAAGAAACAATGGAATATCCTTTCTCATTTTGTATTTGTTTAGCAAAAAATTTAAACAAATCAAAAGTATCAAACTTATGTTTTAGAAAGAATACCTGTGTATCTTGAAAAATTATCAACAATCACAAGTCCAAATTTATTTCCTCCTAGACTTAAAGTTCTTATAAGTCCAAAGAGACCAAGATGTAACAATTCAAGTGATTCTTTTTTTGTAGAAGTCATATTTTTACTTTTATATGTAACTGAAACCATTTTGTTCTTTAACAAGTTGTGCATTTAATATCATGCTTTATGTTAATCCTAGGCAAGCCAACAACAAGATTCTTTTTCAAAAGTTTTTCTAGCTAATTAAAATTCACATGTCTAAGTCTTTTTATGCCAAATATGTATATTTTTATCCATAGTCAAAATGCCACACTCATTATTCATATCAAAGGGTGTAATCAAATATATGTTCCTTTTCCTAAATTCTTCAAACAATTTTACTCCTTTAGTATTATAAGCATAACAATTACACATCTCAAATATAATTTTATAACCTTTATCACATAATTGACTTATGCTTAAAAGATTATGTTTTAATCCTTTCAACAAAGAAACATTTTCAATTGAATATGGACGATGACCAATCATACCTATTCTTATGATTTTACCTACACTATCATCTCTAAATCTTACATAGCTTTTTTCCTTCCACATTATGCTAGTGAATAAGGACACATCTCCTATCATATGGTCTAAACACCTACTGTCTAGATACTAGGTGCCTTTTATTTTAGTTCTTTGTCTCTACAATCATACAAAAAAGGTGATCAAACCCTTTTAGGAACCTAAACCAGCTTGGGTCCTTGATAAGTCAAACTCATCTTTTCTTATTTCTTAACTTGATGTGTACTGAGCTTTTTTCTTCTATAAAAGCAATACTTTTCTATGTATACTATCTTACTACAAAAGAAACACACATAAGAAAATGTATTATACCTTTAATTTACCTGATAGAGATAGTTTTGTCTTGGATATCATTTATCATACTCATACCTATAGTCTCTAAGGTCTCCTCTAAGTGGATACTTATGCTATTGAGGGTACCTTCTAAAGTATCCTCTACTGCGATTGTTTGAGTTCATTTTATTAGGTTTTTTTTATCTTCAATAAGTTGATCATTCACAAATTCACTTAACACAATCTTTTTCATATGATTAGATGAACTACCATGTTCAAATCTAAGTCCATGTTTAATACTCACAAGTCTTTAACTACTAATGAACATGTTTAGTTTTTCGTCACTTTTATTAAACTTATTGAAGTTATTTCTTATTAGTTGTGACAAATCTTTGATTCTAACTTTTAGGTATTTAATTTCATCCTTCAAAACACCATTTTCTTTTCTTAACCTATCAGAACTATTGATACGAACCACACCCACGTGTGACAAAACCCAATACCAATACGTTCAAAATTGCTACCCAAGATGCCAAACACAATCAAGTGGAACCGCGACCCGTTGCCTATAAGTGAGGCAAGAACCTTGGTATATTATGTGGACGCTACAATCGGGATGAAAGACCGATTGATAAGTCGGGATGAACACCACGGAAGAAAATCCGATGAGTTTAAGAGAAGTTCTTCAAATAACCAAGAGAGGAATTCTCTCAAATATGTTATTCAACCTTGTATGTCTGTTGTTTTCGTTCTCAACCTTAGGAGCTTATAGTAGGGTTTACAACTCGTAATAATAAAAGCCCAAAACGACATAACATCACAAAGTTACGAAAAAATAACAAAACAAGGAATAAAGAAGGCGGCGTAGGAGCCGACGTAGTAGCCAGCGTAGGGAGTATACACGGCCGTGCCTTCTGGCCGTGGGAATAAAGGCTGGCGGGGTAGGAGCCGGTGTAGTAGCCGGCGTAGACGTTATACATGGCCGTGCCTTTCTGGCCGTGTATGTTTCTGTAGATATTCTTGACACTATACACAGTCGTGCCTTTGAACCGTGTATATGGCCGTGTATGTTTCTATAGAGCCTCCAAACTCACTACACGGCCATGCCTTGTAAAGACACGCCCCCTTCAACCCGTATCCGTTATGACTTGTACAAGAGCAAGTGCATTCTCATGGTTGCTCCAATCCTTTCCAGCTTCGTGGACATCCTTGATCAACCCGTTAAGTGCTTCCTTGAATCGTTTCGCTCGAGTTCTTGTGATCGGTCCAGGTGGCACTTCAAGAGGATCCACATTCTATCTTCTGGCTTGGCTCCCATCATGGCTCTCATCATTCCCCTCCTCCTGAAAAGGATTTGTCCTCAAATCATAGCCTACATCAAAAGGACTCAAATCAGTAACATTAAACGTAGCACTTACTTGATACTCACCTAGAAAATCTATCTTATATGCATTATCATTAATGCGCTCAAGAATTTGAAATGGTCCATTGCCTCTAGGAAGTAATTTAGATCGACGCTGCACGGGAAAACGCTCTTTGCGCATGTGAACCCAAACCTAGTCTCCAGGTTCAAAGACAGCTTGTCGACGACCCTTGTTGGCTTGTTTCACATACTGCTTTGTTCTTCACTCAATGTTTAGCCTTGCCTTCTCATGGATCTGTTTAACAAATTCTGCTTTCTTCTTGCCATCTAGATTAACATACTCAGAAATAGGCAAAGGTGATAAATCCAAAGGAGTTAGTAGATTAAAACCATACACAATTTCAAAAGGAGTAAACTTAGTAGCAGAATGCATTATGTGATTATAGGCAAATTCAACATGTGGCAAACAATCCTCCCAACTTTTAATGTTCTTTTTAATGACGACCCTTAACAAAGTAGATAAAGTTCGATTTACTACCTCAGTTTGACCATCAATCTGTGGATGACAAGTAATAGAAAACAATAGCTTAGTTCCTAACTTAGCCCACAGGGTCTTCCAAAAGTAGCTCAAGAACTTAGCATCTCTATCTGATACGATTGTTCTAGGCATTCCATGCAATCTCACAACTTCCCTAAAGAACAAATTAGCAATATTGAAAGCATCATCTGTTTTGTGGCAAGGAATGAAATGTGCCATCTTAGAAAATCTATCCACAACTACAAAAATAGAATCTTGACCATGCCTAGATTTGGGTAATCCTAACATAAAATCCATGGAAATATCTACCCAAGGCTCATGAGGAATGGGAAGTGGGGTATAAAGCCCATGGGGTTGGACTCTAGATTTTGCTTGCTTACACGTGACACATCGCTCACAAATCCTCTCAACATCTCATTTCATGTAAAGCTAATAGAAGTGTTCCTACAATACCCCTAAGGTTTTAGCTACTCCAAAATGCCCCATTAAACCTCCTCCATGAGACTCCCTTACTAATAATTCTCTTAAAGAACAATTTGGAATGCATAGTTTACTCTCACTAAACAAGAATCCTTCATGTTTATAAAATTTACGATGACCACTCTTCTCACAATGCACATACTCTTCACAAAAATCTCGATCAGCAGCATACAATTCCTTAATGTGCTCAAAACCAAGCAGTCTAGAACTAAGAGTAGAGATAAAAGCATACCTTATAGAAAGTGCATCAGCAACGACATTCTCTTTACCTTGCTTGTAGTGGATGACATAGGGAAATGTTTCGATGAACTCCACCCAACGAGCATGCCTTTTTTTTAGCTTATGTTGTCCCTTCAAGTACTTCAAGGATTCATGATCAGTGTAGATCACGAACTCTTTTGGCCAAAGATAGTGTTGCCAAGTCTCCAGTGCTCAAACCAAGGCATATAACTCCTTATCATAAGTAGGGTAGTTCAAGGTTGCCCCACTTAGCTTCTCGCTAAAGAATGCAATTGCTCTTCTCTCTTGCATGAGCACTGCCCCAATACCTAATCCTGAAGCATCACACTCGATTTCAAACGTTTTAGAGAAATTAGGTAAAGTAAGTAATGGCATCTGAGTCAGCTTATTTTTAAGCGTCTGAAAGGCCTTCTCTTGTTGCTCTCCCCATCTAAACCCCACGTTCTTCTTGAATACCTCAGTAAGTGGTGCTGCAATGGTGCTGAAATCCTTCACAAACCTCTTGTAAAAACTCGCTAGTCCATGGAAACTCCGCACATTACTTACATTAGTTGGACTAGGCCATTCTTGGATCGCATGAATCTTTTCTTCATCAACCTGTATTCCCTGTGCACTAACAACAAAACCAAGAAGCACAAGTTTGTCTATGCAAAAAGTGCACTTTTTGAGGTTAGCATATAATTGCTCCTTTCAAAGCACTTCTAAAACATCCCTCAAGTGAGATATATGGTCTTCCAAACTCTTGCTGTAAATGAGGATATCATCAAAATAAACAACCACAAATTTGCCAATAAAGGCCCTCAAACATGGTTCATAAGTCTCATAAAAGTACTAGGTGCATTAGTTAAACCGAAAGGCATTACTAACCACTCATACAATCCATATTTTGTCTTAAATGCGGTTTTCCATTCATCACCTTCTTTCATTCTAATTTGGTGATATCCGCTTTTCAGATCAATTTTGGAAAAGACACTAAACCCATGTAACTCGTCTAGCATGTCATCTAAGCGAAGAATGGGATGAAGATACTTTACCGTGATGTTGTTGATGGTGCGGCAGTCAACACACATTCTCCATGACCCATCCTTCTTAGGCACCAAAATCACAGGCACTACACATGGGCTCATGCTTTCTCTCACGTACCCCTTCTCCATTAATTCATTAACCTGCCTTTGGAGTTCCTTTGTCTCCTCTGGATTGCTCCTATAAGCTGGTTTGTTTGGAATAGATGCTCCGGGTACAAGGTCAACCTGGTGCTCAATACCATGAATAGGTGGTAAACCCTTTGGAATCTCCTCAGGGAAGACATCTTCAAAGTCCTGCACAATAGATACAACCACACTAGGCAAAGAGTTAAAAGGTTCGTTAGTATTCAAACAAGTTTCCTTAAAAACCAGCAACAACATAGGTTGCTTCATCACTAACGCTCTCCTCACTACACTCACTCTTGCCACACAACTCTCCTTTTGCAAGGCTGCACTCTCCTTTTCACTCACCACCAAAGTTGATCCCCCTTCAACTTGGTCTCTCACGCTCTTTCCAGCCTCCCTCTCTTTTTCCTTTTGATATCGACTTTTGTGTTCCTTTTCTTTCTCGCTGTCTTTTGCTCTCTCACTCTCCCTCTATTTTTCACTCACCTTATATTTTGCAAAAGACTGTGATAGCTACAACTAATCCTCATACACCTGTTTAGATGTTAAAGGTTTAAGATTAAAGCTTTTCCCTTGGTGAACAAGCGTATATTTGTTAGAAAAGCCATCATGAACAACCTTCCTATAAAACTGCCATGGCCTCCCCAACAACACATGACATGCCTGCATCGGCACTACATTGCATAACACCTCATCCTCATACCTACCGATGCGAAAAGCAATCAAGGCTTGCTTACTCACCTTAGTCTCGCCACTATCATTCAGCCACTGCAATTTATATGGACTAGGGTGTTTAGTAGTCTTGAGTCCCAGCCTCTCGACAATAAAAGCACTCACCACATTAGTGCAACTTCCTCCATCAATGATCTAACTGCAAATATGATCACCTAGATAACATCTAGTATGAAAGATATTCTCTCGTTGCACCTCCTCTTCTTCCTTCACCTGCACATTCAAAGCTCGCTTCACTACTACCACTAACTTCCCTACTACAGGCTCCTCGGCATCACTAGCATCCTTTAATTGAGGCACATCATCCTCTTCACTATCCCCCTCAATCTCATACTCACCATCATCACACAAAATCATAACACGCCTATTCGGACATTGACTAGCAATATAGCCTTTGCCTTGCCATTTAAAACATCTAATGTCACGATTTCTAAGAGTAAAAGAATCAGGTTTACCTTGGTTACTAAGAGTAGAACCTGCTTGCCTCTACTCTCCTTTTGGTTTGGTGGGTAAAGGCTTTTCTTCCTTCTTCCATTGGTTAGTCTTCCAAGTGGATGAACTAGCACCCTGTTGAAACCGTGCAGTACTACTACCTTTCCTCCTGTGTTGGTTCTCAACCTTTATAGCAATATGAACCATATCTTCCAATTCTACATAATGCTACAATTCTACGACATTTTGAATTTCTCTATTCAATCCAGCAAGAAACCTAGCCATGGTAGCCTCTCTATCCTCCTCTACATTCGCCCTAATCATAGTAACCTCCATCTCCTTAAAATACTCATCCACACTTCGGCTTCCGTGCTTAAGAGTTTGCAATTTGTTATGTAGTTCACGATAGTAATATGCAGGCACAAACCGCTTCTTCATCACCCTCTTCACCTCTTCCCAAGACTCAATAGGTGGTTCGCCATTCCTTCTTCTATTCAACATCATTTGATCCCACCACACTATGGCATAATCCAAAAATTCAATGGCAGCAAGCTTCACTTTCTTTCTCCCACTATAATTGTGACAATCAAACACCATCTCTACCTTCTTCTCCTACTCTAAGTACGCCTCGGGATCATTCTTCCCTTGGAAAGGAGGAATCTTCATCTTTATACTACTCAATTGGTTATCCTCTCTATTCTTATCTCCTCTATCTTCCCAATCCCTAGTTCCTCTATTCCTACCACTATAACCTCTATAACTCCCGATAGAAGGTTCATCAAATTCATCATCAAACATTTCATCTCCACCCCTTTGTACTCTCCTAGAACAACTCTCCCTCTTACGCCCTTGGAAGACGTTTTTAGATTGTTCTATTTTTTGCTCCACCATCTCATGAATTTGTTCCATGCCCTCCTGAAACATCCTCTTCATCTCACTCCTCAACGCCTCAATCACTAACCTAGCATCAAACCTTCCCCTCTCACCTTCAGGAGAATGTTGCCTCGACATAGTTCCTGCAAAAAAAAGGTTAGTACTAACACAAATATATATGATTAAGCCTCACGATACACTCCCTTACGTGTTTCACTCAATGGATGATATCACACAGTCACTCGTGTATTCTCACAAGCAATGATGATATCAACTCACCAATTCCTCTTCTCAATTCTCTTGGAACTAACCCAAACTACACCAATCGCTTCTGTAGAATTCAAAAGAACTCTAGGTGCTCGAAATTTTCCTCTTTTTCTTTCCTTTTTGTTACCTTTTTTTTTTTTTTTGTAACAACAATGAATAGGAGGCACTACACTTTCAATAGACAATTAACACTATGAACTTGATATGAACGATTGGAGTTAGGGTTTTGATGTTACCTTCCTCAAACCGAACTAATGTTTTAACAAACCTAGGCTCTGATACCAAACCGATACGAACCACGCCCACGTGTGACAAAACCCAATACCAATACATTCGGAATTGCTACCCAAGATGCCAAACACAATCAAGTGAAACCGTGACCTGTTGCCTATAAGTGAGGCAAGAACCTTGGTATATTATGTGGACACCACAATCGGGATGAAAGACCGATTGATAAGTCGGGATGAACGCCACGGAAGAAAATCCGATGAGTTCAAGAGAAGTTCTTTAAAGAACCAAGAGAGGAATTCTCTCAAATATGTTATTCAACCTTGTATGTCTATTGTTTTTGTTCTCAACCCTAGGAGCTTTATATTAGGGTTTACAACTCGTAATAATAAAAGCCCAAAACGACATAACATCATAAAGTTGCGGGAAAATAACAAAACAGGGAATAAAGGTCGACGGCGTAGGAGCCGGCGTAGTAGCCGGCATAGGGAGTATACACGGCCGTGCCTTCTGGCCGTGGGAATAAAGGCCGGCGGCGTAGGAGCCAGCGTAGTAGCTGGCGTAGACGTTATACACGGCCGTGCCTTTCTGGCCGTGTATGTTTCTGTAGATATTCTTGACACCATACACGGCCGTGCCTTTGAACCGTGTATACGACCGTGTATGTTTCTGTAGAGCCTCCAGACTCACTACACAGCCGTGCCTTGTAAAGACACGCCCCCTTCAACCCGTATCCGTTATGACTTGTACAAAAGCAAGTGTATTCTCATGGTTGCTCCAATCCTTTCCGGCTTTGTGGACATCCTTTATCAACTCGTTAAGTGCTTCCTTGAATCATTTCGCTCGAGTTCTTGTGATCGGTCCAGGTGGCACTTCAAGAGGATCCACATTCCATCTTCTGGCTTGGCTCCCATCATGGCTCTCATCAACTATCATGCATTTTTTCACTATCATTCTTAAGGATATCATTTTTGTCTACAAGTATTCTATTTGTTTAACTTAACACATCCTTTTCATTTTTCAAAACCTTGTTTTCTTATTCTAGCTTAAAAATCTTTACATCTACCCTTTTAAGAGCTTTTAATAACTTTTTCACCTCAGTATAAATTTTATCATCTGATGCATCAGGTTTAAATTCATGATTTACCTTAAATGTAGCCATTAAACATAGATTGGCTTTTTCCTCATCTTTAGTTTCTGAGTCAACTTCTGACTCATCTAAGTCACTCTAGGTTGCCATCATTACTTTGCTTTTCTTCCTGAATTTTTCTTTTTTATATATATATGAATTGGGCACTTGTATTTGATATGTCTAGGTTTCTTACACTCATAATATGTGATTTCTTTCTTCTCTTTCTCCGCTTCTTTCTCCTTAGAGTTTTTTCTGGCATCAAATTTCTTATACTTGCTAAATTTCTTACCTTTTCTTTGCACCAACCTATTGAATCTTTTTGCAAGCATACTTATGTCCTCATAATCCTTGTTGTCCTCATCAGAATTGGATTCTTCAGCAACTATTTTCTTTGCTTTGAATGTGATCACTTTTATGCTACTATTGGATTCTTCGGTTATGTTCAAATGGGACTCATATGACATTAGCTTCTCTCTTAATTGACTAAGTGTAAGCTCATTTAGATCTTGTACTTCTTCTATAGCTATCTTCTTGGCATCCTATGATTTTGGTAAGATACACAATGCTTTCCTAACAAGATTAATATCTTCTATTTTCTTTCCAAGAGAGGTTAGTTCATTAGTTATAGGAGTAAAATGATTGAAAGCATCTTTAACTTTCTCATCAGATTTAATTTTAAACAATTCACATCTCTACAGTAAAGCATTAATTTTTGTTTCCTTAATTGTATTAGTTCCTTCATATGTTTCTGACAGTGTATCCCATATTTCTTTAGCTGTGTCGCATGAAGAAATAAAGTAAAATTCAATTGGTTCTATAGTAGTGATAAGCATATTCTTAGCCTTATTATTTTTCTAGATGAGCTTCAATTCGACCTTTACAAACTCAGCATCATTAGTTCTTATCACTTAATTATCTCTAATGTTGATCACCTGCCATGAAGCATAGTCATTAGCCTTAATATAAGTGGACATATGCATTTTCCAGTACAAATAATTTATACCATTAAAGTAGGGAGCTCAATTGATTGCAATGTTGTTCTCAGTCATGATAAAATGGATCACTCAATTTAATAAAAGACCTACTCTAATACTAATTGTTGGTCTCGAAAAGTTACCAAGAGTAGAGTAAGAATAGTCTACACAATGATTTATAGAGGTTCCGCCTCAAGTATACATCCTCTCTTCCAACTCCAAGCCAAGGTCCTAATATTCCACTATATCCAATCACAAAATAAGATTTATAAATAGTTATCATAATTCACTCTATCAGATTTCAAGCTATCATTTGGCTATCTCTAAACTCAAAGCCTATTTGTAATCTAGCTCTCACAATAAATATCAAAACAATGAGAAATGAAGAAGATAGAATCCCCAATAAGTTTAGTACAAAAATGAAAAATATGACAGAATATTTTCGTAGAGAATTCTAAGGGTTTTTTTTTTTCTTGTTTTGTTCTTGGATGCTAAAAAGCTATTTTTCTTCTAATCACACAAAGGCTACAAAAAGATAAGCTGGATATTGAATCTATTTTGGATATTTTTCTAAAGATCATAACTTATCATTAAATTCAAAAACTTATTCCATGTTGTTACCAAAGTGCCTAGATATCAACAGTTGACTTCATATCCCTTAAAAATAGATATGTAACCCGATTGTTATCCTTTTTCAATAATTTCTAGTCCTCAAGCGCAATTTTAAATTTTGAAAAATACAAATCTTTATCAAGCGTACTCTACCTCGTCAGGTCAAGACCAATTGTAATTTTAATTTCTAAACTTATTATAATTTTAAATCCCTATGATATATTAACCAACTATGTGGAAAATTTTGAATGTATTGCCTAAATACACTCATCTTTGGAACTAAGCTTTTAAGTTAATTAAATCTTCAAATATAAACTCATCCTGTAACATGTTGTTCATTTCTGCAATTATGTTAATGTAGCAGGTTTACTCTCTAAGATAGTCTCTGAGTTACCTTTTGACTAAAAACTTGAAAATCATACGGCAAGTCTATTTTCTAAGTCAATCTCCTAGTTACCTTTTGACTAAAAACTTGAGAGTCATATAGCAAGTCTACTTTTTCAGTCAGTCTCTAAGTTACCTTCTGACTAAAAACTTAAGAGTAAAACTTTTCTTCTAAGAGATTAAATTGATTTACATGTGTAATATTTATCTGTATAGTTAATAACATAATTAGTAATCTCTTAGGTTTTTGTTATCATCAAAATTATTATCAAGATAGCCTTAAAAATCCAAGAAGAAGGATCCTATCCAAAAAAATTAGGTAAATCTAATTTGATATTTCTGACATATGTATGAGATTTTGTTACATTCAATTGAGAAGATGATGAAAAATCTTGTTGCTTTTGATTTCTCAAAGGGTTAGTTTGATTCTCACATTTTATTTTAAAAGATTGCATTATGTTCTTCATATTTTCACTCATTTCAGCAATTAATTTTTCCATATTATCACTACAAGCGTCCATTTGATTCATATGACTTTCAATTGCATGTACCACTTCTTGCAAACTAATGAGTCCTTGAGTATTATTCTCCATGGCTAAATTCCAAAGTCAACGAGAGCACCAATAATAAACCTATCGAGAAGGCCCAAACCACTTTATTCTAAATCCAAGCTTGTTATTCTCAAATACGTATTGCCTTAAATATATCCCTCAAATGCTTCTCGATCTCTTTTCCTAGCCACAAAAGTCTTCAAGTAATGTGTTCTCCTCTTTATTATTTTCTTCATTTCCTTCATAGCTTTTAGGGTTTGTAAAAATGATTCAAATGTAGGAGTAACTCAACTTGAAATCAAGAAAAAGATAAACTTACTAATCTTTATCTTAAATTCTGGTAGTGTTGTTATTAGTTTTGTTTGAAACGATAGCATTTGGATTTTCTCTCTAATGTGTTTGTTTTTATTTTCTTGCGAGGTTGTAAAAGAAAATTAGAAAAGATGTGGACTTCAAGTGCTAGAAATACTCCTAAGACATCAAGTTTCTAGGGTGTCAAAAAATGATAACCCTTATTTGTAGTTTTTCTTTTATATTTCCTCATAGTTTGTCACAATTTTGTTGTACATAGTCCATTTCTATTAGCTACAAGATTTTAACATGTTTGTATTATAAATATAGTTCAAAATTTCAAATATAATCTTTCAAGTATCCTAGAGCTCTTCTAGATCTCTTCGATCTTACTTGATGGCCATATTTTTCTATTTTATCCATTATATCATGTTGATTATGAGAATGAAGAGCCATATGTATATAAAAACCTTAACCCATTGTTTGTAAAGAAAGAGCTAAATGTATTAAAGGTTTAAATGTAACAAAGAAACATTGATAAATTCACACAAACAAAGAGTTAAAACTTAACATCAAATTATTCAAAACTGATTAAATAATTTATTACAAGCTTAAACCAATTTGTAGGCTAAAAATAAACCACAACTAAACTAGGAAATAAACCAATAAAGGAAACAAATAAACTATGAAAAAAGCCTATAAAGAAAATGAATAAACTACGAAAGAAGCCAATAAAGGAAAATGTTTTTAGGATAAAATAGATAAATTATCTCTAAAAATCCTTTACATAATAAGCTGATGTGCTTAGGATCTAATTACAAGCACACAATGCAATTTAAGATTCGATTGAATGATACACGATCAAAATGGCATGAACCCTAATTGAAAATGGAACCTAAAAATAGTGTGAAAAGGATAGAAAAGAAAAGAACTAATTCCTTACCAAATATTACTCACTAGTTAGAATTAGGTTTGATTTTGATGTTGTTGATATTACGTACAACACAATCAAAATCCACTCGCCACAAATTCTAAGAGAATTTGATAAGAGCAAATGCGTGAAAGGAAGTGTCCCTTACGGTTTCAATATCTCTGAAATGATAAGTTCAAAAGTCCCCTCTAAAACCTACTTAGCAAGTATTTATACTTGCTCTAATTAGGGTAAAGTCAACAAAACAAAATTACAAATAAAACCAACAAGTGACCAATTTTGAATCAACAAATTACAAGTACAAATGATCTTTAAGTGGTCAATTCTTCACTTCATTTGAACATATTGTTAGACCAGTTCTTCTTTGATTTATGTAGGTCCATGAATAACCCACAAACTGAGGTTTAGCGAATTTATCCGTTGTCCTGTAAAAACCGACAAGTGTACTTGCCAGAATGTATAACAAATATGAAATAGAAAAGAAGATACTAAACAATTATTCTCAGGATCTGATTGTTCAAAGATGACCCTCATCGCCAAATTTTGTAATCCCTTGACTCTTGCTCTGGTGATTGGTCTTGTAGGAATTTGATTCCTATCATCTCCTCAGGCCTCAGGAAGATTTGCCCTCAAATTTGATAGGTCTTCATGAACATCATCCGGTAAATAGAGTGATAGGTCTGTAACATTACATGTAGCAGAGACTCTATATCCTCCTAACAAGTTATCTGTAAAAATATCACTATAGTCACCCAGTACCTAAGATACCACAAGGGGTAGTTGCTCTTACCCCTCCATCTTTAGGATATACCTCATCTGCAATAAATATAACGGTTTATTATCTACTATGGCCTTCCCTAACTCAAACTATCCCCCAATAAGGTCTTCTTCTTCCCAGTTTTACTTATATGTCTCTAAACCTCTAAGTCCTCTAAAGGTTTACTCATCTGCCTCTGAACTTCTTAGACCTCTAAAGGTTTATTTATCTGCTTCTAAACCCCTTGGTCCTCTGAAGGTTAACTTAGTTGCCTCTGAACCTCTTGGACCTCTGATGGTGACATTAGGTTTAACATTATACATTTACCCTCTTGCTGGAACATATAAGTAAAACCAAAAAGTGAACGTTTTTGAATCAACAAATTACAAGAACAAATGACCTTTAAGTGGCCGATTCTTCACTTCAATTAAACATATTGTTAAACCAGTTCTTCTTTGATTTATGTAGGTCTATAAATAACCCACAAACTGAGCTTTAGCGAATTTATCCATTATCCTGTAAAAACTGACAAGTGTACCTGCTGGAATGCACAACAAATATGAAATGGAAAAGAAGATACTAAACAATTATTCTTGGGATCTAATTATTCAAAGAGGACCCTCATCGCCAGATTTTGTAATCCCTTGGATCTTGCTCTGGTGATAGGTCCTGTAAGAATTTGATTCCTATCATAAGGCTAACGTTTGAATGGCAAGTGTTGGCTTCCAAATGAAATCTTTACATAAATGCATTCCATTTGAAAATTGGCTCATAGCATTTGTATGCTAGAACACTTTATTTAAACATCCTTAATGACATTCGAATAATATCTTTCTTTCATTACAAGTGATCATTGAAATGGATCCTATAGGAGTTTAGATGATATGAAATAGTAGCTTTAGATTCCATTTGCAGGGGACTTCACTCAAACTAATGAACATCAATCTTCATCTCAACCAACAGCACAGGAATCTCATCAAGCAATAGCAATAGAATAGCAACAAGCAATAGCAATAGATTTAATTCATCACAATCAAAACAACAACAACATTATCTAGCTCTTAGCTTTATGTAAATTAGATAAACACTATCTTAACCAACCTACAATCATGGATGTAATCAATGTATATATATTTAACAACAATCAATATAAATCAAGCGACAATAGCTTCAACAATTATCTTGATTTGTTCTACTTACAATTCTTTTATGGTATCAAAGCCTCTCGATCCATTCAAACCTCCAACATAACAATCAAACCACTATTGACAACTTACCATGACAACTGAGGATATCCCACTTGTCATCTAAAACACCTTAGAACCCACCCATCCACTTATCATGATTACAATCCACAACTCCATCAAGCTCAACACCACTAACTACCTCTCCTAAAAAACACAAATTGAAGCTATTCTCATCGAACTATGACCTCCACAAATTCATTGATGGATCATACCCTCCTCCACCAACCACCATCACAACTAATGACACTACCTCTCTTAACCCAGCCTATCACGCATGGCTACGACAAGACAAACTCTTTTTTAGAGCACTCGTAGGCACCCTCTCACCCAACATTGTCCCTCTCATCACGCAATCTGTAACATCCTACCAAGCATGGCAAACTCTCGCCAACACCTATGCCAAACCTTCTCGAGGACACATCAAACAACTTAAGGAAAATCTGAAAAATATCGCCAAGGGATCCCACTCCATCACAAACTACATGCAATCCATCAAACTCCGTGCTGACGAACTGGCTGCACTTGGTAAACCTCTTGATCCCGAAGACTTGACTGAAAAAATCTTCGACTACCTTGATGAAAACTATCAATCAGCTATTGATGTTGTCAACAATCGTAACTCCACCATTTCCTTTAATGAACTCCATGAAAAACTCATCAACAAGGAGCTCTCCCTACAACACTCCTCAATGCCCACCTCTACTTTACCTACAGCTGTACACCTTTCACAAGCACGCCCAAACTGCTGGTCTCCTCGCAACTGTGTTCCCCGACCTATCCCCAATTCTCCTCATGCTGCCAACATTGACAATTTGTCAACCAAACATCTTCCCACCAAGGATCCTCACCCAACTCGACCCTTCCTCGGCAAATGCTAGTGGTGCCGTGAATAGGGGCATGTTATCTCACAATGCCACCTATTTGGCTAAGACTATGCTCATGCTCGACCACCCACTAAAACTCCCATGTCTGCTCAATCTCCACGTCTCCCTCCTTAGCAAGCATAAGCACATGTTGCCCCACCACCTCCACTAGCAATTCCTGGCTACTCAATAGCGGAGCCTCCTATCATGTCACCACCGATCTCGACAACCTTGTCATTTACAATCCCAATGATGGCACATATGAAATCCTCATCGGTGACAACTCCAATATCTCCATCACTCATACCGATTCAACCTCTCTCCCCACCCCCTCTCGTTCTTTTACTCTTTCAAATGTGCTATGTGCTCCCTCCATGCAACACAATCTCATCTCTATTTCTTAGTTATGTACCACCAGCAACACCCCCATTGAATTCTTACCATCTTCCTTTTATGTGAAGGAATTGAGCATGGGGGCAATTCTCTTCAAAGGTCACTTTAAGGATGGCATCTACGTCTGGCCAGCTTCTTCATCACCACTCCTCGCCTTCTCCAGCTTCACCACCTCTCTTCCTACTTGGCATCCTTGCCTCGGTCATCCTTCCCTACCAATGCTCAAGCATCTCTTATCTTCCAATAATTTAGCTTTTTCTAATTCCTCTAATTCACAACTCAATTGTAATTCATGCTATTGTAATAAAAGTCACAACTTACCTTTTTCCTCCTCTATAATTTCCACCCCCTCGCCTCTTGAAGTTATCTTTACCGATGTCTGGACCTCACCGATTATGTCTATTAATGATTTCAAATACTATGTTATTTTCATTGATCAATTCACCAAATATACATGGCTATTTCCCTTTAAACGCAAATCCGATGTCCATGCGGTCTTTATGCGGCATAAGACCCTTATGGAAAACCATTTCAATCACTCCATCAAAACTCTTTACTCTGATAATGGAGGAGAATACCAAGATTTATCCTCCTTCTTAGCAACTCATGGCATCTCTCACCTCACACACCGAAGCATAATGGTTACTCAGAACAACGTCAACGTCACATTGTTGAAACCGGTCTCTCCTTACTATCTCATGCTTCCATGCCTCTCACATACTGGTCATATGCCTTCCTCACTACCACTTGTCTCATCAATCACCTTCCTACACCTATACTCAACAATATGTCCCCCCTCATCAAACTCTTTGATACTACACCACACTATGAAAAACTTCTAAGCTTTGGCTACCTATGCTATCCTTGGCTTCGCCCATACATAACCCACAAACTTGAGGCTCGCTCCTCTCCATGCGTATTTACTGGCTACTCATCCACTCAAAGTGCCTATCTCTGCCTCTACATTCCCACCAACAAGCTATGTATCTCTCACCATGTCTAATTTCTTGAATCAATGTTCCCCTTCTCCATGTCTCATCCTTGCCAATCTCAAGTCTCACACTCCTCCTTCTCTGACTGGTGTTCCATTACACTACCTCTTCTCGTCCACCCCAACTCTTCACAATTAGGACCTCCACCTATGCCTCCTTCTTCAGCTCGATCTCCTTCATCCTTTACTGATCTCTCACTCAACTCACACTCTTCACAAACTCCATTGCCTTCCTCACCACGGGTCATCATGACTCGCTCCAAAAAAAACATTCACAAACCTATCCAAAAACTCAATCTTCATGCAGCCATTCCACCTCCCTGTCAAGAACCTTATAGCATCGCCTAAGCCATAAAAGATCCAAAGTGGCACACTACCATGTCCGACGAGTTTAGTGCCTCCATTAGTAACGACACATGGGAGCTTACTACTTCCCATTCAGCTCAAAACATAATTGGTTGCAAGTGGATTTTTCCTACTAAATATTTACCTAATGGCTCTATTAATAGGTACAAAGCACGTCTTGTTGTCAAAGGATTTCATCAGCAACCTGACGTTGATTACATAGAAACGTTTAGCCCTGTCATCAAGCCAGTTACTATTCACCTTATTCTAAGTCTTATCGTCAGCCAAAGCTGGTCTCTCCAGCAAGTGGACGTCAATAATGCATTTCTTCAAGGACATTTTACCGAAGACGTATTTATGTCTTAACCTCTAAGCTTCATTGATCCTGACCACCCTCACCATGTATGCAAAGTTCGCAAAGCTATCTATGGGCTTAAACAGGCCCTACGAGCTTAGTATCATGAACTCCGCCAATTCCTCCTCACCTACGGCTTCATCAACTTAGTGGCTAACTCATTCTTATTCATCTTTCACTCTCATGGCACCATCCTCTATCTTCTCATCTATGTCGACGGCATTATTGTTACTAGTAATAACACATAGGCGGTCCACAAGTGCATCTAGCAACTCGCTTGTTGCTTCTCACTCAAGGACTTAGGTCCCCTATAGTATTTCCTTAGTGTTGAAGTACTTATTCTCGTCGATGGTCTGTTTCTCAGTCAAACGAAGTATATTGCTGACATTCTTCACAAAACTCACATGACTGATGCTAAGCCTGCCTCCACACCTCTTGCTGTCACACCATCCCTCACTCTACATGATGGCACTTCCTCAACTGATCCTACCGAGTATCGACATATTGTTAGCAACCTTCAATATCTATCCCTCACTCGTCCGGATATTGTATATACAGTAAATAAACTCTCTCAATTTATACATTGTCCAACAACAACTCACTGGTAAGCTATCAAACGACTTCTTCGATATCTTTGTGGCACCTTAGATCATGGTATTACACTTTGCCTCTCAATTTCCCCTATCCTACATGCATTCTCTGATGCTGATTGGGCAACAAACACGACTACACCTCCACCAGTGCCTACATTATATATCTAGGTCCCAATCCTATTTCATGGAGCTCCAAGAAACAATGAACAGTAGCTCGCTTTTCTACTGAAGCAGAGTATCACGCTATTGCCACTACAACTACCAAAATAAGATGGATCTGCTCTCTTCTCACCAAACTATGCATTACAGTTCCTCATCAACCGATCATCTACTACAATAATGTTGGTGCCATGAATCTTTGCTCCAATCCCGTGTTTCACTTGCGTATGAAACATGTAGCTCTTGATTATCACTTTATATGAGAACAAGTTCAAAATGGCACACTTCAGGTATCTCATATTTCATCCTCCAATCAACTTGCTGATGCACTCACTAAACCTCTAACTCATTCTTAGTTCCATTATCTCAAGACCGAGATTGGACTAGCTCCACCACCATCCATCTTATGGGGGCATGATAAACATCAATCTTCATCTCAACCAACAGCATAGGAATCTCAACAAGCAACAGCAACAGATTTAATTCATCCCAATCAACACAACAACATTATCTGGCTCCTAGATTTATGTAAATTAGATAAACACTATCCTAACCAACCTACAATCATGCATGTAATCAATGTATATATATTTAACAACAATCAATGTAAATCAAGCAGCAATACCTTCAACAATTGTCTTGATTTGTTCTACTTGCAATTCTTTTACAAACATCTCTAAAGGATGTTCAAATGAATTCCTCAATGATGCTCGTCTTTGCATCTTAAATAATGACTCGGCTTAATTTTTATGATTCCTCCTCTCTTCGAAAGAGTCGTCTTTGAATCTTGTAATTGAACTATAGTAATGTAGCCGCCTAGACTAAAAACCATTATACATTAAACTAATTGTGTCTCTTTTTGCCTCCAACCTAGCTAGCCCAACACTTTTCTTCAAGAACAACCTTAAATCTGCCCATATACCATATGCCATCTCAATGATTCAAAAGGAAGTTAAATGCCCATTACAAATTTGTGCATCTTGCCAAGTGCTTCGTTGAATCAGTTGTAAGGTCGATTTTGATGTTTTAAATAATAGAAGATGGTATATTTATGTGCTTTTGTAGTTGCAAAACAAAAGATCACACGTGAATTGATAAGAAATCTGATTTTAGGAACAAAGCTTTGATACTAAATGATGTTAACCCCGTGAATCAAGCTTAAGACCCAACAATAATAATTGAAAAAACAAGTTCTAGCAAAGCTGAAATCAGATTAAAAGAACCCAACTTGTTGATTATGAAAATCAAGAACAATAGGTATAAAGTAACTCATTGGTTATTAAAAAAAAAAAAAAACCATGAACTAGAGGTATAAATGGTTTGAGCACCATGAAGGAACCCTTGATCAGTTCACAAGAATAGAGAGTTAAAACTCAATAATACTATGAATTGATTGAATCACCTAGTGCAAGCTTATGCGAATTCATAAGCTAAATAAAACCTTTACTAAACTACGAAATAAAGCAACAAAGAAAACAAATAGACTAAAAACTAGCCTATAATGGAAACAAATAAACTAGAAAAGAAGTTGATAGAGCTCGCTAAAAATCTTTTGTATAACAAGGATGGCATTCGAATGAAATCTTTACATAATAATTATCCCAGTTGAACAGTGGCTTGTGGCGTCTAAATAATCTCTCTTCTCATAACAAGCGTACCGTCCAAATGAACTCCATGGGCGTTCAAATAAGATGAGATAGTTCACAATAGAATTAGACTTCATTTCCGGGGGACTCAATGTCTTGCTGTGACATTCGAACGAAGTTCCGCATTCATTCCTCTATGATTTCTGCAACTATAGTGATGTGATGATGCTCGTCCCTGCCTCTTGGATAATGACTCGGCTTGATTTCTTTCGCATCCCCTAATGCTTCTATTCGACATCCCATTCTTGTCATCAACTTCTCTCCTCAAAATACAATAAGCCAAACCAATCTTTTGAAAATGGTAGCAAGATAATAAGAAAATGTGCTAACGAGGAAGGAATCGTAAAGATAAAAAAACTCCCTTTTTATTTCCATTAAAAGTCTTATTTTTGAAAAAGATGAAAACTAGTCTCGCTTCTATGCTAATGAAGTTTTTCTTTTTCCTATATGTCCTCTTCAAGCCAAAATTCTTTCACACATAAAATAGTGGGTAAACTTTTGTGACACCTTTTAAAAACTATTAAAATCATGAGAAGATTCTGAAATTTTAAAATATAATATTTAAATATCTTTAAAAGTTTTTTATCTAGTGTAATAACAATTTAGTCTTTTATATTAATATACTCATACTGACTGATGAAATATTAACTATGTTAAAAAAACTCTCAAATCAGGTAAAAAATAAACAAAAAAATAATTACTTGTATATATTTATATTAGAGACTTATTTACTAGAATATCCAATGAAAAGCTTTCCGGTGTTAAAATTTTTAAGAGATATAAGTGTTGCAGTTTAAATATTTTGAGCTTTTTGGTAATTTCAGCCGTTTAGGGAGTAGACCTATAATTTACAAATATTTTGAGCCTTTTGGTAATTTCAGCCATTTAGGGGGTAGAGCTACAATTTACCCTAAAAGAAGGTGCTGGGACCACACTTTATTATTATTTGTTTCTTTTCTTACCTCTCGTAATGCTTCTTTCAATGATGGCCTCTCCAGGTTGGAGTTTGTGGACTCAAGTTGGCCTGTATTAAAATTCGTTGGGATAAATATTAAAGTTGCGAGTAACGTATTAGGTATTTAAAAAAAAAAAAAAAAAAACAATCTCACCTACTTTTCTACATGCACTTAATTTTATATTTAAAACTATGTATTTAAACCTTAGCTTTTAAATAAAATAATTATTGATCTCCAACATAACCATTTTTCCCCTTAAAAGAAATAATAAAAAAAATAATTATAATACTTTTTCAATTATTTTTATTTAATAATAAAATAGTAAAAACTATAAAAGAGTTTGAAAATATTTTTTTTTTTTAATTTGAAAGTTTAAAAGCTTAATATCAAAGATAAATAGTTTATTTCTTGCTGTATATATTATAACTTTTAGGGAAATAAGATAATCAAATTTAGCCTATCCTTTCAAAAAATAAAATAATAGTGCCTATACTATTACGCTATAAAATTTAGAGTTTGTGTATTTACCTTAGCTGCTGGTGCTGGATTTCCTTCTGGTCCAATTATCCTGATGCTACGGCCGATCGCTAGAGCTTTAAAGGCGGCTCCCTCCATCATTTCACATAGAAGTGCTTTGGAATTTGTGTGTCTACAGCTCCAATTTTGTAGTTAGGCAAGGCTTTTAACATCGAAAATTCTCGGCCATTTTTCTGGCCCATATGCTCGTTCCTTCGGCCTATTGCTTCATTGACCCATACAAACACCCTCAAATCTCACAATTAAAATCAATTATACAAAACTCCTAATTAATAATCTTGAAGTATGCATTGACTAAAAATAACCCGTGTATATTTCTCTATTTCCAGATGCTTATGTAATGTAACAAAAAAACCTTCAACTTTTGATAAAATAACATGTTAATTGCATCCATCGATACGTCTTAGGTTTGGGCATAATGACTCGGGTTGTCCCGTGCCGACGAGGTAGATTTGGGCCTTGGATTGGTAGCCCGTTCAATAACAAAAAGCTTGCTATGTGTCACAGGATAAGTATTCTAAATAACTTGATAACCATCATGAGTAATGGATGTACTTTATTTTTATTATTATTATTATTATTATTATTTACTAATCACTATTACAACTAGAGAGGAAAAATCGAATTCGTCCATCCATTCAGGAGATGAAAGTTTATACCACTAAATTATAAGAGTCTTAACATATTTATATACTTTTGGATAATATAAAATGCTAAAATTATGTTTTCTTTTACTATTGATAACTATACATTAGTTTTATACCCTGCTAAATTGAATGGATAATGATAATTGAGATAATGTTGCATTTAATATCTAACTTTGAGACAATTTTCCAATTAAACAATCAAACCTTTATAGTGCCAATTTTAGTATTTAATTGAACTTTTTGATATCAACATCACTAATTCACTTTTAACTCTGTCTATGTTTATTTGTCATATCGACATTTTCAACCAATAATAACATGATACATGTTCTAAATAAACTATTTAATATAAAAAAATAACACATAATGCCTATATGGCCTATTAATAATATAAACAATAGGTGCAAAATGTTTTATTCTATTTTCTCTTCTAATCTCCAACAAATGTGTTAGAAGAAAAAAATAATCAATCATTCCTTTTATATATACAATTGAGACAATCAAATTTGTAAGAAACTTTTTAAAAATAAAAAACTTCACACTTCACAAAAGAAAGATTCAATCTTTACCTTTACCCAAAAGAAAAACCACCAAAAATTAACGATTGAATCACATAATATTTGGAGAAAAAACCTGTATACATATGCGATCCTTTGCTAATACTTATAAATTCATATGAATTTTGTGAAATAGTCAGAGTACTACTAGATTGTATTTCTTTCAAGCATGGAGGTTCATTTTTTTGGTTTCCTCTCTTTGTATGGTTCTTTGATATTTATATGATTCAATCTCTTCCCTAGACAAAGAGAGGTAATCTTGCAGATCCTTTGTATTGTTTTGAACACCAAGACGAGGACCACTAAACTAGCATTGGTTCGTCTTAAATGTTTTATCAAATGCTTCATATGACTATGTTTAAATAAAGCTCTCAAAAAAAAAAAAAAAAAAACTGAACTGGCATTTGTTCGTCTTTAATGTTCCATCAGAAATGCTTCATATGACTGCTTTAAATAAAGCTCTCGAAGCACAGCTTAAAGTATGTCTAAGACTTCATTAATTGTCTTAATTTCTTGTGTTTTACTATATGATCTATACTTATAGTATCATAAGAAAAGACATGCTGAAGAAGAAGCCAAGTCTAGGAAAATGGGTTGCTTCTAAGCTATGAAAAAAATGAAGGCTGAATTGGAGCAATGGACTCTCTATGGTTCTTTTCTTTTCTTTTCTTTTTTCCTTTGCCAATTCATTTATTGATAGAACAAAAGAAAAATATAACATCTCAAAGAATTTAAACTAAAAAAAATGAAACCATAGACCCAAGCCAATAAGTCACATCTCTTACTATAAAAATGATAATAACGGTTTTTAAACGGCAAAAGTTACATAATGAGAACAAAGAACCACTATTCTATGTTAAGAAAATACTAATATAGGGTAGGAGACAATAGTAACAGAAAACAAAGAAGAAAAAGAAGAAAAAAATACTTAAACTTGTGCATTCCAACTCCATCACATTCCTCCGCATCATAGTAATCAGCTTTATCCTTGTTGGCCAAGACACGATTTGCTCTATCCTAACACGATTCTTTTCACTCCTCTCTCCTGATAAAAGAGCTATGATATCGATATTAAAGATCTTCAATGGTGAGCTTACAATCTTAATGTGCTTCAGGTTTAGGGATAGAGATGGAGATTTTGCATAAGGTGGATAGAGAACCTTTATTGAATTTTATGAAAGTGTAAACAAAAAAAAAGAAGTAAAGAAGAAATGAAAAAACTGAAGAAAATGACTAGGTTGGGTGAGAGGGAGAGCAATGCATTTAGGGTTTTTTATTTGCTTGAAACGTGTGAGCTTTTTTTGGAAAGAAGTATGTCCATTTGACTTAAATGTCTAAATAAATGCGATAAACGTGAAGTTTTCAATATCTTTATCCTCTTTCCACCGGACAAATAATTTTCAAGAAAAATCTTTTAGTACCATTCAAACTCTCTTACCTAAGCTATAGTAAAATTTGTTGGAAAAAAAAAAAAACTATAGTAATTTTAAAATGATATCAACTATTACACTAGAATAGACTTTGAAAGAATTAAAGGGTTCCCCAAATATTGCTATTTAATCATTAAATTTTTATGGGTTTTTCTTTCGAGTAAGAGCAAACATGGAATCTTTCCTTTTGATAGTGTGGAGTTTTGATTTAGAACACATTTCTTGGAAATTCAATGGTTTTAGTTCTACATATAAATGAAAGATTTGATTTTTAACATGTTTGTTAGAATTAAGATTAGTGAAAAGTCCTAAATTAATAAATGAAGTAAATGCAAATAAAAAAAAAGGAAAAATAAGAAGTCAACAAAAAGAAGAATTACAAAGTTTAATACTAAATTCTTATGAATTTAACCCCAAATTCACTTTGAGACCCTAAATATAGCTCTAGAACCTTAATTAAGTAAATAAAATCACTAGTAAATCATTTGAAAACAATTGGAAAAGGAATATTCAAATTTAGAGAGCAATTGGGTAAAATGACCAAAGTGCCCCTAAGCTTGGTTTCTTTAAAGAGTGGATTATTGAGATCATTAGGCTGACTTGGGAAAATAAAAGTGAAATAATTTCAGCTGAAATTAAGTAGGAATAAAGTGAACAAAATTTCCAAATATACCCCAAAAGTAAGGATACCTAGCATCATGAGGTAAATTAGCATAAACCCATATAGTCCACTTCAATTTTCCCTTAAACCTTAGTACCTAAACCCATATAAAACCCCTCCTCGAAGTCTGGCCAAAACTAGCCCCCCTCTTCCCATTCTTCACTCAAACTCATTGATGTGCTCTAAATGAATAATTCAACACAAATCAAAGAAGGAAGAACAATTGATTTTAATTCATAGCCAATTGCGTGAAATGAAAAGAGGAACAAATGAAATCCAATTACGTACCAGATATTATACACTAGTGATAATTGGAAAGGACTTAAGAATGATTGATATTACTCACAAAAATCCTTAAGCCAAACTCGCCACAATTCTCTAGGTTAGAATTGATAAGAGTTATGTGAAAAGGAACAAGCTCCCTAATGGCAATGTAGTGATTTCTTTAATCTGAAGTGTTGTGCAAAACCCTAAAATAACAAGTATTTATACCTGTACTAAATATGGAAAAATTAACATAAAGAAAATAACGAAAAGAAATTACATAACATAATATACTAAGACCTAATTATGGAAACAAAAACAACATAATGGAAATAGACGATCTTCAAGCTCCATTAGGGCCAACAAACACTCAACATAAGGTTGGCTCCTTTTGGTTCATTTTGGTTCATCATGGACCGTGACTCCTCTCCAAGCCAAGTGCTAATGTGTTTGATAGTCCACTGTCACTCGGTTAATGGTTCCTATTGTTGAAAATGGTTTGATTCTCATCATCTCCTCGGGCCCATGAAAGATTTGCCCTCAAATTTAATGGGTCCTTTGTTGTAGATGAGAATTCTTGAAAACCACTTAGATTGAAAACCTTGGTTTGCAAATGCTTATTGTCCTTAAGTCTTGATTGCTCGGTAGTTTTGTTGATCTGTTCTTGGAACTCATGTACCTCAATTAGTGACATATGAGTCAAGATAATCTGTTCACCATCCTTGCAAAACACATAAGTGTTTCTAAACCCATCATGCATCACCCTCCTGTTAAACAGCCAAGGTCTACCCAATAGTATATGAAATGCGCACATAGGAAGAACATCACAAACAATTTCATCATGGTATTTTTCCCCTATGTTGATTGGAACCTTAGCCCTCTGAGTTACAAACAGACTGTCTTGTACACTCAACCAATGCAATTTATAGGGATAAAGATGTGGACTAGTAACTAGTTGCAATCTATTTATTATTGCAGCAGCTATTACATTGGCGTAACTACCACCATCAATAAAAAGAACACATAAATTACCTAGAACCCGATAGGGAGTATAGAATAGGTTATCCCTCTATATGTCCCCAATATCTAGAGATATAGTCATCACCCTGCGCAATACGTTAATAGACAAATATTTATCATTTCCCTTATCATCAAGTGCTTTAGCATTAGGATCATCATAATACTTTTGTTGCATTATTGACAAATCATTAGGCTCTAGTATCTTTTCCTTTCCCTCCGTATTCTCCACCTCCATAGTAGTCATCACCCTTTTGTTAGGACACTGAGCAACCATGTGTCCAAAGCCCATGCATTTAAAGCATTTGATTTGACGCATTTTCCCACTTGTTGATCCTGGCACTGTTTGTCAAATATTAGCCCCAATCACCTCTTTTCCTTTTCTCAAAATTTCTCTCCCTATCAGTAATAGTTGTATTTGTGTCCACAACTTTATCTATTCCCTTTTGTTCAATCTGTTACCTATCTGACCTATGAGGTTTTGTAGAAGTTCCGTACCTATTGCTCGCTGCTCTAAACGGCTTGGATCGCCTCTGTCTTTCCACTTTCAGAGCTAACTAAATGGCCTCATCACGGGTGTCATACCTCTAGAGCTCCACAATATAAGCAATTTCATACTTTAACCCCAACACAAATCATGCTAGGGTTTGTTTAGGAGGTTCGACTGACTCACATTTGATCATTAGTGTCTCAAACTCCTGTACATACTCATCAACTGTTTTGCCTTCCTACCTCAGTGTTTAAAGATGCATAAACAACTCTTGCCTATAGTGCTATGGTATAAACCTCCTCCTCATAACCCGTTTCATTTTCTACCAGGTATATATCTTAGCCTCACCATCTCTTCGCCGACTAGCTACAAGATTCTTCCAGCATAAGGCAACATAAACTAGTAAACTCTACAGCTGCAAGGCGAACCTGAGTGTGATCGTTAATCTCATAACATTCAAATAGGCCATCGACTTTATCCTCCCAATCCAAGTAGTCTTCTATAGAACCCCTTCCAGCAAATGAAGGCATATGCAATTTCACATATTCTAAGTGCCGAGGTGGTCCGAATGCACGATTAGAGTAAGATTCATTTTCAAAATTATCATCCCTTTCCTCCCTAAAAGCATGATAATCTCCTTCCATCCTCCTACCCCTATTACCTCCAATAGCTCCTTCCTTGCGAGCATTCTAATAGGCTACCTGAGGTAATGGTGCTTGTAGATTTGCCACTAGTAGTTATAGCATCGTCATTTAATCTACCCGTGTTGCTAATATAGCAATAATAGTGGTGAGATCCTGCAATCATTCCTCTAGTGTTCTTCCACTTGTTACACGACAACTCTAACCTTCTCCAACCTGGCTATTGGCCTCATTACCAATTCCACCATTCATACTATTATTCAACATGGCTTTTGAATTAAGCTTTTGACAATTCCAACCTCAACCCCCCAACCACCACCCCCCCCCCCCCCCCCCCCCCCCCCTTTTTTTTATACAATCACAATCACTCCTACATAACAATTCCTCAAACCAATACTCTTCACAACACACAAGAACAATTCAACACAAGCTTCAAGGTCACACTCACACCCATGGCACAACACTCACACTTCACAATACACACACACCCTCAAACCACAACACACATACCCACGATGCAACATACCCTCAAACCACAACATACACTCACAATGCAACACACCCTCAAACCACAACACACACACACCCACGATTTAACACACAACCAATGCAACACACACTCTACAACTTCACTCACACCTACGGTGCAACACACATAAGAACACTTCCACGATATACACAAAAACTCCTTCAAAGTTCAACTCACTTCAAGACACAAAGCACACTCTACCAAGACTCACACACCCACAGTGCACTTCACAATCACGGCACACTTCCACAATAAATTATTCCAAGCTTAAGTCAAAGTGCATTTAAAGGAAATTAATGCACAATTTACTACACAAGGTAAATATGGCATCAATTTGAAAATATTTCCTAACCTTCACGGCAAGAATCCCTAAATTATACTTCCCTCAACCTCAATTCGCAATAACCAAGGTAAAACACGACACAATTTATGTGAAATCAACAATTAAACAATTGCATGGCATAACCCTAATTCCCAATCTGAAATTAAGAATCCACACGTGCAATTCCCTTCCACAAACCGATGTGCCTAAAAGGGAGATTAAGCACATACAAATGAAACAAATAACAATTCCTAAAGGACAAGGTCAATTCGGTTCAAGGTGAAGCAATTGTAACATGACCCTAATTGCAATATATGGTCCGAATGATGTATTGCATGAAATGGATCGACACAATAGTATATTCCTCAATGATGATCACAAATTATACTTCAAAACCCATGTGATTACTACTCAAAATCCACAAGAAAATAACCGTGATCTCCCTTCCACAACAAATACTTTCACGGTTCAACAATGTGTAAAAATGAGGAATATCAATCAAGTATAACAAGAAATCAAATTAGCATAATAATTCGAATAATTATGAATCAAATCTGACCAAGAAATATTCCAATTCAACCCTAAATATTACACACTAGAGAAGAAAAGAAATCACAACAAATTGAAATTGATATAATTCACAATTTCAAGTGTTGCACTTGCCACAATCTCAACTCTTGGGATTGAAATTGATAAAAGGAAATTTGAACTAGGAAACCCTAATTCTCTCACGTGAAAATGAGTTTTTGTTCTGAAGGAGCACAAGAGTGCTCTTGCTTGGAAGATATCTGATATAAAGGGTATTAATCCTTCGTTTTGCACCCATAAGATCCTGTTGGAGGAGGGTTTCAAACCTGTGGTGCAACCTCAAAGAAGTTTAAACCCTAACATGAAAGAAGTGTTCAAGAAGGAGGTGATTAAGCTCTTGGATGCAGGGTTAATCTACCCTATTTCCGACAGTTCTTGGGTAAGCCCTGTACAAGTGGTACCCAAGAAAGGGGGAATGACTGTGGTCCCCAATGAAAAGAACGAATTGATACCCACGAGAACTGTTACGGGATGGCGAGTGTGCATTGATTATAGACGGCTGAATGAGGCAACTCGCAAGGATCACTTCCACCCCCCCCCCCCCCCCCCCCCTTTGTGGATCAAATGCTAGAGCGGTTAGCAGGACATCTATACTACTGTTTTTTAGACGGTATGTCGAGATATTTTCAGATCCAAATCGCTCCTGAGGACCAAGAAAAGACTACCTTTACCTGTCCCTACGGTACTTTCGCATATAGGCGCATGCCTTTTGGGTTATGCAACGCACCGGCTACGTTTCAGCGGTGTATGCTAGTCATCTTTGAGGATTTGGTAGAGGACATTATGGAAGTCTTTATGGACGATTTCTCCGTCTTTGGTGATTCCTTTGATTCTTGTCTCAATAATATGGAGAAAGTGCTGAAGCGGTATGGAGTCACCCATAGATTAGCAACCCCCTATCATCCTCAAACGAGTGGTCAAGTGGAAGTTTCAAACCGTGAACTCAAAAGAATTCTAGAAAAGACAGTGGAGCACCACCGAAGGGACTGGTCGGAAAAACTAGACAATGCATTGTGGGCCTACAGGACTGCATTCAAAACTCCTTTGGGTACCACTCCATACCAACTAGTGTTTGGGAAAGCTTGCCACCTGCCAGTAGAGTTGGAACATCGAGCCTTTTGGGCTATGCGTACTCTCAACATGGATCTAGAGGCTGCTGGAAAAAAGAGGAAGTTTCAGTTGAACGAACTCGATGAATGGCGTACGATGGCCTATGATAACATGCGCATTTATAAAGAGAAGGTGAAGAGGTATCACGACCAGCGGATTCATCATCCGAAACAATTCCGTGAGGGAGATCACGTTCTCTTGTTCAATTCGCGGCTGAAACTTTTTCCGGGCAAGTTGAGATCGAGATGGTCTGGACCATTCAAAGTACACAAAGTCTTTCCCCATGGAGCTGTGGAATTGGAACACCCGGATGGGCACACTTTTAAGGCAAATGGACAGCGCCTAAAGCTGTATTTTGGGACTCAAGGGGAGAAAGAGGGCCAAGAGGAGTTTAGACTCCACCCTCTAGTGACTTAATCAGAAGGAGCTTCATTTCGTCGAGCAAACGACATTAAACAAAAGCGCTTGATGGGAGGCAACCCATGCAATTAGGTAAGTTTCATTTTTTTTTTGAGTTATCACCATATTTGTTTTTCTTTTTCCAAGGTTTTGCAGAGGAGTATTTATGAAGAAGCTTTTTGAGGAGATGGACTTCAAGAAATAATCAAGAGAAGGAAAATTTTAACCTTCAGGAGACACACGGATGACATACACGGGCGTGTATCACGCCTGTGTAGAGAGAAAGGTAAACCACAGAGTAATACACGGTCAAGTCACACAGGCGTGTGACTGACCGTGTATACAAGGAAATTTTGAACAAGGAAGACACGGCTAAGGGAAACGGCCGTTTATCAAATCCGTGTATGGGGACCGTGTGTGTTCGGGTATTTATACCCTTTTTGATAACCGTACCCCTCATTTTCAGTACACTCTCATCTACATATCTTTTCTATCTATACATCATTCACTTTCCATTCCCTTGTTGGTTTCCCTCTCCCATTGCTTTGACAAGGTAAGATCTCTCTCATTCTTCTTCCTTTCTCTTGCTTCCCTCTCTATTTTCTCACTCAAGGTCAGATTTCCATGTGAATGTGGCGTGTTATGACATGTGGAGGATAATGAAACCTTAGGGCTTTTGTTTATCCACCTGCTCCATCAGAGGAAAGCCCCCACAGACTAGGCAAGGAGCGAATGGTTGTTGAGGAAAACTCCGATGATGAAGACTATGTGTCTGAGACGGATGATGACTGATTTTTCCTAACTATTTGCTAACTTATCTATCTAACCCTGAATTGTTTCTGTTGACTATTTGCTGTGACTTTGACTATCTGTGATAAACTTAGATGATATTGACTTGTGCTTATTTGTTTTGGTGATAATCATTTCTTTTAGTTTCTCTTTTAGTGTGTTTTGTTTTTAGGATTTTATCTATACCCATTTAGACTTTCGCTGGTACTGATTGAATGTTGAAAGCTGATGATCTCAGAAGGATGATTCGAGGATTTTGCACTTGAATGGAGTTTCCCCTGTGAATGACTTGCCACTTATAGATTTTAGGGGAGTTTCAGTTTTCTTTCTCCTTTTATTTTCCTTGTTTCTATTTTCTTTCCTTAGTGTACTTTGTGGGTAGACATTGGGGACAATGTCTGATTTTAAGTGTGGGAAAGGGAATAGAAAGAACAGAAAGATATCACAAGAGCAATGAACTTATGGACTTTTAAATGCTCAATTTCCCTTGTTTAAGTAACATTTGGAAGCTTAATGATGATGAGAAATAGTTGCTCAGGAAACATGAAATTCCACTTGTATAAGCAGCTATTTCATGGGAAATTTTTTGAATTTTGCATTATTCTCTTATTTTGCGATTTGATTTCATAGGCTTTCATTTCAGATTTAGGATTTGATTTTGCGATCTTGAATGAAGGAACAAGTGATACTTATAGCTTGGTGACTTTCCCTTACAAAAATAATGGAATAGAACACAAATTGGGAGTAATTTGATGAAAAAAAAAATGATGAACAATAACAAATAGTTCAGAAGTGGATCTCATTGACTCGAGTAATTAAGTCCGAGGGGTGCCCTTTCAGGGGAATAACATCTATTGACTTGGGTGATGAACTCGGGATCATTGGCTGAAAGCTCGCTACAAGGGTTATGAGTAAAATCCGAGAAAACTGAACTAAATGAGGCTTTAAATTAGAATATTTGGATTCGAGTGGTAGAGGTTCGAAGGGGTATCTTAAAACCTAGTAGCCTAAGATCGTTTGGTCTGGGACTTACTGGCCAAGGAAACCGCTCTTATTCACTAAAAGAAAGGAATTGATTAGTTAATTCAACCCGAACAAGTAAATCCGAGGGATGCCCTCTATGCTTGAGGGGATAACGTCTGTTAACTTGGGTGACGAGCCCGGGATTATCGATTAAAAGTTCGTTACATGGGTTAATTGACTAAGAAAAGGTACTAAAAGGTTGAACTCCCAATCCAAAAAGGGGAAAAATATCCAGGAAATAAGTGGATGTATATGCCTGAGTTCTATGATTGTAAGTCTGATCTTAACTTTGAGATTTTTGGTTAAATGATAAAGGGTAAAAGTTTCACTTACTTGGATTAATACTGGAAATCTACTATTGGTATTTTGAATACAAGTGCTTAATAAGATTGAGTGATAAGAAAGGCGAATTGTGGAAAATGGTGGCTATCCTGGTATAAAGTGGGGTTAATGATTGAATTTCTTCCTGAGTTTTAAGAATTCTGAGAATTGAGACTTCCATATGTGTAATTTGCTTGAGGACAAGCAAATGCTTAAGTGTGGGGAAATTTGATAAATCTATTTTAACTCTTATAATTGGAGATGATTAAGTCAATTTTTGAGATAATTGGGCGTGAAAATATAAGATTATGATGCTTAATTGGTTTATATTTCATGTTTAGGTGTGGAAAAGGACGATTTGATGAAAAGTATTTAAATTCAAGACGAATTGGAGATAAAAGCAAGTAAAAAGGGAATGCTTTGAAGTTAAAGGAAGTCACACGGTTTTACAAACGGCTGTGTGAAGGAATCAGGAGACTACACGGTTCGGATACACGCCCGTGTATCCGACCGTGTATCAGCATGGAAGAAGAGTTTTCATGACAGACTAGTACACGGTTGGAATACACACCTGTGTAACCCAACTGTGCATAAGAAGAACACATTGAGGAGGACACACGGTTGAGTTACACACCCGTGTAATCAACCGTGTACGAAGAACAAAGAAGACAGAGGAATACACGGCTATTACAAACGGCCGTGTGGGATATACACGCCCAGAGTTCACTGATTTAGAGAGATACACGGTTTATCTACACGCCCGTGTAGTATGATCGTGTGTCTATCGAAGGAAAGATATCTTCAAATCGATTTTAAATCTTTCGTCCATATTTGAAGGATATCTCCTACATGCCAGAGAGGAAGCTACCCTAGGTATAAATAGTCGTCTTTGAAGAGAGAGAAAGTAGTTTTTTAGGAAGGCAGAAAACACATCCTGGAATTTTGGAGAACAACAGCAGTCAAAGGAATTTTCGAGCTTTAATTCTAGAAGGGTTTCACACATGGATTTAATTATTTCGTTTTGTTATTCCTTGAGAACCATGTGTAGCTAATTATTTCATACCCGGATCTTACGAAAGTCTGATTACTATGTAACATTGGGTTTATTGCAAAATTAATGACGATTGAGCATCTCTGATTTCATCCATGTTGTTTATTATATATTGTTGATTTGATGTTTGGCCAGCATTAGATTACATTGATTTCTGATAAGTTGATTGGAAAATCTCTTGTTTGAATAGATCATACATTGGATGAAAAGGCTTGTATGCAATCTAGGGATAGAAAGCATAAGTTTTCCGTATTAGATTGGATATAATGATTTAATCTAATTGAGGGTTGTGGTATAGTCATGCAATTCTGATTGTTGTTAATAAAAGAGGGATCTTTGTTAATACGGTTAGAATTAGGAGTTAGTGATTTTGGAAGAAACATTGACTTAGTGTTAGATGCCCCGCGGATCAGAGATAATCAGTATTCATTAATTAGTTTTCTAAGGATTGAAGTTGCATAGTAATTAGATGAGTAGTAAGAGTAGGGTATGCGTTGGAACATTGGATTTGATAATTTAACTCATTGTTTGATATTCATTGATTTCAGTTCTATTAGATAATTTAGTTTAATTTAGGTAATTTGGTTAAATCAATTCACTCGAAATTATGCGGTTAGATAGTCGGTTTGAGGTTAGTATTAGTACTTGTAGATCCCTGAGGGAACGATATCCGTACTTAAACTCTATACTACTGTAATCGATAGGTGCACTTGCCTAATTGATCGCAAGGAAGAGTCGGAGTAAAAAGGATTTTAATTTGTGTGATTGCGATTTCATCAACAACTCATAACCCTGTCGGACCATATATACGTACTTAATACATAGTGTAGTGTAGGGAACTACCACTACGAGCCCTAACACTCATGAGTCCTTAAAACTACCTAGATTATTTTCATGCATGACTCCATTAAGGATAGCATCACACAAGGATTATTGGAGTGCCCCCTAGGTATCTGCCACTATGGGTCCTTAGGTTGAGCTAAGTACAATCAATAAGCAACTTAATCCAACCCATTATATGTTATTCTAGTTTCATACTAACCTAACAATTACAAAAAAAAAAAAAAAAAAAAAAGATTGCATGTACTTGGAAACGTTGTCTTAAGCACAACTTATCCTAGACCAACAACTAAAGTATAATATGTCAGAATGTCAATAATTTACTCTTAGTACTAGTCTAAGTATAGTCTAAATTACTCAATTCTATTTACTTAATCGTTATAGGATTTACCGCCCTTTCTCTCATGGAAATTCTAGGGTTTTACTAGGTGTTTAGGTTAAATGGAAATTCAAATAGATAGAAAATAAATTGAATAGAACAATGTCTCTAGTTACACGGCCGTGTATCTTTTTGAGTATTTTGGTAATTTGACACACCTAAGTACATGGGCGTGTTTCTTGTCTATGTACCTTATTGTACACAATAAGTATTTCTACACAGGCAGGTATACGGGGCGTATACTAGACTGTGTACTACATTGTTCCACATGAATTGTTTTTCCTCTCCTTTAATTCACCCCTCAACCTAATTTATATGATCCTAAGTCTGATTAGATCTTAAATTTTGTTAATTCTACTACATTATGCGAATTGATGCACTTGTCTCAATCTGCGATTCAAACCCACAATTGCTTGATTCCATGCTCATTCTGCCCCTTTCCATGATTCAAATTATATTAATCATGTTATAAAAGTTTGCTTAATCCATAATTCTATCAAAAAAAAATAACAACTCATTGATTAAAATCCCTTACCTAATAATATTGAGTTTATCCTTGTGGTTGTTCGCTAGGTTGCCTTAAAGTTCCAATAAGTGTCCCATTGTTAGTTACTATGCAAATGATAAAAAGGTTCACTAGGTCAAGTTGGGATGTATATATCCCAACCATGAAATAACCAAATTAGCCCCATTGCTTTAGAATATTTACATGTTTCACCTTATGTCACGCCCCTCCCTAGGTACTCAATGTGACAACCCGCCACGATCGCCCAACCCTGGCTAGGCAACCGCGAAGCGTCTCTATCCAAGTACTATACCTATTTAATCACATTATAACATTCGATGCCTCTGACATTTATTTACTCCAATACTCGTAACATATACATATCCAATAGAAATATTAGATGATTATCTATTTACGTAACTGTTAGTGGGTCCCATTTCATATACATATACAAAACTTCCATTGAGCCTCCCATAGCTCCTACATTTCCGTAATTCAAATCTATCGAGCTAACTCATGTACTAATCCTCACTATCACCCACAATATCCAATATCTTCCAGCTTTATAATAGAGGCTTACCTTAGTCTGACGACCCATAAGAAAGTTTAGGTAGTCGCAACCTACAAGACAAAATCTGTGGGAGGGTAAGCTATAAGCTTAGTGAGATAGGAGTGCAATCTCTCAGTGTTGTTATCACACAGGCAATTTCAAACAAGTTATCAACCATATGCTATGCATGAGCAACCACATGAATGCATCAATTCATATGGTCTTCTAGTAACCAACATAAAGTATAGGGTTTATGCCCCCTTGACTTTGGGTTAGGGATTCCGAAGCCACCATCAGTGCCTAGGTCTTACAACCCAGTTTAGTTCTCATTAATTTAATAATTATCATATATTCATTTTAATACTGGACGCTCACGTACCTCTGCAAAAGTTGGAGCAACACCCTCAAAGGCAGTCAGGACAAGGAACCGGCAAGGCGTGGACAATCCCCTAGTCCAGTAATTCGCTCAGGACGGCTCAGTAATATCACAATTACTTCTGGATGCCCTGTAACAGTGATGGCCTTCAAACTTATGCAATGCATGTCTCATTTTAGTTAAATCTCAACTTGTTAATTAATCGACTTAAAGTGATCAATCAATATATGATAACAACCAATCTACAAAAGGGAAGTAACATAATTCTATTGACCATTCAATAAATAAGCATCAAACTATCATTTCAATTTCAAAGTTGACCCATCACATCTCGCACTCTTGAACCCTTCTTAAATTGTGCGATTTCACGTCCATTGTAAAGTTTAATTATATATATATATATATATATATATATATATATATATATATATATATATTTGGAGACAAAAGAGAGGGCTAAGGGTTTCAATGGAGACAAAAGAGAGGCTAAGGATGGTATGAGAAAAAAGGTTAAATGAATTTTTGGTGAAGAATGAAGGAAATTGAAATTTCAGTTCAGCACAATCTTCAGCACAGCCTGTGCTGAAGCCAATGCTGAGTTAGAAAAATGGTTAGAAGCAAGAAACATTTCAACCTTGCCCCGAGCATGGCCATGCTGGAGCCCATGCTGAACCTGGCACTGAAGATAACGCGTTCCAAAGTCAACACGGCCTTGAGTATGGCCATGTTGACACCCATGTTGACCCCGTTTACGAAAAACTATAAATGGATGCTTACTCCTGTATACTTATTATACGTAATTGTACTTCATATGTGTAAATACATATACACACATTTATTAACACATACACATATATAACCCGTACTTTAACACCCAAAAAGTGCGTATACTCATGCACATATATGTATATCCCCTTTTTCATATTTACTCCTACGTAATACGAATATATACACATCCTTCACGTGAATATAGTGTATACGTACGAGATCACAAAGAATCACGACTTGATATAACACATACTTAACAAATAATCATGCAATACAACACGTCATAGAGTCCTACTCACCTGGGTCTTATTATTTCACACTTCTACTCAAAATAATCTTCAGGTATCCCGTCAAATGCTTTTTCCTTGCCTAAAATGTAAGGAAAAATATATCATCAAATACTATTTGAGCTCAATAATTCCGTATCTATCGTATTTCTAATTGATACTATTAGTTCTAAGTTAAATGTAAAGATTTCTACACAAAAATCCTTAACATCTAAACTTCAAAAAATAATCCCGTTTCATGCAAAGTTAGTTTTGTTAAGTTGCTCTTACCTCCAGGATCACGTTGATAGTCTCGGTTCATGATTTGGAAGTCGTATGTGAAAACTACAAAAAAATTTCTAAGATTTTCTTCTTCTTCTTCTTCTTCTCCCTTTTTCTCACGTTCTCTCTTTTTTTCTAGAGTTTTCCATGGACTTCTGGCATTCTCCTAATGTACAGTGTACTTTATATAGTCATTGCGCATCATTAACTTAGCTTTTTTTAAAAAAACTTATTTATTTTATCTTTAGCTATTAATAAATTATTAATTAAAATCTTAAAATTTAATTTTTTTAATTATGAAATTTTACATTTAGAAATTTGACTATTCGAATTATAATTATCCGTTCAAATTTTTTTTTTAAATTTCGAATTTGTAATTTCCTATAATTTTTTCTTATTTAACCTAATATAGTTCGTAATTTAGATTTTAAGGAATATATATCCTTTATTTTAAATTCTCATGATTTATAATTAATTTCCGTAGTATTTTTTTCTAGTGTTATATTTTACGAATTTCGCGGGTTTTACATCCTCCCCTCTTAAAAAAAAAGTTTTGTCCTCAAAACTTCATTATGTACCTAGTTTCTTGAAGAGTTGAGGGTATCTTTCCTTCACCTCCTCTTCTTTCTCCTAAGTTGCTTCTTGTTCTGAGTGTCGGCTCCATTGGACCTTGACGAATCGAATGATCTTGCTACGTAACTCTCGAGTCTAAAAGTCAAGGATTCGAATGGGGTGTTCTCGATACGTCAGATTCGGCTGGAGCATTAGGATATCCATTTCGATAACTCGATTTGGATATGGGATACACTTTCGAAGCAATGACATGTGGAACACATCATGGATTCCTGATAGTTGGGGGCGGTAATGCGAGGCGATAGGCTACTTCACCAATTCTTTCTAGCACTTCATATGGCCCTACAGATTTGGGACTCAATTTTCCTTTCATTCTAAATCTTCTTGTTGCTTTGATTGGAGTAACATTTAAATAAACATGCTCTCCTGGTAGAAACTCAATCTCTCTCCTTTTTAAGTCCACCCAGCTCTTCTGGCGATCTTGAGTTTCATTCATTTGTTGTTTAATGATGGCAACCTTGTCTATCGTTTCTTGTAATAGCCTAATGGTGCTCCTTTCAGATTCGTCCCAATACAATGGAGATCTGCATTTTCTTCCATATAAAGCTTCGTAAGGGGGCATTTTGATTGATGAGTGATAACTGTTGTTGTAGGCAAACTCGATTAGTGGTAAATGTCGATCCCAACTGTCTTTAAAGTCCAATGCACAAGCTCTCAACATATCATCTAACATTTGGATCGTTCGCTCAAATTGTCCGTCAGTTTGAGGATGATACGCTATACTAAATTACAGTTTTGTCCCTAAAGCTCGTTGTAAACTTCTCCAAAATTTAGATACAAACCGTGGATCTCGATCAGATACGATACTTTATGGCACTCCATAGAGTCTCATGATTTCTTGTAAATAAATTCCAGCTAATTTGTCTAAAGAGTATGTCATATTGATAGGTAAGAAATGAGCAGATTTGGTCAATCGATCCACGATCACCCATATAGCTTCGTGTCCAGCTTTCATTTTAGGTAACGCTGTAATGAAATCCATTGTGATTCGTTCCCATTTCCACTCTGGAATTGGCAATGGTTGTAATAATCCACTAAGTCTTTGATGTCCTAAGTCTTTGATGTTTAGCCTTGACTTGTTGGCAGATACAACACTGAGAAACATATCGTGCTATATCCTTTTTTATGCCTTCCCACCAATAACCTTTCTTTAGTTCTCGATACATCTTATTTCCTCCTGGGTGTACAATGTATCCAGAGTTGTGAGCTTCATCCAAAATCTCATTTCTTAATTTTGAGTTCACCGATACTTACCATCTACCCCTTAGTTTTAGGATTCCTTCTAAGGTCACTTTAAGGTCAGTGTTGACTCCTCGTTCCACTTTATCTCGGAGTTCTATTATTCTTAGGTCAGTGTGTGGCATTTCTTTGATCTCATCTAGAAGTGTAGGTCGTACTTCTAAAGTGGCTAATTAGGCTTCTTCTTCATGCCAAGCAAATTCGATTCTGAGTTTTTCAAATTCTTGTATCAACTACCGTTATTTTGTCAAGAGTGCCGCCATTTAGCCATGATTCTTTCTACTTAAAGTATCTACCACAGCATTGGCTCTTCCTGGGTAATAGTTGATATCGAGATCATAATCCTTAAGAAGTTTGAGCCATCTTTTTTTTCCGCATATTCAACTCCTTCTAAGTGAATAGATATTTCAGACTTTTATGATCCGTATATATTTTGCATCTTTGCCCATATAGATAATGTCTCCATATTTTCAGGGCAAACACAATGGCAGCTAACTCCAAATCATGAGTGGGATAGTTCCTCTCATGTGCTTTCAATTGTCTAAAGGCATAAGCTACTACTTTCTCATTTTACATCAACATACAACCCAATCCATTTCGAGAAACGTCACTGTATATACGAAAAGGTTCTTCCGTATTGGGTAATGTCAAGATCAAAGTTGTAATTAGTCGTTGCTTCAATTCTTAGAAGCTTCTTTCAGAAGCCTCATCCCATACAAACTTCACTTCCTTCTGGGTCAGTGTAGTTAATGGTTTTGATATTTAGGAAAAAAATTTCACGAACTGTCTATAACATCCGGCTAACCCAAGAAAACTTCTTACTTCTGTTATGGTTGTGGGTAGCTTCCAATCAACTATGGCCTCTATTTTAACTTGATCGACCGTTATTCTTTGACCAGATACGATATGTCCCAAAAATGCTACTTGTTGCATCCAAAACTCACACTTAGACAATTTTGCATATAATCGATGCTCTTTCAACAATCCCAGAGCAATCCTCAAATGCTCCTCATGTTCTGCTAGCGTCTTAGAAAAGATGAGAATATCTTCAATAAAAACCACGATGATCTTATCTAAGAATGGCTAAAAAATTCTATTCATGAGGTCTATGAATATGGCTAGAGCATTCGTTAACCTGAATGGCATAACTAAAAATTCATAATGGCCATATCTCGTTCTAAAAGCAGTCTTGGGGATATCTTCCGATTTGATTTTCAACTTATGGTATTCGAATCGTAAGTCAATCCTGGAAAAGATATTCACTTCCCTCGATTGATCAAAAAGATCATCGATTCTTGGTAATGGATACCTATTCTTGATAGTCACTTTATTCAATTCACGATAATCAATACATAACCGCATGGATCCATCCTTTTTCTTGACAAACAATACTGGAGCTCCCTAAGGAGATACGCTTGGTCAAATAAACCCCTTTTCAATTAGTTCTTGTAATTGTTTCTTTAATTCTTGCAGTTTGATTGGAGCCATCCGATATGGTGCCTTCGAGATTGATTCAGTACTGGGTTTAGTCTCGATGCTAAGGTATAATTCTCTTGAAGGTGGCAATCCTAGTAATTCTTCAGGAAACACCTCAGGATATTCCTTAACAATTGGCATTTCTTCTAGCCTTGGCGATTCCTTCTCTACTTCTACTGCACTTATTAAGCACATGCTCCAATTTTGAAAACCTTTTCGTTTTTCTTAAACCACATTGGTAGAAGCTTTAGGAGTTTTTCTTACTTGTCCTCGAAACACTATGATTTTTGTTCCTGGCTTATTAAACCGCACTTCTTTATTCTTGCAGTCTACGTAGGCGTAATGTTGAGATAACCAATCCATTCCCAAAATTACTTCATAACCTTTCATGGCCAAGACAATTAGATTTGCAGGCATATTCCTTCCTTGTATTTCGATGGGGTAATCTTTTACTGTTTCTTTAGTGATAGCCTGCTCTCCAATAGGAGTACTTATCCTTAAGGTCTGTAAAGATGGTTGGACTCCTAGCCTCCGCTATTGGGTTACCGCTAGACTTATGAAAGAATGTGAAGCTCCCGTATCGAATAGCACAAAAGTGGGTTGTGCAGCAATTAGAACAATTCCTATCAATTTCATGACATCAAATTACTATGCTTATTCGTTATTCTTCTTATACTAGTAATTCTTTCATAGGTTTTTATAAATTCATCTACCTACTCCTCATGTATATAAGATATGATAAGTAGATGAGTCTAATTTCAACGTACCTGTTACTAAATCTCCTTTTTCTGAGTATTCCATGGCCGCTAAATTAATGTCTTGATACTGTTCGGGTTCTTCATCAGTCCATTTTCCCATGTTCGTGCTTTCAATAGCAAATACTCGAGCATTGCTAGCTTGAGGGTTAACTCCTTGGGTACTCTGCCTTGTCGATTTGTTTGCTAGTCTTTCATTAGCAGCTTTAGGTGTTATCATTTTATCTCCAGGCCCTTGGTACTTCTTGGGACACATGCTAGATAGAGGTCCAGGTTGTCCACATGAATAACAAGTTATAATATTTTTCCATGGACAGTCTATTGCTTGGTGGTTATCCATTCCACATTTGAAGCATTTCCCTTTCAGGAGATTGCAATCTCTTAGATAGTGTCCTTGTCCACACTTCTAACACTTTACAAAAATTTGTTTCGCCTGAGAGGGAATCACCGATGGCTTTGTACTTAGAGGTCTCATGTTCATCATTGGCCTTTTTCCTCTATCATTTAGGATGGGTAGGAATAAAGGTCTTTTCATTGGAATGCGTGCTCCAACATTTAGCCTTGCTTGATTTCTCATCTGTTCCATTCTTTGTTTAGTTTGCTCCAAGGCTCGAGCTTTACTTACTACCTCAACATATGTTTTCAACTCGAATTCAAGGATTCTTCCTTGGGTTTTAGCATCTAATCCATTCATGAATAACTGTGATGTGCCTAAAACCAATATTAAGCACATACAAAAGACTTAAGAAAAACAATCTCAAGTCAAGGCAAAACCGGATCCACAAAAGGGCAATTTCACGTGAACACCTTGTAGATTTTAATGGAAATTGTTGTTCAAATGATTCAATTGTAATCTCTAATGATAATATTAACCAAATAACCACAAGAGAAGATGAAGTTCACATAAAATCAGATCAAAAGGAAGCAATAAACCAATGAAATCCACTTTCCCTTTTAATCACTAGTTCACGTCAACAATAACAATGAAATATGTAATCCAAGTGTTCAATGAAACAATCAATCTTACAAGATTGTTGTTCACAAAAATAGAACCACAAATAGATCCAAGAAAGATCCAAATCTACCCTAGATATGACTCACTAGAGAAGAAATGAACATACAACAAAATTGAATTGATATGACTCACAATTCGCCTTTGTCGCACTCGCCACAATTTCAACTTCTTGGATTGAAATTGATAAGAGAATTTGGAATTAGGAAAACCCTAAGCCCTCTCACGAAATGTGAAGTGTTTGTTCTGCAAAATAAGCCTCCTCAAACCCTCTCTTAAGCAAGTATTTATACTTGCTACTCCTAGGGTTAAAAAGTGCTCAAAATTACAAGTTTGCCACTTTTAAGGTGGCTATCCCTAAATGAAAATTACAAGGAAATAAAAGTGTCCCAAAACCAAAATACAACCAAAATAGTTCATAAAAGAAAAAATATATATATAATAAATGGTCTTCAAGATGCCGGTCTTCTATAGGATCCATCGGCCCAGCTCATCGCCGATTCAGGTCGGTCCATGGATAACCTACAAGCTGAGTTTGAAGGAGTTTGTCCATTGCCCTATAGAATATGATAAGTGTGCCTGTTGGAAAACACAATACAAGAATAATAGAAAAGAGGTTAATATATAAATAATTCCGGGGTCGATCTACTCAAATTGGGCCCTCATCGCCAAAATTTGAATTCCTTTAATTCTTGCTCTAATGATAGGTCTTGTCAGATTTTGATTCCTATCAAACTGCCTCTTAAATTCGTCTGAATCCTTATAGATATTTGGGGCAAACTGTAGCAATCTAATAAATTCGTTTTCATACTAATCAACGCTTTTTGAGCCCTTTTCTAGTTGGAACAATTGTCCACTCAGTCGCATTTTGACACTTTCTAAGAAATATTCTTCAAAGAATTCTTCTCGAAAAGTTTCCCAAGAAATTGGTTGAAGTAATGCCCTTTGTCTCACATCCCACCATATCCTAGCCTTAGCTTTCAACATATAGGAAGCGTAGGCTAGTTTTTGGTAATCCTCTACCTCATAAGCGTCAAATGATCTTTCTAATTGAGCTATCCATTCCTTGGCTTCTTCTGGCTTTCCATACATTCCATCAAAGAATCTATTAGAGCGTATGAAATCAGGAAACATACTTTTTTGCACACAACCACTTTCCCTTTGATTATTCCCGAGTCTATGTTCTGTTTGTGATGTGTGAGTGGTTCAGACTGGTGAAGATGACAATGGTTCTTGTTGTGGCTGTTGAGGCTCTACTGGTAGTGTCTGTTGTGCTTACGATGGTGGAGTAACCGATTAGGATGATGATTGACCTCCTGGCATCAGTCGTTGAATTTACAAAGCTTGTTATTGCATTAGCTGTTGTACAGTTGTTTCAAGCCTCGTCATGCGTTCTTCTCTACTTCCTTCTCCTCCAATATGAGTTTCTATCGTGTCTTGTCTTTCGAATCTGGTCGCTTGTCCTGACGTTATAGGTTGATCTTCGAGATTTCCTTGAGGCATTACAGGTGGTGTTCCGATCAGTGGGGTTTCACTCTCGTCTCAACATCTAAGAATTGTAGCAGCTTTTCATCCCCTACTAATAGTTCCTCTGAAATGAATCAATGTACTTTTTATCATTTTAAAACATCTAATTGATAAGTATATTTCATGAATAATACAATTATCAACAAGAGTCCATAACATTTTTATATATTTATACTAAAGATCATAAATACACGGAAGCTTAAGTATTTACATATATTCCTCAAAATTCCATCTATACATATACATTAATTTAAAGGGATACATATATATTGGCTACAAAATTTCCCTTTTTGGTTCCGCTAACACGCATACACATTCTTCTCTATGTTATTTTTGAATGATAGTGTTTTGTTCTACTTTCTTCAAGCAATGTTCATAATTACTCATTCACATCCACGCTGTTCTTTGTCAATATTGTTTCTTCACTCTTTGTCCTCTTCTTCTTCTTCCTCCTCTTCCTCTTCTTCTTCTTTTTCTTCAGTTTCTTTCTCCTCCTCTTCTTCTTCTCCGGGTGAATCGGATGCTACACTTTCATTTTTAAGAGCGCCTTCTAAGTCAAAAGTTTCTTCAAGGAGCAAGCCTTCTTCTTCTTATCCTTCTATCCATATTGCATGATTCCAAAAGTCAACATTTTCTTCTTCTGGACCTTCTTCTAGATCTTCTTTTAAGTCCTCTTCTGGATCCTCTTCTAGATCCTCTTCTGGGTCCCCTTCTGGATCCTCTTCCAGGTCCTCTTCCGACACCTCCTCTTGATCAATCATTTCAAACTCTCGATGTTCAATATAGTTAGTAGTATCCCAAGAATCCTTAACATATAGTTGCCCTAGATAGATACTTGGTGTCCATTCATAAATTCCCTTCTTATATTTCCGGTCATCTCTCTTAGATTTAACTGAAGGTACCGATACTTCTACAGGATACCCCGTCCCTAAATTAAATTAAGCTACAAATGTGATTTTATAGGGTTCCTCTGTCATGCCCTTCATTTGTGCGAATCGAGTCTCGAGAGCTGGTATAGCTATATACCTACTATATCGGTCTCCAAGATCCTCACTCAGTCTATCCAGTTGCTCTTGCCAATATTTGGTTAATCCAATCCTCCAGTTCTTAATCAATTCATCTACGGCCTTATAGCGGGAAAAGTATTCGTACTGATGATGTAAAATCTCCATCCTCAATCGGTAGTTAATTAAATCATCCTCGTCCTTCATACAACATGTGTTCCATTTCCTATCCAAGTGTCACAACATACCCTGTATTTTATCAAATATAAGGAAATCGTAAATTTTAAGTCAATTAATTTAATTCCTAAGTTCTACCCACTCTCTCCTACTATGGTAGATTCTCTTTAAAGAGTTACCAAATCAATTTTTTAAGACATTGATTCTTTAACTCAATCTATGTCTAATTTATAACCTATCTCAAACCTAGGCTTTGATACCAACAAAAGCAGTCACGCCCCTCCCTAGGTACTCAACGTGATAACCCGCCATAATCACCTAACCCTAGCTAAGCGACCGCGAAGCGTCTCTATCCAAGTACTATACCTGTTTAATCACATTATAACATTCGATGCCTCTAACATTCATTTACTCCAATACTCATAACATATACATATCCAATAGAAATATTAGATGATTATCTATTTACATAACTGTTAGTGGGTCCCATTTCATATACATATACAAAAGTTCCATTGACCTACCATGGCTCCTACATTTTCATAATTCAAATCTATCGAACTAACTCATATACCAATCCTCACTATCACCCACAATATCCAAGATCTTCTAGCTTTAAAATAAAGGCTTACCTTAGTCCGACGACCCATAAGAAAGTTTAGGTAGTCACGACCTGCAAGACAAAATCTGTAGGAGGGTAAGCTATAAGCTTGGTGAGATAAGAGTGTAATCTCTCAATGTTGTTATCACATAGGCAATTTCAAACAAGTTATTAACCATATGCTATGCATGACCAACCACATAAATGCATCAATTCACGTGGTCTTCCAGTAACCAACGTAAAGTCTAGGGTTTACACCCCCCCCCCCCCCCCCCCCCCCCCTAACCTTGGGTTAGGGATTCTGAAGCCACCATTAGTGTCTAGGTCTCACAACCCAGTTTAATTTCTCATTAATTTAATAATTATCATATATTCATTTTAATACGGACGCTCCTGTGCCTCTGCAACAGTCGGAGCAACACCCTCAAAGACAATCTGGACAAAGAACCGGCAAGGCGCGGACAATCCCCTAGTCTAGTAGTTCACTCAGGACGGCTCAATAATATCACAATTACTTCCGAATGTCATGTGATAGCGATGGCCTTCAAGCCTATGCAATGTCTCATGCAATGCATGTCTCATTTTAGTTAAATCTCAACTTGTTGATTCATCAACTTAAAGTGATCAATCAATATATGATAACAACCAATCTACAAGAGGGAAGTAACACAATTCTATTGACCATTCAACAAATAAGCATCAAACTATCATTTCAATTTCAAAGTCGACCCATCACATCTCGCACTCTTAAACCTTTCTTCAATTGTGCGATTTCGCGTCCATTGTAAAATTTAAAATTTTTTTTTTTTTTTTGGAGACAAAAGAGAGGGCTAAGGGTTTCAATGGAGATAAAAGAGAAGCTAAAGATGGTATGAGAAAAAAGGTTAAATGAATTTTTGGTGAAGAATGAAGGAAATTGAAATTTCAGTTCAGTACAACCTGTGCTGAAGCCAATGCTGAGTCAGGAAAATGGTCAAAAGCAAGAAACATTTCAGCCTTGCCCTGAGCACGGCCGTGCTAGAGCCCATGCTAAACCTGGCACTAAAGATAGAGTGTTTTGAAGTCAGCACGACCTTAAGCATGGCCATGTTGACACCCATGTTGACCCTGTTTACAAAAAACTATGAATGGATGCTTACTCCTATATACTTATGATACATAATTGTACTTCATATGTGTACATACATATATACACATGTATTAACACATACACATATATAACCCGTACTTTCACACCCAAAAAGTGCGTATACTCACGCACATATATGTATATCCCCCTTTTTCATATTTACTCCTACGTAATACGAATATATACACATCCTTCACGTGAATATAATGTATATGTACGTGATCACAAAGCAACACAACTTGATTTAACACATACTCAACAAATAATCATGCAATACAACACGTTATAGAGTCCTACTTACTTGGGTCTCATTGTTTCACACTTCTACTCAAAATAATCTTCAAATATCCCGTCAAATGCTTTTTCCTTACCTAAAACGTAAGGAAAAATATATCATCAAATACAATTTGAGCTCAATAATTCCATATTTACTGTATTTCTAATTGATACTATTAGTTCTAGGCTAAATGTAAAGATTTCTACACAAAAAGCCTTAACATCTAAACTTCGAAAAATAATCCAGTTTCATGCAAAGTTGGTTTTGTTGAGTTGCTCTTACCTCCAGGATTGCGTTGATAGTCTCAATTCGTGATTTAGAAGTCGTATGCGAAAACTACAAATTTTTTTCTAAGATTTTCTTCTTTTTCTCACGTTCTCTCTTTTTTTTTCTAAAGTTTTCCGTGGACTTCTGGCGCTCTCCTAATGTACGGTGTACTTTATATAGTCACTATGCATCACTGACTTAGCTTTTTTTTTTTAAACTTATTTATTTTATCTTTAGCTAGTAATAAATTATTAATTAAAATCTTAAAATTTAATTTTTTTTATTATGAAATTTTACATTTAGGAATTTGACTATTCGAATTATAATTATCCATTCGAATTTTTTTTTTTAAATTTCGAATTTGTAATTTCCTATAAATTTTTCTTATTTAACCTAATATAGTTCGTAATTTATATTTTGAGGAATATATATCCTTTATTTTAAATTCTCATGATTTATAATTAATTTCTGTAGTATTTTTTCTAGTGTTATATTTTACGAATTTCGCAGGTTTTACACCTTGGCTTTATATTATATGAAATATTAGATAACTATATATTTTCCAAGTATTTACATTCTCTCCCCTTATAAAGACTTCCATTCTTGAAAGTTAATTGAGTTAAGAAAAGTTTTAGATGTTTCCTCCACATATCATCTTCCAATTCCCACATCACTTCATGTCAGATTTGATTTGTACATTGTAACTAGACGTAAGGGATCACTCTCCTTCTTAACACTTGTTTCTTGACATCCACAATTTTAATTGGTCTTTCAACAGTGGATAAGTTTGGCTATACATTTAAAGGCTCCAAAGCCAGTATTTGATTTGGATTTGGTACAAACTTTCTCAACATTGATACATAAAATAGATCATGTACCCTAGCCAAGCTTTGTGGTAAAGTTAACCTATAAGCTATAGTACCAACTCTTTTTAGAATTTCAAATGGGTCTACATATTTTGGGTTTAACTTCCCTCTCAAACCAAACTTAATCACACTTTTAGTTGGAGAAATTTTCAATAGTACTTTATCTCTTACTTGAAATTCTAAGGGGCGTTGTCTCTTATCAACATAGCTCTTTTGTCGGCTCTAAGTTGTCTATATTCTCTATCTTATCAGTTTTATCTTATCTATAGCCTCTTAGACCAATTTTAGTCCCACTATTTGTCTTTCCCTCACTTCATCCTAATGTAATGGAGATATGCATTTTCTTATATATAGAACTTCATAAGGAGCCATTTGGATGGTTGCTTAATAGCTATTTTTGTAAGCAAACTCAACTAAAGGTAGGTGCTTATTCCAGTTATCTCTAAAGTCTAGTGCATAGGCTTTGAGCAGATCCTCTAGGATTTGGATCATCCTCTTAGATTGTCTATTTGTCTGAGGGTAGAATGTAGTGTTGAATTATAGTTTTATGCCCAAGGCTTTATGTAAGGTATTCTAAAATTTGCTTATAAGTCGTGTATCTCTATCAGAGTTTATCATTACTAGCACTCCATGTAACCTTACTATCTCATGTATGTACATCATGGCTAATTTCTCTAATTTGTATCCCACTCTAATAGGCAAAAAGTGAGTAAACTTGGTAAGCCGGTTTATTATCACCCATTCTACATATTGTTTCTCTTTAGTTCTTGGGATAGCCGTAACGAAATCCATCATCATGTGTTCCTATTTCCACTCAAGTATTGAAAGGGGATGTAATTCTTTGGCCGACCTCTAATGTTCAATTTTGATCTACTAACAAGTGAGACACCTTGCTACATACTCAGCTATCTCCCTTTTTCATGTTTTTTCCATCAGTAGTGACTCTTTAAGTCTTTATACATCTTAGTGCTTTCAAGATGGATAGTATAGGAAAAATAGTATGCCTCTTTCATGATTTCTTTCTTCAGCTCTGTATCCCTTAGTATGCACAGTCACGTTTCATACCTTAAGACTCCATCTGGGTCAACATTAAACTCAGGAGCCTTTCCCTATTCCAATTTACTCTTGATTTCTTGAATCTCCGCATTCTCTATTTAAGTAGTCTTAATTCTATCTAGAGTTGGTCATATGCATAAAGTGGTCATCTTCGCTCTAACTTCTTGAGTCAAAATATTCAGTTCCAATCGACACATGTCATTTATTAATTCTTTCTATGAAGTGATTAAAGTAGTAAGATTACCCTGTTTCTTCCTACTAAAGGTATCTACTACCATATTGGCTTTTCTTGGATGGTGCTAGGTTTCCAAGTCATAATTCTTAATCAATTACAACCATCTCCTTTAGTGCATATTTAACTCCTTTTGTATGAAGATATACTTCAAGCTTTTGTAGTCAATAAAAATTTTGCATTTCTCCCCATATAAGTAGTGTCTCCATAGTTTTAATACTAGTACCATTGCTACCAACACTAAATCATGAGTCGGGTAATTCTTCTCATATGGCTTCAGTTGACGGGATGCATATATTATGACTTGCCTACCTTGCATTAAAACACATGCTAACCCGTGCTGAACCATTACTATAAATAGTGGATTCTTCCCCACTCTTAAGTAGTGCCAAAATTGGTGCTGACATAAGCTTCTCCTTAAGTTTTTGGAAACTAGCTTCACATTTATCATCCCACTCAAACCTCACTTTCTTTTGTGTTAATCTAGTGAGGGGATTCACTATCTTAAGAAATCTTTCTACAAATCTTTTATAGTAATTTGCTAAACCCAGGAAGCTTCTTATGTTTGTTACTATCTTCGGTCTAAGCCAATCCATTATAACTCTCACCATTTCTAGGTCTATAGAGATTCCATACTTGTTAACCACATGACCCAAGAAAACTGCTTACTCTAGCCAAAATTCACATTTTTTTAATTTGGCATATTGTTTCTCTATCTACAACCTTTCCAACACCAACCTTAAATGTTCTTAATGTTCTTCATTCCTCTTAGAGTATATCAAGATATCTTCTATAAAGACAATCACAAATTTATTTAGGAAGTCCCTAGACACTCTATTCATCAAGTTCATAAATGCTGCAAGTGCATTAGTCAACTTGAAAGGCATCACAAAAAATTTACAATCAAAGACCCGCTACGATTGTTTCCATTCCGAAGCATTGGCTCATGAAGACTTATGATATTTTGTACTTTGTAATTGTTCTATGGACTATTTTATGTTGTATTTTTCTTTTGGGACACTTTCATTTTATTGTAATTTCCATTTAGGACCGGGCACCTTAAAAGTGGCAAACTTGTAATTTTTGACCATTTTCTAACCTTAGGAGTAGCAAGTATAAATACTTGCTTATAGTAGGGTTTGAGGGAGGCATTTTTCATATTATACACTTCAAATTTTTGTGAGAGGGCTTAGGGTTTCCCTAGTTCTAATTCTCTTATCAGTTTCAATTTCCAAGAATTGAAATTGTGGCAAGTGCAACAAAGGGTAATTGTGAGTAGTATCAATTCCTTCTTTATTGTGTTTCCATTTCATCACTAGTGAGTCATATCTAGGGTTAATTTGGATTTTCTTGGACATATTATTTATTGCAATTTGTGATCAATTATTTTGTTAAGGTTTGATTGTTTTTAGTACTTGAAATCAACATCATCTCATTGGTGGCGTGAATTGGAATTGTAGAAGAAGTTGGAGTCACGGTTTTGATCAATCCCTCTTGATTTGATTCACGTGGATTTCAATTATTATTGTTGTTATATGGTGAAGACTACATATATGGATTGTAATTGCATCATTTGACCTTTGGTTTTCATTAAAATTCCAAAAGGGTTCACATAAATTCCATTTCTAGTTGACCGGTTTATATGTGAATTGAGGATTGTTTTCTTTTATTCATTTAATTGTGCTTGAACTTGGTTTTGAGCACATCATCTTTTGGTATCAGAGCATAAGTTAAGAGAAGGGATTAAGTGTTGGTTGAATTATTGATCATCACGCTCAATTAGGGTTCTTCATGTTGTGAACCGAAATTGTGTATTGTGAATTGAGTTGTGAAATTGTCTTGATTGAGAATTGAATTTGATGCTTGTTGAAGTTGAATTGAAGGGCTTGTTGTAGCTTCTTGTGGTTGATCATTTTCATGGAAGGGAAGGAGAGTAGAAGTGTGTTATTAATTCAAATTTTCGAACTTGAAATTTGCCCATTCATACCGTGATTGACTTGTTGTTTGAAGAAGCTTATGGAGTGTGTTGTGTGAATCCTTTGTGCAATTCGGAATTGGAGTGTATTTTTCCAGATTTACATTGTGTGGATAGTAGGGAATCTATTTGAATTCAAACACAACAATTAAGTTAAGGAGTTAATGAGTGTTTGTTTGAATTTGAAAATAATTTCTTACCAATTGTGGAAGGGTTGAAATTAGTGAAGTGGTTGAATTTCAAATTTGAATTGCTGCCTATTTGTGTTAAGTTGCGGTTAGAACTTGTGGAAAGTGGAGTACATTTTGTTATTATTGCCGTGGAAGTGGAGTGCATTTGTTGTTGTTACCGTTTGTTATTATTGCCATGGAAGTGGAGTGCAATTTTGTGTTGTTGCCGTGGGAGTTGTTTGTGAAGTGAGTATCTTGTGGAATTTGGGGAAAAAATTGTTGCACCATGATTTGAAAGGAGTGGGAAATATTATTGTTGTGGTGATTGAATTTGTGAAGCATCATGTATAGAAAAGGTGTGTGTGTGTGGCATTGTATTTGTGTGCCAAGTAAGTAGTGTGTGTATGGTGTTGTGTGTGTTGATTAAAAAGGGGATTGCAAGTGTTGCATGTAGTGGTGAATTATAGAAGTATTGCACCATGATGTGTTAGTGTGTTGTGGAGAAGAGTGCTACACGAGGATTGTAATAGCATACTTGTGAAGTTAAGTGGAGCTGTTTGTTTTCCTTTTGTAGTAGCTATTGTGTAGCGTTAAAGGAAGTGTGGTTATGAGGTGTGTTCCTTTGCTTCAAATTGTCTTTGAGGTTCAATATATACCGAGTCTACCACTATGTCAAATGATAGCGTAAATGGGGGCATTGGCAATGAGGCTAATAGCCAAGTGGGTGGCAGACCAGGTCGTCGAAATACAAGTGGAAGAACTCTAGATGAACAACTTCAGGACCTTACCACAATTGTTGCTACATTAGCAACAATGATTGATAAGATGACATTGCAACCACCACCTGTGATAAACCTTCAGGCACCACCTAGAGTAACTCCTCAAAATATCTAGAGAGAAGGGGCAGTTAGAGGAAAATTGGGGAGAAGAGTAGAAGGAGATTATCATTCTCTTAAGGAAGATAGAGATGATAATTTTGGGGTTAATCCATACCCAAACAGGGAATTTAGACCACCTCGAGGATTAGAGTATGTGAAGCTACAGATGCCTTCATTTGATGGTAGGGGTTCTACCGATGATTACCTAGACTGGGAAGACAAAGTTGAGGGTCTTTTCGAGTGTTATGAGATTGATGATGACTCCAGGGTACATCTTGCAGCTGTAGAGTTCATAGGGTATGCCGCTTTGTGGTGGAAAAATATGGTGATCAATAGGCAAAAGGATGGAGAGACCGAAATACACACTTGGAGAGACATGAAATGAGTTTTAAGGAAGAGGTTCGTACTGGAACACTACAGACACAAGTTATTTATGCGTCTTTAGACACTGAGACAGGGGGGTAAAACAATGGATGACTACGTACAGGAGTTTGAGACACTAGTGATCAGATGTAAATCAGTTGAACCTCCTAAACAAGCCCTAGCACATTTTGTATCTGGGTTGAAGTATGAGATAGCTTGTGTAGTTGAGCTTCAGAGATATAGTACACTTGATGAAGCTATACAGTTAGCCTTGAAAGTGGAAAGACAAAGACGATCCTATTCATTCCAGGTTACTAGGAGCAGGCCCAGCACTAATTCAAAGCCCATGGGGGTTGTTGGTCAGTTGGATAGGTTAAAGGGAGCAGGTGAGCATTTCAGGGTTGTAGACAAAATTATCCCTACTACAGAAAAGGAGAAAAACGTTTCTGAGAAAGGCAAAGAGGTAGTTAGATCTGATTTAAGGCAGATGGTACAAGGGTCAACCAGTGGGAAGATGCGCCAGATTAAATGTTTCAAATGCATGGGATTTGGACATATAGCTACACAGTGTCCCAATTAAAGGGTGATGACCGTCATGGAGGATAACGAGGAAGATAATGAGGAAGAGACTGTCGAGCCTACAGATTTATCCTTAGCCTTACAAGAGTATTATGATGATGAACATGCTGAAACACATGGGGATAAAAAGGGAGGAAAATACTTACCTATTAATGTGTTCCACAAGGCTATGACTATTTCTCCAGATACCAGGGACATACAGAGGGAGAATCTGTTCCACACACCTTGTCAGATTCGAGGTAACCTATGTATGCTTTTTATTGATAGTGGTAATTGTACTAATGTCATATCTACTGCATTGGTAGAAAACTTACAATTAACCACTGGCTCTCATCCTAACCCGTATAAAGTGCATTGGATGGATAACCGAGGTAGTTTGCATGTTACACAATGAGCAATGGTACCCATCGGTATAGGAGATCGGTATAGTGATGAGATTATCTGTGATGTGCTTCCTATGTATGCATTTCATTTACTACTGGGTCGACCATGGCTATTTGATAGAAAGGTGTTACATAATGGGTTCAGAAACACTTATATGTTTCAGAAGGATGGTATTCGGATTTTATTGACTCCTTTGTCTCCATTTAAGGTTCGTTCTTTCCAGGAACTAGTCAGAAGCACATATAGTTCTTCCAGATTTTCAGCCAACAAGCAATTCCAAACATCGGGTTTCAATCCAGGAAAAGACCCTCTAGATTTGAGGGCAAAACTTTCAGAAGCCCGAGGAGATGATGGGAAAATTTCCGGCACCATCGACACTTTCAGAACTCGATTTAGATGATGATCCAAATCACTCATATTTTACGTCATTTCTTTTCATCTAATAAATATTTGAGAAATAATCTTATAGGTACAATAATAATTCTCCATGGGATGCCAATATGTCCTACACTAGTTTATGGATACGGGACATTTTCAGATTTACGATCAAAGACCCGCTACGATTGTTTCCATTCCGAAGCATTGGCTCATGAAGACTTGTGATATTTTGTACTTTGTAATTGTTCTATGGACTATTTTATGTTGTATTTTTCTTTTGGGACACTTTCATTTTATTGTAATTTCCATTTAGGACCGGGCACCTTAAAAGTGGCAAACTTGTAATTTTTGACCATTTTCTAACCCTAGGAGTAGCAAGTATAAATACTTGCTTATAGTAGGGTTTGAGGGAGGCATTTTTCATATTATACACTTCACATTTTCGTGAGAGGGCTTAGGGTTTCCCTAGTTCTAATTCTCTTATCAATTTCAATTTCCAAGAGTCGAAATTGTGGCGAGTGCAACAAAGGGTAATTGTGAGTAGTATCAATTCCTTCTTTATTGTGTTTCCATTTCATCACTAGTGAGTCATATCTAGGGTTTATTTGGATTTTCTTGGACATATTATTTATTGCAATTTGTGATCAATTATTTTGTTAAGGTTTGATTGTTTTTGGTACTTAAAATCAACATCATCTCATTGGTGGCGTGAATTGGAATTATAGAAGAAGTTGGAGTCACGGTTTTGATCAATCCCTCTTGATTTGATTCACATGGATTTCAATTACTATTGTTGTTATATGGTGAAGACTACATATATAGATTGTAATTTCATCATTTGACCTATGGTTTTCATTAAAATTCCAAAAGGGTTCACGTAAATTCCATTTCTAGTTGACTGGTTTATATGTGAATTGAAGATTGTTTTCTTTGATTCATTTGATTGTGCTTGGACTTGGTTTTGAGCACATCATCTTCTTGACAAAAAGAACTAACACACCCTAAGTAGATGTACTAGGTCTTATGAAACCTTTATCTTGAAGATATTGTAACTATTTCTTCAATTCTTCTAATTCAACCTGCACCATTATATATACTAGTTTTGATATTAGTGCAATACCTTATATCAAATCAATGCTGAACTTGATTACCTTAGCTGGGGGTAAACTAGGATGGTCTTGATGAGATCCATGATGAGAGTCAAGCCGGAAGAAGAAATGTGGATCCTCTTGAAGTGCCGCCTGGACCGATCACAAGAAATCAAGCAAAACGATTCAAGGAAGCACTTAACAGGTTGATAAAGGTTTTCCATGAAGCCGGAAAGGATTGGAGCAATCATGAAGTTGGAACGGATTGGAACAACCATGGGAAGACCCTTGCTTTCATACAAGTCACACCGGACACGGGTTGAAGAGGGCGTGTATGTTCAAGGCACGGCCGTGTAGGAATTCCAAGATTGCACAGAATCATACACGGCTAGATACACGGCTAAAAGGCACGGCCATGTATGGAGACAAGCAAATCCACAGAAAGATACACGACCAGAAGTACACAGTCGTGTATGTGACCGGAAAGTGCACAGAAAAGTACACGGCCAAAGTACACGGTCGTGTACACGGCCGTGTATCCCCTGCCGGCCAGCTTGTTCTGTTTTCGTGTTTTTATGCAACTTATCTAAGCTACGTCGTTTTGGACTTGTTTTTCACGAATTGTAACCCTAGTATAAAAGCTCCTAGGGTTTAGAACAACATAGAATTTACATCTTTGAACGTTAAATACTTTTGAGAGGTACCTCTCTTGGTTCTTCAAGAACTAAAACGAACTTATCGGATTAATTTCCGTGGCGTTCATCCCGACTTATCAATTGGTCTTTCATCCCGATTGTGGCGTCTTCATTTTATACCAAGGTTCTTGTCTCGCTTATATACAACGGGTCGCAGTTTCCACTTTAGGTGTTTGGGCGTCTTAGGCAACGAATTCCGAACGTATTGGTATTGGGTTTCGTCACGGGTTGGCGTGGTTCGTATCAGGTCTTCTAGAAACGCTTTTGGAAATTCTTTCACTATTGACACCATCTCCAACTAGATTTCTTCACTAGCCTCAATAGTCATAGCAGCCAACATACTCTTTCCTCACAACTCATAAGTAGGTAATCATGTTAGTCTTTGTGCTTTTAACTTGAATTCAAATGAATCCTCCCCAAGTGTGTTAAAGTGTACTACCATGTCATGGCCATTGATGGTAACATGGTATTCCGACAACTAATTGACTCCTAAGATAATGTCAAACTCTACCATCTCCATAATCAACAAGTCTGTCGACATTACCCTACTGTGTATCTCTATTCTTCTACAGATTCTATCTAATATCCCTCTAACTCCCAAAGGAGTACTAACAGCTAAGTGATCATCCATACATTCAATAACTAATGCATATTCACGTACAAATGATTCAAACACATAGGAAATAGAAACACCAATATTGAATAATACATAAGCATTGTAGGTGTCTACTTGAAACATACCTACAATGGTGTTCATATCTAGGAGGTCTTGGTGCTGTTGCTACTAAAGTGTAAATACCTTGGTGGGAACCCATTGTTTGGGACCTCCTATCTATGGCCTACCAGCTTATACCTTTGCTAGAGATCTTGCTACTTGTTAAGTTGGGCCTGTTTGATTTCTTACTTGCCCTTAAGGATAGTCGATTGCCTTGTGTCCTCTTTGCTTACATACATGGTAGAATACCATTAAGACTAACCTTTCATTACAATGCTCACTTATATGTCTTGTTTTTCCACAAGAGAAACATGCACCCTTTGGCCATTTGTAATCCTTTAGTTCATAGGGCCTATAACACCTAGTGTAACTTTTTGTAGAGGTTATTGAAGGAAGTGCCAAAGAAACTGGTCTAATTTATAAAAGAGGGGCTATTGTAACCTGTGATTTGTTTTAGAATATCTGAGGCCTCTTGCCTTTATCTTGCACCATCATACTAGAGGCAGGTCTCTTACCCAAAGCTACCCTTACTCTATGGTCTAAATGTTCCTCTATTCTTCTTATACTCTATTATGAAAACTTTGCCTTATTGACCACTTCAACATATGTGGTCAGTTGAAAGGCACCAACCTCATGTTAGAGACTTGGCTTCAGTGCCCTCACAAATCTTTTAGCCCTAGATCTATCACCAGCACAGACCATCTTGGGTAGGAACTAAATTAGGTGATTCAATTCCACCTCATACTCTTCCATTGTTCTCCTCCCCATTCACAGTTGTAATACGCATTCTCCATTTTATCTCTAAAATTACTAAGGAAATACTTCTAGTAGAATAGTTCCCTAAACCCCATTCAGTTCACACATTCTCCTACTAGTTTGGGAACTAACGCCCACCATTTTATCATAGTTCTCTTCAGCATGAATGTAACATAGTCTACCTTCCTATCTTTAGGTATATAGAAGATAGCTAATGTCTTCTCAATTTCTTACTTCCAATTCTCTTATTCAATCGGGTTATCCACTCTAGGGTTGAATTCCTTTGCCACCCTAATGAACTTATTAAAGTTTATCAGTTTATTTGCAGCTTTATTTTGTGAGGCATTTTAAGCTTGTTGTTGCTATGTTAATAAACCCACTAGGATGTTCATAGTCAGTAGAAGTTGGGTGATGTGGTTTGCTACTTGACCTTATCCCCCTTGTAGTTGTTGCCCATAGATATTCCCCTCATTTGGGTTGCTATGCCCAGCACCCCTTAATGAGCTTAATCCGATAATTCTTCTTAGAGGCATTCTATTTGAAAGGAGATAACTCGATAGACTCAAGAGTAAGTGTCAATTCAAATGTTAGTGTTGTTATATGTTGATATATACATATATACCTCAATACATAATTGTATACTTATATATGAAAATATGGAAATTAAGAGAATTGCAAATAAAAATAACAATAACAATAAAATAAATTACTAAACAAAAGCAATCATCCCATAGCTTCATCCATTCTCTTCATATCTCATTGTCCTATAGATCCAATGACTAATCTATCTAAAGATCACAACCTACTTTCTGTTATTTGAGACCTACACTTATAGATCATCACCTAGTTTCTAAGGATCATCAAACATAAGCTATAATACCATTTAAGTCATAATGCTTTGGAACTTGAGATGCTATGGCCCCCCATGTGTCCTTACTAAGTAAGGACACGTTAAAGCTCTTAGCTCTACTAATCTCCTGTAACCTACAATACTTATTACTCATTTTTTTAATAATCCATCTAACAACATTCATAATATTTTTGGTACATCCCATTATATCCATCAAACTCTTTAAAATAAACCTTAGCAAATCATTCTTAATCAAAATCTAAAAACAATTAAACTTCTAGAAATTTAATAGCCTATTATCTTCTAAAGAAAATCATGATTGAGTACATACAAAGATCTCTAACTTTTCCTTTGTCTAATCACCATAATAATAATAGAATTCTACATCATCCCCTTCCTACATATTTGAATTAGGTCATTGTCATAGGTAGCTTATTCATTTGTGTCTGCAGCTAAAAAAAAAAAAGAAAGAAATCCTCAAAGGGTGAGCTAATGTTGAAATGACCCTACAGGGGGCCTAGTAGAATCATGTAAGAGTTACCATTTCATGTGTGCACCTGCAAAATGAAAACTACCTTGCAAGCTAGGAGTTGTAAGACTCTAATTAAATGATCATTCCTCACCATAACTGATAGTACATATAATTGATTATTATGAAAATAACTATGAAAACTAATATATTATAGTTCACCAGAATCATAGAGAATTGGTATCCCCTACTAAATAGTAAAATTAGGTGATCTCAACATTTAAGAACACTATTAATTACTCAATTCTATTTACTTAATCATTATAAGATTACTCCCCTTCCTGATGGGAATCAAATCCTTCCAGTTACGGGACCAATCACTCAAGCTAAAGCCAAAGGATTGCAGAACCTTACCTTAAGGGTTTTACTTGATCAGATGGAACCCGAAGAACATCATATAATCTCTTCATATATTTTGCATGATTATTTTCATTATCAATTAAATGTACTTGTCATTGCTCTGGATAACATTAGATGATTCAAGACCAGCGATACTACATTTAGGCCAGCCTTAAAACCGGCAGTGTAAGACTTAGGCCGGCCTTCAAGGCTAGTAACTTTGACCATTTAGGCCGGTGGTGTATCATGGCAGCTTTAGCCACTTATGCAAGCGATGTAGCCTATAAAGGTTGGCAACCTATAATTCTTTAAAGCCGGTGGCTTATCTATTCCAAGGTCGGCAGCTTTCTTAGAATGAATAGTGTCGATCTTCTTTGTACTTTATATTTGTTTTTGGAACTCGAATGAACATTAGACTTGAGATATACAATTTGACTCTTTAGAGTTTTCCACTCAAACTCTTAACAATTTTGATTATAGCGAGTGACAGTATTGGATTGTTGTGCATAATATCAACAAATCTGTACCAGGACTACTTTCTTGCTGGTACGTCATATCCAATAAGGGTTTAGGGTTTATTGTTTGTTATTGTTCGTTAATTCGATTGTTGGTTTTTATTACTGTGGATTGTTGCCTAGGAATTGGAATCATCAAATTATATACTTGTTAGTGTCACATCATATTTTAGTATCAGAGCTTAAATCAAGATTGGGGATTGTGACTATTGGAATTCCTTTGACAAATTAGGGTTTTGATATTGTGAAATTGTGTTGCGGTTAGTTAAGGTTGAATCATAATTGAACATTAGTTGTCAATTTGATTATGTTGTTGCTCTGTGATTTAATTTGGGTTTGTTCTTTGAATTCATATCAATTGAAAATTAGGGTTTTCTTCGTTGTTGTTGTTGTGGGTTATTCTATTCTATTGTCGTAGGTTGTGAATTTCATTGTTAGATTGATTAATAGAATCAGGGCTGGTTGTTGTCATTGTTGTTTTATATCCTGGTTAATTGTTATTGTGTTGGGTTTTGAGCTGAAGATCAAATAGAGGTTGTAATTGGGATTATGCCAATTGGGGATTAGTGCAGAGCATGATTGTGACTATGAAATTCCTGTGTTAAGTTGCAATTATGTTGGGTATGTCAAATGACAGTGTTAATGGGGGAATCAGGAATGAGGCCAATAGCTGGTTTAGAGGAGGAGTGCAAAGTCGTCGTGCTACAGGTGGAAGAAGAACTGTAGAAGAGCAGTTGCGAGACTTAACTACTATTGTTGCTAATCTAGCAACATGAGTCGATCAGATGACCTTACCCTAATAGCCAGTGGTAAATCCACAGACACCCCTACCTAAGGTAGCCCTTAATGCTATGGTAAGAGAAGGAGCAGTAGGAGGAAACAGGGGCAAATAGGTTGGAAGAGAGTGTCATGCTTACATAGAGGAGAGGGATGACAACTTTGGGGATAAGCTTTATCATAACCATGAGTTCAGATCGCCTAGGGGTCTGGAGTATGTAAAATTGCAGATGCCTTCATTTACTGAAAGGGGAGTTGCAAAGGATTACCTTGATTGGGAGGATAAGGTAAAAGGACTCTTCGAGTGCTATGAGATTAATGATCATACGCGAGTTCTTTTAGCAACGGTTAAGTTTACAAGTTATGTCACCTTGTGGTGGAAGAACCTTGTGGCCAACAGGAGTAGAGATGGTGATGCTGAGATTCATACTTGGTAGGAGATAAAAAGGGTGTTAAGGAAGAGATTTGTTCTAGAGCATTACGAGTATGAACTATTCATGCATCTCCAAACCTTAAGACAGGGCTATAAAACTATAGACAAATATGTCCAAGAATTTGAGGCGCTCATGATTCATTATGGAACCATTAAACATCCTAAGTAGACTATGACACTCTTGATGAGACAATCCAGTTGGCTTTAAAAGTTGAGAGATAGAGGCGCTCTAATCTATATAGAGCATCAATTAACATAAGTCAGATAGTCAACAGGTTAAAAAGGGGGGAAATTGATAAAGCTGTGGAATCAAATGCAACTGTTACCAATAGGGAGAGGGAAAGTTCTGGAAAAGACAAAGCAGTTGCTAAGGTTGATATCAGATAAATAGTGTCAGGGTCATCAAGTGGGAAGATTCGTCAAACCAATGCTTTAAATGCATGGGCTTTTGGACACATGGCTGCTCAGTGTCCCAACAAAAGAGTGATGACTGCTATAGAGGTGGAAAGTAAGGATAGCAAGGAAGAGGTACTTGAGCCTACAGATTTATCAGCAGTGCTAAAGGAATATTATGAAGATCCAAATGCTGAGGTATATGAAGAGAAGGGTAATGATCAATATCTGGCTATCAACGTATTATGCACGGTAATGACAACATCTCCAGATATTGAGGACGTGCAGAGGAAAACCTATTCCATATTCCCTGCAGGGTCCGAGGTAATCTTTATACTCTTATTATTAATGGTGGTAGTTGCACCAATGTTATAGCTGCTGCATTAGTAAATAAACTGCAACTAGTCACTACACCTCATCATAAGCCCTATGAATAACACTGGTTGAGTGAATGAGATAGTCTACATGTCACTCAGAGGGCTAAGGTTCCAATTAGCATAAGGAAAAAGTACCAGGATGTAGTTGCCAGCGATATTCTCCCTATGTGTGCATCACATATATTACCAGGTAGACCTTGGTTATTTGATAGGAGAGTACTGCATTGTGGGTTTAGAAATACCTATGTGTTTTAGAAGAATAGTAAACGTGTTGTTTTAAGTCTTATGTCACCAACTGAGGTGCACAAAGCCCAAGAGCATATCAATAAAGCTATTGACAAGAAGTCCTTATTAGTTAAAAGGAAGGAATTGAGGGACAGCTTGAATAGAGTGAATCAGCTACAGGTAATTCAGAAGTCTTCAGAGCAGCCACGACTTCAGGATAACAAACAATTGTAGACTAAAATTTTCAGTCCAATGGATTCTCATAAATGCACAGCTAAAACAGAGGAACCATCTGATTTGAGGACAAATCTTCCACAAGTCCAAGAAGATGATGGGAATCAAATCCTTCTAGTTACGGGACCAATCACTCGAGCTAGAGCCAAAGGATTGCAGAACCTTACCCTGAGGGTTTTTACTTAATCAGATGGAACCCAAAGAACATCATATAATCTCTTCATATATTTTGCATGATTATTTTCATTATCAATTAAATGTACTTGTCATTTCTCAGGACAACATTCGATGATTCAAGACCGGCGATACTACATTTAGGCTGGTCTTAAAACCGACGGTGTAAGACTTAGGCCAATAGCTTTGACCATTTAGGCAGGCGGTGTATTATGGCAGCTTTGGCCACTTAGGCAGACAATGTAGCCCACAAAGGTCAGCGGCCTTTAATTCTTCAAAGCTAGCGGCTTATCTATTCTAAAGCCATCGACTTTCTTAGACCAAATAGCATCAATTTTCTTTGTACTTTATATTTGTTTTTGGAACTCAAATGGACATTAGACTTGAGATATACAACTTGACTCTTTGGAGTTTTCCTCTCAAACTTGATTGTGACGAGTGACGGTATTCGATTGTTGTGCATAATATCAACAAATCTATACGAGGACTACTCTCTTGTCGGTACGTCATATCTAGTATGGGTTTAGGGTTTATTATTCGTTATTGTTCGTTAATTCGATTGTTGGTTTCGATTACTGTGGATTGTTGCCTAGGAATTAGAATCATCAAATTATATACTCGTTTGTGTCACATCACTCTCTCATGGAAATTCTAAGGTTTTACTAGGTGTTTAGGTTGAATAGAAATTCAAATAGATAGAAAATAAATTAGATAGAATAATGTCTCTAGGTATACGGTCATGCCTTAGGCTGTGCACTTTGGCATGGTTGGATACATGGTCGTATATTGTGGCCATGTATCTTTCTATATATTTTGGTAATTTGACACATCCAAGTATACGGGCATCTCCCTTGTCTGTGTACCTTTCTATACATAATACGCATTTTTACATAGGTAGGTAAACGAGTGTGTATCTGACTATATATTATGCTATTCTACACAGACTGTTTTTTCTCTTCTTTAATTCATTCATCAGCCTAATTTCTATGATCCTAAGTCTAATTGGATCTTAAATTTTTCTAATGCTACTACATTATACAGATTGATGCACTTGTCTCAATCTATAATTTAAACCCTTAATCACTTAATTCTATGTTCGTTCCACCCCCTTCCTTAATCCGAATTCTATCAATCATGCCATAAAAGTTTTCTTAATCTACAATTATATCATTAGAAATAATAACTTGTTGATTAGAATCCCTCACCTGATAATATCAAGTTTGTCCTTGTGGTTGTTCACTAGGTCGCCTTGAAGTTCCAGAGAGTGTCCCTTTGTTAATTATTGTGAAAATGATAAAAAAAAAGGTTCACTAGGTCGAGCTACAATTTATATATCCCGACTGCAAAAAGACCTCATTACCCCTGTTACTTTAGAATGTTTACATGTTTGACCTTGGCTTTATATTATATTAAATATTAGATAACTATATATTTTTTGAGTGTTTACAATCAGCCTAGAATGGCATTTCAAGGTGACCACACAACTCCAATATAGAAAATCTATTAGGGCTTTAACTTTTACTTCAGTGCTTCCATGTTCTATAGGCAAGGTGATAACACCTATTGCCTTCGTAGGTTAGCTATTAAAAGCATATTAGCTATGCTCACAATGCTCAAGCAAAGTAGAAAATGTATCTTTCATTTGAGTAACTTGTAACAACTTACCTTTTAGGTCTTAGCTTAACCTATTTAACAAAACAGAATATAACAACTTGTTACATGAGGGTAGTATCGTTATTCCATCTCTTAAATAGAGATAAGGTACTTTTACTTTAAACCTATTTCTCGCTTTTCACATTCAACACTATTGCAAACTAATTAAAGTCACTTATAAAACATAGCATGTCTCATATGTATATACATTCCAAAAGTTCACACCTAATTGGTGGATCCACTCCTATTATACCAATCATAAAGGGTGAAGCTTGCCTCATAAAGTCAAGGTAATTAAACTTCCAACCTACCTAGTCTTCCATAGTCATAAGCCTTTCATTTCACCTATGTAATAATTTTACAGAACCATAGCTAATACATTGCACCAATTGAATATTTTCATATGATTAACATAACTATTTATGATTTAACATAGCAATCTATTAAAAAAATAGGGAAATTAAAAGCTTAAGTCTTCATGTTGTTTATCTACTACCCACAAAAGGTTCCCAAAATCCTATATGTCATCTCAATCTTTAACACATGTACTTGAGGTCAATAAAACACTAAACCCTCAACTTCTAAAGAAGCAAAGTGAATACACAAAAGAAAATCTCAAGGAAATAAGTAAAGGTACAACAATGACAAATTATTTCATCATTAAACTAACATAATATAATCACATGGTCATACTTTTAAAATGTCTAACCAATCATCAATCAAGGTCTTTTACTATATTTCAATTTACACCTAATTTGAATTTTTGGTTTCTAAACCTAAGAGAAAATGTCATAACTTAACCTAGCACCTAGCAAATATACTACCCTTTCAATTAATCATAAGCTCAACTCAGCATTTGGCAAACTATTGCCCTTATACGCTTCTTATCACATGTTAAAGAGTTTTTGGTGAGCCTTTCACCTACCATAAAAAAGCGAGAAGACCAATCCTCGTAGGTCACTATTACTAAAACAATTCGTCAACTATGTCACAAACTTACTAGGTCAATTCTAAAATAATACCATAAACATACTAGGCAAGGAACATGACTTGCTTTATTTAAGTATCTTGTGTTAGTACATAGAAATGATAGATGTCATCTAATTGGCTTAATCTAAACTTAACTTGTGATCTATTTCACACACCTAGTAAATAATAAACTAAAAATTTTCAATTTGATGGTTAAGCCAGAACATTTGCATCATAGAGTTTCATCTTTAATCTCCAATCAATCTAAGTCTCTAAGGCATAGTCACAACTCAATCATCAATCAAAACTTAAGAAAAAGAAATGAGGTCTTACACCCACCTTACATACTAGTAATATTAGTTTGCTTTGGCTATCTCATTGCCATTTCCAAAAATCATTCAAAGTCAACAATATAGCGCCAATATCAAGGATAAGTTTTAGAATCCTCTCATTGTGGTCACAATAGGTGATTATAGAAAGGTTCAGCAGCCAACAACTGAGTAATCTACATTATCAACCACATGCATCATAATTAGTCAAGTTAAAGTGGTACTCACCTAATAAACAAGCCAACAAAGCTAAGCAACAAAAGAAAATCACTAAGATCACTTTGTGCTCACAGGATCATCGAAACACATTTTGCAAATAAGTACACTATGCACTCTTGAAGGACTAAAGATTTAGCACGATTTAATCTTAGATTTTCATATTCAACATTTAAGTTACATTATAAATGATCAACCGTTCCTCATTTCCTTTGTGAATCAAGTTAATCAGCAAGCAAACAAGTCACTAATCACCTTTAATAATTTGATTACCATTTTAATGATACTAAGATCTATTCAAGTTACTCATTTTACTACTATATATGTAACGCCCCAAAACCTAGAGCATCACAGCCGACTACATGTCACTACTACAGAGCAACACACTAAGGCTCTAAAACTCCATCATACTTCAAAACCTGCTCATATACATTATCCATAATATTACTATAACTATAATCAAATGAATGACTCACAAATAAGTCATTCTAAATTTCATTATTTAATAACCACAAAGTCTCAAGCTACAATCTATCTCCATAACTTCAATTTAATAATAAAACATCAAGTTACAAATATTCAAAATTCTTCTCACTCTTCCTCTACATAATAATAGTGTTCTCTCCCCATCTCATCTATGTATTGACCCACCAAGTTCTCGTTCTCATCACACTTTAGTTTTTTGTCATTTTCGCCTACAGCTAAAAAAAAAAAAAAAATTAAGAAAGGGGGTAAGCCTAAGCTTAGTATGTGAGTACCATACCTACATACACATGACACACCGCATTAATATCACATGCATATATGTAACATTTATCTACAACTCATTCACAATTTAGTTCACACATCAACACCAAAAAAATTATCACACATAGGGGTACTCATCACCTTAGTACACACAACATTTGTCCTAGTGGGAACTGCCTCTGCGGGCCCCGTCTAACCCTAATGGGAACTGCAGCTACGAGTCCCATCTAACCCTAATCTATCTTAAATCATTTCGATACACGGCTCCACTAAGGACAACACGGCATACAGGTCATCGAGGTACCCTAATGTGCTTAGTAATCCAATTACAAGCACACCAAGACAATTGCATGAACACTAAACCAATCCCACAAAAGGGGTGACACCAACAAGCACTTGAACCCTAAATTACGTGAATTCAAATGACAATAACGCCAAATTGTGATGAGGATCAAATGCAATTGTATAATATGTAAAGGATAACACTAAAAATGAATTGAATTCCACTCAAATTGGAATTGAATCAAATTTAAAAATTGGAACCCTAATTCACGTGAAAGATGAACAAAGTACACAACCAATTACAACTAGATATGATGCACTAGAAAATAATTAGAAGCGACTTAAGAAGGATTGATATGACTTACAATACTCCTTAAGCAAACACGCCACAATTTCAATTGAAATTGATAAAAGTTGTGTTTGCATGAAAAGGACTCTCCTCACAGGCAAGAATAGGATGATTTTTCTCAAGTTCAAAAGTTTTTTTCTAAACCCCACTTAGCAAGTATTTATACTTGCTCCAATTAGGGTAAAAACAACAAAACCAACAAATGGTCAGTTCTCAAACAACATAAATACAACTACAAATAAGTCCTCAAATGGTCGGTTCTTCACTTCAATGGAGCACATGTGGACCAGTTGATGTAAGTCCATGAATGACCCACAATTGATCATTATTAGATTTTATTCACCACACTGTAAAAACTGATAAATTTACCGGCTACAATGCAAAGATAAATTATAATTATTAATAGGTAAATAAGACAACATGTGGACATCTAGGCTCATGTATCCAATTTGGCTTCCCTACTGTTAGAACCATAGGGTTGATTCCCATCATCTCCTCAGCCCTCTAAAAGATTTGCCCTCAAATCTGAGGGGTCTTCTCTTTGACTAACACTTATGTGCCTAAAACCAAGATTAAGCACATGCAAAACCAATTTGAAAACAATCAAATAATGTCAATCAAATTAGCTTCCAAATGGCGTCAATTCTCAATGTTTATAAGCAATTCTTTAAATGAGGATGTGATAAATCTTAAGTATCCAAATTTGATTGCTCTTATACCAAATTATGATGTGTTAAAAACCAATATTAAGCACATACAAATGAACCAAATAACAATCCCTAAAGGACAAGGTCAATTCGGTTCAAGGTGGAACAAATTGTTGTGTGAATCTTAATTGCAATAGATGATCCGAATGCTATATTTCATGAAATGAATTACAAAATATTGTATTCCTCAATGAAGATCACTAATACTCTTGAAAACCACGTGAAATAACACACAAAATCAATAAGAACAATGACTGTGATCCACCTTCCACAATACTTGATTTCACGGTTCAAAAATGTGCAAAATGCAAGAATAAAAATCAAGTCTAAGGGCCACTCAATTAAGCACTAATAATTCGAATATAAGGGAATCAAATCTGACCAAAAAAACTTCAATCCAGCCCTAGATATGACTCACTAGAGAAGAAAAGAAACACAACAAATAGAAATTGATATAACTCACAATTTCTCCTTGTCGCATTCACCACAATTCCATTTCTTGGTATTGAAATTGATAAGAGGGATTGAACTAAGGATGAACCCTAATTCTCTCACGAAAATATCAAGTGTATATTCTAAAAATTCTCCCCTAAAAACCCTACTTAAGCAAGTATTTATACTTGCTCCCTTTAGGGTTAAAAAGTCCACAAAATTACAACTACTCCACTTTTAGGGTAGCCGGTCCTAAAGACTATTACAAACCAACGAAAATGTCCCAAAAGTAATTACAACATAAATAGTTCAAGTAAATAACAAATGCATATAAAAATTAGTCTTCAAGATGCAGGTCTTCAAAGTTCTTTCGAAATGAGTCCCGATGAGGATCCCAACTCACTCAAAAGTTGTAGGTAATTTGGCACCCTATAGGACTAACAAATGAACCTATTGGAATGCATAACAAGTATATGATAAGAATGAAGAAATTAAGTTAGTTTCCTTAGGATTAGGTTTCTCGTGTAGGATTCTCAAAACCAAGTTGTGTAAGCCTTTAGCTTGGGCCCTGGTGATAAGTCCTGTAGGAATCTGATTCCTATCAAACACCTAATGTTTGAGTTTACTTATTGGCTTGAGGTCTTGAGGAGCCATTAGTGTTTCTAATCTATTCCTGGAATGAGCGAACTTCAGATAGAAACATAGGAGCCAAGATAATCCGAGTACCATCCTTCTGAAACATGTAAGTGTTTTTGAACCCGTCATATAGTACCTTCCTGTCAAATAACCAAGGCTTACCCAGCAATATATGAAAGGCGCACATAGGAAGCACATCACAAATAATCTCATCATTGTATCTATCTCCTATACTGAATGGCACATTTGCCCTCTGTGTAACATGCAAACTACCTCGGCCGTCCAGCCAATGCAATTTATAAGGGTGTGGATGTAGACTAGTGGCTAGTTATAAGTTATTTACTAATGCAGCATATATGACATTAGTGCAACTACCACCATCGATGAAAAGAACACATAAGTTACCTTGAATCCGATAAGGTGTATAGAACAGGTTCTCCTACTGTATGTCCCTGGCATCTAGAGATATGGTCATAACCCTGCGTAACACATTAATAGGTAAGTAATTTTCACCCTTTTTGTCCTCATGTGTTTCAACGTCCTAATCATCATAATATTCTTACAGAGTTATGAATAAATCTATAGGCTCGACAACTTCTTCCTGATCATCTTCATTGTTTCCCTCCATACCAGTGATCACCCTTTTATTAGGACACTACGCAGCCATATGTCCAAAACCCATTTATTTGAAACATTTAATATGGCGCATCTTCTCACTGGTTGACCCTGGTACTGTCTACCTAAAATCAGACCCAACTACCTCTTTACCTTTCCCAGAAACATTTTTCTCCTTATCAGTGCTAGAGATATTTTTGTCTACAGCCTTAGTATGTTCCCCTACTCCCTTTTGTCCACCTATTTGACCATCTGTGCCAATAGGTTTAGTAGAACTACCATACCTATTATTAGTGGCTCAAAAAGGGTTGGATCGCCTCTGCCTCTCCACTTTCAAGGCTAACTGTATAACCTCATCAAGTGTATTTTACCTTTGCAACTCTACAATGCAAGCAATCTCATATTTCAACCCAAACACAAATCGTCCTAAAGTTTACTCAGGAGGCTCAACCGACCCACATATGATCATCAGTGTCTTAAACTCCTATACATAGTCATCTACTGCTTTACCTCCCTGCTTCAATGTTTAGAGATGCATAAACAGTTCTTGCCTGTAATGTTCAAGTATGAACCTTTTCCTCAAAACCCATTTCATGCCCCTCTATGTCTGCATTTCAGCCTCTCCATCCCTCTGTCTGCCAATCACCAGATTTTTCCACCATAAGGCAGCATAACCTATGAATTCCACATCTGCAAGACGAACCCTAGTATCATCATCAATTTCATTACACTCGAACAGACCCGTAACTTTATCCTCCTAATCTAAGTAATCATCTACTGAACCCCTGCCATCGAATGAAGGCATCTGCAATTTCACATACTCCAATCCCTAAGGTAGTCTGAAATCCCTATTTAGGTATGGGTTAATCTCAAAATTATCATCTCTTTCCTCCCTAAGAGCATAATAATCTCCTTCCACTCTTCTTCTCATATTACCTCCAACCACCCCCTCCCTATGAACATTCTAAGGAACTACCCGAGGTGGTGGTGCTTGAGGATTTGCTACTGGTGATTATGGCATCATCATTCAATCTATCATTGTTGTTAATGGTTGTGGCATCGTCATTTGATCTATCCTTGTTGCTAATGTAGCAACAATGGTGGTTAGGCCCTATAATTGCTCCTCCAAAGTTCTTCCACCTGCAATTTAATGACCCTGACCACCACCAACTTGGCTATTGGCCTCATTGCCAATTCCCCCATTCACACTATCATTTGACATGGTTGATGACTTGATTTGTTGAAATACAAAGACAATTCAAGGCAAGAGTAATATATTTCACAATTACCCCTTCACAACAACTACACTTTCACGTCCTCACTCACTTCAAACACAAAGTATGCTCTACTTAACCTTCGCACACCTACGGTATACTAATACAATCATGGCAATAATGCAATTAGAAGCAATGATGAACACTTCTATAAATGGCAAGTTAATGATTCCAACTAATCAAAGTGTGTTTAAATGATCAATACATAATAACTTCCACACTTAATGTTTGCTTTTGAAATTCAAAAAATTAACCACAACACACACTATTCTACACCACATACACTTTGCCATGGCACATACACACACACACAACCACGGTACAGCACTTCTCCACTACAATACACGCAAACACTTCACTATGTTGCAACCCCTTCAACTACACACTCTTCCACTTCAACAATCCACGGCAACAACACAACAACGGAACAATTAAAGAAGGCTTCTCCAAATGGTAAGAAAACAATTCAAAAATAGTCAAAGTGTATTAAGATCAACAATACACAATAACACTTAAACTTAAAGTTTGTTTTTTAATTCAAATTGTTTCAGAATTCTCCATGGCAAGGATAGCAATTTTGAAAATTATGTACTCCAATTTCTAAATTCCTGCAAGGAAAGAATAATGCAACAATCAACACTACTCAAATGATAGAATTCAAATTCAAAGACTCCCCCTTCTTCCACTCACAACCCAATCACAGTAAGGATGCAAGCTGATTTTCAACGCTTTATAAGACTTCAATTAAATATCAAGCAAGCAGTTCAAGAACAAATTCAACATAAGAATTCAAATTTCCATTCACACAATCCAATTTCAGTCTTGAAGGATCAAGAACCCTAAATCCCAATTGTAATTCACGAAATTCCCTTCTCTAAACCTTACTCTAATACCAAAAAGATGATGTGCCTAATAATCCAATTACAAGAACACCAAACAATTGTGTGAATACCAAACCAATCCCACAAAAGGCGTGACTACGATAAGCACTTGAACCCTAAATTGCGTGAATTCAAATGACAATAATGCCAAATTATGATGAAGATCAAATGCAATTGTATAATATGTAAAGGATAACAATAAAAATAAACGGAATTCCACTCAAATTGGAATTGAATCAAATTTGAAAATTGGAACCCTAATTCACGTAAAAGATGAACAAAGTAACACAACCAATTATAACTAGATATGACACACTAGAAAATAATTGGAAGCAACTTAAGAAGGATTGATATGACTTACAATACTCCTTAAGCAAACTCACCACAATTTCAATTGAAATTGATAAGATTTTTGTTTGCATCAAAAGGACTCTCCTCATGATAAGAATAGGATGATTTTTCTCAAGTTCAAAAGTTTTTTCTAAACCTTACTTAGCAAGTATTTATACTTGCCCTAATTAGGGTAAAAACAACAAAACCAACAAATGGCCGGTTCTCAAACAACATAAATACAATAACAAATGAGTCCTCAAATGGCCAGTTCTTCACTTCAATGGAGCACATGTGGACTGGTTGATGTAAATCCATGAATGACCCACAATTGATCATTATTGGATTTTATTCGCCACCTTGTAAAAACTGATAAATTTACCTGCTACAATGTAAAGATAAATTATTATTATTATTATTATTGTTATTAGGTAAATAAGACAACATGTGGACATCTAGGCTCATGTATCCAATTTAGTTTTCCCACTATTGGAAACATAGGGTTAATTCCCATCATGCCCCCTAGGGATCTACCATTATAGGCCCCTAGGCTAAGTCAAGCACAAGCAACATATCTCATTCAACCAATAACACTATATTACTTCATGATACCACTTAATTCACATTACATCTTAGCATTTCATTATTTCATATATAACTCATTAGATAGCTTCCTAACAATCACATACAACAAACAAAGTAAACATGTACTTGGAATCTTAGTCTTAAGCACTTCTTATCCCAAACTTAAGCTAACTTGACATCTGTATGATCATCAAGACATCAATCTTAGTACTAATCCAAATATAATATAACTCTCTTAATTCCTCTTAGTCTAAAGTCATACTAATTGTCTCGATTATGTGGAACTTGGTTAATTAAGAAGATAATTTGATATAAAATGATCATGTCCATCACTTAACACAGCCATGTTGGAGGCCTTGTTGCTCAACACGGGCTAGTACACGACTGTGTTAAGGGTCATGTATCTCTCGGTGAGATTTGGCTTAAACACAATTGGAATACGATTGTATTGGAAGGTCGTGTTTCTCTTAATTCAACACAATCGAAACATGACCGTGTTGGGAGGTCGTGTTCTTCTCATCTTAACACGGGGGCAACACGATCGTGTTGGATGGTCGTATATCTCTCGATGCGTCTTGATAAATCAACATGACCATGTTGGATGGTCATGTATCTCTCTTGGTTAGCTTTTCGAACTCTTATTTTTCTACACTAATTTGTCTAATCTCCTCATTTTCTAATCTTAAGCTTAAGTAAATCCAAAAATATGAATTAGAATCTCTTACTTGATTAGAATTTCGCTTGAAACTCTAAATCCAATGACTCCCATGCTTGTTCAATCCGTGCTTAAGCTCGATTCCTATGAACAACCAAATGGATTTCATGGCTGAGTCTCTTCTAATAAAATATGTATTATAATGACTAAAATCGTACCTTTTTTGCTTCACTGCGATGTCTCTTTAGATCGCTTGAGGTTTTTCCCGTAGGCTCCTTAGTAGAGTTCTTTCCCTCCCTCTTTAGTTTTCTAAATAGAAGAATGACAAATGAGAGAAAGGACAAAACCCTAGGTTAGTTCACTTTTATATAGGCTCGCTTAGAAAAGACAAAACTAGCCCTATCCCATTATCCCACTTACAATACTGCCAGTCTTTATATTTATACATATATTTATTTATTTATCTTTAAAAAAAAATGTGTATTGCATTCCCCACCTCATTAAAACTTTCGTCCTTGAAAGTTACCTGGAATTGGGAAAAAGTTCTAAAAGCTTTCTCTTCATTTCTTCTTCTAATTCCCATGTCACCTCTCATCCTATTTGATTTGTCCATTGCACTTTGACATAAGGAATACTTCTTCTTCTTAGAACTTGTTCTTTTGTATCCACTATCCTCACAGGTTTCTCTATAGAAGACAAGTCTGACTGTACCTTCAAAGGTTCCAAGGCCATCACTTAATCTAGGTTTGGTACAAACTTTCTTAACAATGATACATGAAACACATCATGTACTCCGCCTAAACTTGGCGATAGGGCCAACCTGTATGCAACTGTTCTGATTCTTTCTAGAATTTCAAATGGACCCAGATATCTTGGACTCAACTTACTTCACAGTCCAAACTTGATTACTCCTTTAGTTGGAGATATCTTCAGTAAGACTTTATTTAAAGTGCCTTATAAATTGAATTGTAAACACATCCACAAATGGCGTGATCAACAAAATCCAATCAACAATTGGCATGATCACTAACTTCACCAATGATCCCTAATTCACGAGATTTCAAAGGCTTAATGCTAAATTGAAATATGGAATAAAGCAATTGTATTAGTAGTAATGGATCACAATAGAAATGAACTAAAATTCCACTCAAATGAAATGATTCAAATCTGAAATGGATGCACCCTAATTTATGTAGATAACAAGAAGTCACCAACAAATTGTACCTAGATATGACACACTAAATACAATTTGAAAAACAACAAGAGAAAGATTGATATTACTCACAATCTACTCAAGTTGATCTCACCACAATTTCACTTGTGAAATTGATAAGAGACTTTTGCAAGCAAAGGACCACCCTCACGGTAAAGAAAGTGTTTGATTTCAAAAATTTTCAAAAGCTCCCTCAAAACCCTAGTTAGCAAGTATTTATACTTGCTCTAATTAAGGTAAAAATAACACAACAAATTACAAATAAGCCACAAATGGTCAGTTCTTAGAACAACAAATTACAAGTATAAATGGTCTTCAAGTGGTCGGTTCTTCACTTCAATTGAACATATTGTTGGACCGATTCTTCTTTGATTTATGTAGATCCATGAATAACCCACAAACTGAGCTTTAGCGAATTTATCCACCGTCCTGTAAAAATCGACAAATGTACCTGCTGAAATGCATAACAAATATGTAATAGAAAAGAAGATACTAAACAAATATTCTCGGGGTTTGATTATTCAAAGAAGACCCTCATCACCAAATTTTGTAATCCCTAGGCTCTTGCCTTGGTGATAGGTCCTGTAGAAATTTGATTCCTATCAACTCCTCGGGCCTCAAGGAGATTTGCCCTCAAATCTGATAGGTCTTCATGAACATCATCGAGCAAATAGAGTGACAGGTTTGTAACATTAAATGTAGCAGAGACTCTGTATCCTCCTGGCAATTTATTTGTAAAAATATCACCGCGGTCATTTAATACCTGATATACCACAGGGGGTAGATGCTCTCGCCCCTCCATCTCTAGGATATACCTCATCTACAATAAATATAATGGTCTATCATCCACTATGGCCTTTCCTAACTCAAACGGTCCCACCAATAAGGCCTTCTTCTTCCCAGTTTTACTTATATGTCTCTGAACCTCTTGGTCCTCTAAAGGTTTACTCATCTACCTCTGAACCTCTTGGTCCTCTAAAGGTTGACTCATCTGCCTCTGAACCTCTTGGTCCTTTGAAAGTTAACTCATTTGCCTCTAAATCTCTTGGACCTCTGATGGTGACATTGGGTTCAACACTATACGTTTACCCTTTTACTGGAACATATAAGTATTTCTATAGCTAAAGCACATCATCTTTTTGGTATCAAAGAACATCATCTTTTTGGTATCAGAGCAAAGGTTTTAGAGATGGGATTTGCGTGAATTACAATTGGGAAATTAGGGTTCTTAAATTTTCATTTCTTAATTGGAATTGTTAAAGTGGAATTGAAGTAGTTAGTTGTGATTGTGTTATGTTATACCTTGTTGTTGTGGAAGTGGAAGTGGAAATTTCATAGTTAATCCTTGTGATCTTCATCTTGCTGTGAGAAGAAGGGAAAGTAGGGAAGTGCATTTTCTTGTGTGTTTTCGGAATTGGAAGTACATTATTTGTGGAAGAAGAGAAGTGTATTTCTTGTATGTTGTTTTTGGAATTAAGGAGTGCAATTTACATTTCCATATTTAATTCTTACGTGGAGGATTTGGAAACTATTTGAATTCAAAAACAACCATTAAGTTGAAGAGTTGTTGTATAGTGTTGATTTTAATACAATTTGAATATTTTGAATTGTTTCTTACCATTTGTGGAGAAGCTTCATTAAGTGTTCTAATTGTGTTGTTGTTACCGTGATTAGAAGAGGAGTGAAGTGTGTATGTGCTACACCGTGAGTGAGTGTGTATGTATGGTGTAGTTATTGTGTGAGTGGAAGGTGCAACGTGGTGTATTGTGTGTGTTGTGTGGTTATGAAAGTGAACCGTGGGAGTTGTGTGTGAGGCATGGTCGTGTTGTTGTGGTGTGTTGTTGTGTTAAGTGGACGTGTGTTGCAATGTTGTTGAGACGTATTGGTGACATGGTGATGGGAATCTACCTTGCGGTTCCAGCAGTGGGGGGAACTTGACTTTGATGTATGAGCTCAGACATCCACATATAGCCACAATTTATCTAATAATGTTTGATTTTGCACTTTAGCAAGTACGTTGATCTATTTTACAGGATGGCCAAATAACATGCACTAAGGATCAACTTGCGAAACATTTTTGGAGTCACTGATAGAGCCATTTTATACTTAATCTTTATAGTATAAATTGTGTTAATTCATTATTGATTTTATAGAAATCATAAGGAAATGGTACTTAATTCTATTATGGTGATAAATCAGGTTAAATGGAGTCAAGGATGCTAATTCAAGTAAATTAGAGAAGTCATCTACAACTTGGATCAAGACAAGGATTTACACCGCCGGAGGGAAGTACATGGGCGTGTAATTAAAGTACACGGCCGTGTACTTGGTTTTGAATCAACAGGAAGATACACGGTTGAAGTACACGGCCGTGTATCAGAAGCACAGTTTGAGGCACGGCTATGGCGCAAACCGTGTTACACACTGGACGAAAAGGCGGAAATGTGGACTTTCAACAGAGAGAGACACGGCTTAGGGCACGACCGTGGTGGAAGCCGTGGGAGAAACCGTGCTTGGAGCCGTGGTGGAAGCTAGACGTGCCAAGGAGAAGAAATTGTGGAACTTCGACAGAGGATGACACGGCCTAGGATCTAGCCGTAGTGTAGACCGTGGTACACACTGGACAAGGATGAAGACTTGTAGATCATGCACAGAGGAAGGCACGGTTGAAAATCTAGCCGTGGGTGGAGCCGTGCTACACATTGGACACGGAAGATGATACGTGAATTATGCACAGAGGAAGGCACGGCTTGACCCACGGCCGTGTGGTAGGGCGTACCAGGCAGACGAAGATTCACTTCTTGAAATCTACTTGGAAAAGGAAAGATATTTTCGTATCTTGCTAGCAAAAGATCACATGTCATCCCTCTAACAATATAAATAGAACCAACCCTAGAGGGTGAGGACAACTTTTGAATCTTTGGGATCTTGAAGAACCTTGGATCATCTTGGAGGCAGAGCAGGCAACCGAGTTCATGATGTTTCTACTTTTTATTTTCGTTTTATTGATGAACATGAGTAGCTAAGCTACTTTTCTAGCCAAAGGGTCATAGATGTTTAATTCTCCACGAATTGTGAGGTCTAATTGATTTGTATTTATTCTATTCTTTGTTTTTGGATATTCATATATCTTCTGATCGTTTTGTCATTATTATCTTTGTTGATTGGTATGAATAGAGCTCTTCTACTTAATTAACAAGTTAATATATTGTCAACTAGCACGTCAAATCCGTAATTGTTTGATTGTTCTAGTCTTAGTGACACAATAACATGTTTGGTTATAAAATAGATGATCGAATTCATGTTATGGAGGTGTGTGATCATGTTTAAATAGGTTCCCTTCCAGACTAGCAAAATCCAAGAATGAAGCTGAAGAAAAAGAGATTCTTGATACTTTTCATAAAGTTGAGGTAAACATTCCTTTGCTGGATGCAATTAAGCAAGTACCTCGTTATGCTAAATTTCTTAAAAAATTGTGCACTAACAAAAGAAAGCTGAAAGGTAATGAAAAGATTAGTGTAGGTGAGAATGTTTCAGCTATTCTTCAAAAAAAGCTTCCTCCTAAATGTAAGGATCCAGGTATGTTTACTATTCCTTGCAAAATAGGTAATCTTGGAATTACTAAAGCTATGTGTGGTTTAGGAGCTTCAATCAATGTTATGCCTCTGTCTGTTTATCAATGTTTAAATGTTGGCCCCCTGAAGGAAACAGGTGTTATTGTTCAACTTGTTGATAGGTCCAATGTTTATCCTGAGGGAGTTCTAGAAGATGTTTTAGTACAAGTTAATGATTTGGTTTTCCCCGTAGATTTTTACGTGCTTGACATGGAGAATGATGATTCTCGTAATTCATCGATGATATTATTAGGGAGACCATTTCTTAAGACATCTAGAACAAAAATCGATGTACATGATGGTAACCTCACTATGGAATTCGATGGTGAAGTGATTAAATTTAACATTTATGATGCCATGAAATATCCTAGTGATATCTCTCCTATTTTTGTTGTGGATGTTATTGACCCATTAACACAAGCTACATTTGATTTGATAGACGACGATGAGTTGAAAGTTGTACTTAATAGGAGTCTTACTATTCATGCATTGAAAACTCTTAAGGAAAAGCTTGTAATATCCTCTGATTTGCAGGACAAGATTTGGGAGTTGGAATCATTAAAACCTATCAGATATGATGTGTCCTACATTCATTTACCCCCTTCTAACACAAAACTTCTTCCTTCTATTGTGCAGGCACCAAAGCTAGAATTAAAACCCCTACCCGAACATCTAAAGTATATTTTCTTAGGAGAAAAGGAGACTCTTGCTGTGATAGTCTCCAACAAGCTAAGTACTTTAGAAGAAGAAAAGTTGATTCGGGTGTTGAGAGAGTACAAAGAAGCCATTGGATGGTCCATAGCTGATATCAAAGGACTAAGCCCCTCTACCTGCATGCACAAGATTTTGATGGAAGATAATTGCAAACCTTCAAGGGAAGTTCAGCGTCGTTTGAATCCACCTATGATGGAAGTAGTTAAGAAAGAGATCTTGAAACTTCTTGATGCAGGTATGATCTATCCAATTTCCGACAGCAAGTGGGTAAGTCTAATCCAAGTTGTTCCAAAGAAAACGGGCTTAACTGTGATTGAAAACTCTGATGGTGAGTTAATTCCTACTCGGGTTCAGAATGGATGGAGGGTTTGTGTTGATTACAGGAAGTTAAATGCGTCAACTCAGAAGGACCACTTCCCTCTTCCTTTTCTTGATCAGATGCTTGAATGTTTGGCTGGCCATTCTCACTATTGTTGTCTTGATGGTTATTCAGGTTTTCATCAAATTCCAGTGGCACCGGAAGATCAAGAGAAGACTACTTTTACTTGTCCATTCAGTACTTTTGCATATCGAAGGATGCCTTTTGGGCTCTGCAATGCTCCAGCCACATTCCAAAGATGTATGGTTATTATATTTTCAGATTATGTGGAAAATATTATAGAGGTTTTCATGGATGACTTTACCGTCTATGGTAATTCTTTTGATTCATGTTTGACTAACCTTACAAAAGTGCTTCAAAGATGTATAGATAAGAATTTAGTGATGAATTATGAAAAATGTCACTTTATGGTTGAACAGAGTCTCATTCTAGGCCATATTGTATCTTCTAAGGGGCTTGAAGTCGATAAAGCTAAGGTAGAATTGATTAAATCTTTACCTTACCCTGTGAGTGTACGGGAAATTCAGTCTTTTCTTGGGAGTGCAGGATTCTATCGACGCTTCATCAAGGATTTCTCCAAGATTACTCAACCCCTATGTCGATTGCTACAAAAAGAAGTGACATTTGAGTTCGGTGAGGCCTGCAAGAACGCTTTTGACACATTGAGAGATAAGTTAACTTCTACTCCAATCATCCGACCACCCGACTGGACCCTTCCCTTTGAAATCATGTGTGATGCGAGCAATTATGCAGTTGGAGCAGTTCTTGGCCAAAAAGTTGGGAGAGCTTCTCATGTCATTTATTATGCTTCCAGAACATTGGATAATGTTCAATGCAACTATTCCACAACGGAAAAAGAACTCTTGGCTGTTGTTTTTGCATTAGAAAAATTGAAATCATATTTACTTGGTACTAAGGTAATTGTTTACTCTGATCATGCAGCTCTCAAATACCTGCTCGCGAAGAAGGAGGCGAAACCAAGACTTATTCGATGGATACTCTTATTACAAGAGTTTGATCTGGAGATACGTGATAGGAAAGGCTCGGAAAACTTAGTTGCCGACAACCTCGGTAGAATTCCTATCAATGAAGGGTCCACACAAATACAAGACGATTTTCCATATGAGTATCTCTTTTCTATTCAAAAGACAATTCTGTGGTATGCTGATATTGTCAATTATTTGGTTACTAAGACATTACCAAGTGATTTGTCTAGAGCTCAAAAAGATAAAATTAAAAGTGATGCTAAGTATTATGTATGGGATGATCCATATTTGTGGAAACATTGTGCTGATCAAATCATTAGACGGTGTATTTCTCAAGACGATATTCCTTCTGTCTTGCAATTTTGTCACTCATATGCATGTGGTGGACATTTTGGCCCTAAGAGGACAGCTTAAAAGGTATTAGGATGTGGTTTGTTTTGGCCTACATTGTTTCGTGACTCTTTTATGTTTTGTAAGGCTTGTGAACGATGTCAAAAGATTGGCAACTTAGGACGTAGAGACCAAATGCCACTTACTCCTATTCTTGCTTGCGAAATATTTAATAAATGGGGTATTGACTTTATGGGTCCTTTTCCTCCTTCTTTCGGTAATGTTTACATCCTTCTTGCTGTGGATTATGTTTCAAAATGGGTAGAAGCCAAAGCGACCCGAACTAATGATGCTAAAGTTGTTGTGGATTTTGTTAAATCTCATATTTTTGCTAGGTTCGGGACACCAAAGGCTCTTATCATTGATCGTGGCATACACTTTTGTAATAGAATAGTGGAAACTCTACTAAAAAAATACAGGGTCACTCATCGCACTTCCACCGCATACCACCCCCAAACCAATGGATTGGCAGAAGTCTCAAATCGAGAAATCAAGTCTATTCTGGAAAAAACCGTCAATCCAAGCAGAAAGGATTGGAGCACAAGACTTGAGGATGCATTATGGGCCTACCGGACAGCTTACAAGACCCCTATAGGTATGTCTCCTTACCGTTTAATATTTGGCAAACCATGTCATCTCCCTGTGGAGCTGGAACATAGGGCGTATTGGGCTGTAAAACAATGTAACATGCGAATGGATGAGGCGAGTGAACACAGAAAACTTCAACTACAAGAACTCGAAGAAATTCGAAGAGAAGCGTACGAGAGTACTAAAATCTACAAGGAAAAAACAAAAGATTTTCATGATCAAATGATTTCCCAAAAGAATTTTTCTATAGGTCAAAAAGTATTACTTTACCATTCTCGATTGAAGTTGTTTCCTGGCAAACTACAATCACGGTGGATTGGTCCTTTTGTTATCACTAACATATTTTCACATGGTGCAATTGAGATCTCCAGCCTTGAAACTGGTAAGATCTTTAAAGTCAATGGTCATCGCTTGAAACTTTTCTATGAAGGATTTCAAGTATGTAATATTGAAGAAACCAACTTAACTCACCCCGAGTATTGTGATTGATTACAGGAACGTCTAGCCAAAGACGTTAGGCGCTTCATGGGAGGCAACCCATGTCAAAAAAAAAAAATTCTTTTAGTTTGTTTTGATTTTAATGTAGTTTTGAACTCTTTGGACCAGCTGCAGCAAGGATACATATCATTAGATGACACTTTCCAGAGCTTAAGGGGAAAACTCCAATACCAGGGAAGTACCAGTTGTCGAGTCTAATTTTTGAATTCCCATTCCTAATCCAATCTAGACTAGACCCTATGCTCATCTAATGTAGATCCTCGACTTGAGTTAGGAATTTCGTTTGATTTTTGAAGTCGCCACCCAACTGTTGTTGGGAAAATTGAATTAAGACTAAAGGAGCGGATTAGTCTTAATTTGGACCACTAGTCGTCGTGATTTCCTCTTTTCGTTTTTGTGAAAAGAGGAAAAGGGAAAACCAGAGTTTCTAAGTCCGAAGGCTAACCTATTAAAACCTTTACGGTTACCACCTAATCTCCTAAAATTGTTCATCTTTAGAAATGTGATTTATTGTGTTTCTGTTACTTTTATTATGTTCTTGAATTATTTCAAAAAAAATGATTTTTTATTCATTTTTATGGGTTGACCCGAATGGGTGCCTACGTACCTGTTATTCAGGATCAAACAAGTTGTAGTTCGCTTTTTTTGAAAACTTTAAGTGTGTTGGTGAATTTTAATTTATCAAACCTCTTTTAGCTTTATGTTTTTATCATTTTTTGGATTTTTTCTAAAAAATTCTAAGCTTAAGCTTTAATTTTATTTTGAAAATGATTTTAGGGAAAAACATCAATTTTGGATTTATTTGAAGAAAAGGATTTTTCTAAGTGCTAAAACTCATTTTTTATGATTCTTTTATAATTTTTGAATTTTTTTATGATTTTTATGATTTTTTTGTTATTTTTGTGATTTCTGAGAATTTTGGGGATTTTTGTGATTTTTGGGAATTTTTGTTGATTTTCGTGATTTTTGGGAATTTTTGTGACTTTTGGGATTTTTAGGAATTTTTTTGGATTTTTGGTTTATTATCTATCCTATTTTGATATCTAAAATTTTATTATTATTTTCCTAATATTTCTCATTATTTTTCTATATTTTATTATTTTTTATTTTTTATTTATCTATTTATTATTTTTTTTATTATTATTTTTCTACATTATTAAATTCTAGAAAAATCTAATTTCTACATTTTCCTATTTATTAAAAATAAAACATGAACAAATAAATAAATAAATAACTAAATAACAAATAATTAATTAATTAATTAATTCAGAATAAATAAACAAACAAAATTAATTAAATAAATAAAAAAATCCGAAAAATCCGACTTACCTGGATCCGGGTCGGTGCGCGGGTCGGGTCGGTCGGGTCGGGTCGATCAGACACGGCGGCGGGGAAGGCTCGTTCACGACGTTCCGGTGGCCTTTTGCAGCGGGTGAGGTGTTGAATCCTAGCTTCTCGAGGTTGCTGAATCCAATGGTGGCGGTGGTTTGCTCCCAGAACGTCTCCTTGCGGTGGCTCTAGCTCCGGTTGGTGGTTTCGGCTTCAAGCTTCTCCGGCGTACTCCGATTCGCTCCTTTCTCTCACTTGTGATTCGTCTTTTAGCTTCCTCTACTCCTCCTCTATTTATAGGCGTCCGGAAACCCTCTTGGATAAGCTCAAATCGGCCAATTTGGATAAATCCGAATTTCTTCCGTTTTTAGATTTGATTTTATCCCGACGATTTGATGTTGATCCATTGTTTTTCTTTGATTTATCTTATGGATTCAGCTTTATCTTGACAATAATCTAGAAGATTTGAAAAAAAATGATCGATTCCACCTTCGTCGGACTTGCTCCGGCTTCTCCTCGCGTCTGTCCGGGTGAGGAAGACGATCACGTGCAACACGCGTGATTTTCTTCGGCCAATCACACGCTGCCACGTGGCAGCTCCAGGCGAAAGGAAAGAAAAAATTGCATCAAGTGCTTGGGGGAAGATTCGAACTCGCGACCTCCAAGCCTCCCGCACGTTCCCAGCGCACGCACGAACCAGCTGAGCTGGCCCAATTTCTCAATTTTCTTTATATCGCAAATTGCATATATGCAATGCGATTTTTTTCATTTTTTTGTATTTTTTGAAATTTCAAAAATTTGTAAAAATTGTTTATTATTTATTATTGCTATTTCTGAAATCATTTTTCAAAATTGATGTGTTTTCCTATTTATTTTTATTTTTTTGAATATTTTTACTATTTATGCTAAATTAGAGGAAAATTGGGAAAAATTGGGAAAAATTAAAAATTGATTATTTTTTAGAATTATCGATTCCTAGGGCAAAAATGGGGTGTTTAGACCAGTATTTCCTTTCTCTTATTCTCTAATGTTCCTTGAGTTGTTAATTCCTTTTCAATTGTGCTAAATTAGGAACGGTGAGGACACTGTTCAAGCTAAGTGTGGGGAGAGGATAATACAATATAGAGAATAGAGAACTAACTTATACTCTGAATGTTTGTCCTTAAGCAATTTTAAGCTAAAACTTTTTCAACATTATCATGACATCTGGAGATTGTACTAAATGTTGTAATAAGCATCTACAAAATGTGAAATTGACTTGTTCAAATGTTTTACTCACCCACTGCCGTGATTAGAATACATGGTTAAAATTAAGTAGTGAAATCTTTAAGAAACAAATTTACCTTGTATTTAGCTTTAGAATTGGAAGTCTAAGAGTAAGTCGAGTCCCTAAGTGAAAAATAAACAAGTTTACTTCTAGGTTATATTAGCTACTGTATACTCTTTGAAGTTGTTTGTAAAGCAATCATAATACTTAGTGAAAAAAAAAAAAAAAAAGAATCAAGCATAGCCATTACTCCAATGATTCAACTAATTGAGTTAAGAGTATTCAAACTTGAATTTTAGAGTGAGGAAGAGTCCGTAGGGGTATCTCAAAACCCGGTCACTTGAGTGATGAGCTCGGGATGTGCCGACTCAATGAACTCACTATAACGATAAGGGCGAAAAAGGCAAAAGTTCATGAAAAGAAGCGGGCAAAAACTCGTCGAAATAGATGCTTGAATAAATCAAAAGAACATGAATATAAACATTCATTGAATAAAACAAAGATGTATAAAAGGGAGAATATCTAGCAAAGAGCTTATACCATATGCTTTTACTTTATACTGCAAGGATTATATGCTTGATAATATCCAATGAAGTTTAATTGGGTGTTTTTCCTTAGTGGATTAAGTATTTACTTTTGGAATAAAAATTCTTTTGCTAAACATGAGGATTAAAGTTTGTTTTGTTTAGATTAGCTATTAAATTTTGTCCATGGTAATTTGATCACAGGAAACCAGTTTGGTTGAAGTAATAAACATTAAAATTACAAGTCATGAATTACAAATGAATAGATGTTTGGAATGATGAAAAGAAAGTTTGTATAATCTATGACAGATTTCTCAATTGATTTAATTCAATTGCTTGAGGATAAGCAAGAGTTTAAGCGTGGGGGAATTTGATAGAGCCATTTTATTCTTAATCTTTATAGTATAAATTGTGTTAATTCATTATTGATTTTATAGAAATCATAAGGAAATGGTACTTAATTCTATTATGGTGATAAATCAGGTTAAATGGAGTCAAGGATGCTAATTCAAGTAAATTAGAGAAGTCATCTACAACTTGGATCAAGACAAGGATTTACACCGCCAGAGGGAAGTACATGAGCGTGTAATTGAAGTACACGGTCGTGTACTTGGTTTTGAATCAACAGGAAGATACACGGTTGAAGTACACGGCCGTGTATCGGAAGCACGGTTTGAGGCACAACCATGGCGCAAACTGTGTTACATACTGGACGAAAAGGCGGAAATGTGGACTTTCAATAGAGAGAGACACGGCTTAGGGCACGACCGTGGTGGAAGCCGTGGGAGAAACTGTGCTTGGAGCCGTGGTGGAAGCTAGACGTACCAAGGAGAAGAAATTGTGGAACTTCGACAGAGGATGACACGGCCTAGGATCTAGCCGTAGTGTAGACCGTGGTACACACTGGACAAGGATGAAGACTTGTAGATCATGCACAGAGGAAGGCACGGTTGAAAATCTAGCCGTGGGTGGAGCCGTGCTACACATTGGACACGGAAGATGATACGTGAATTATGCACAGAGGAAGGCACGGCTTGACCCACGGCCGTGTGGTAGGGCGTGCCAGGCAGACGAAGATTCACTTCTCGAAATCTACTTGGAAAAGGAAAGATATTTTCGTATCTTGCTAGCAAAAGATCACATGCCATCCCTCTAACAATATAAATAGAACCAACCCTAGAGGGTGAGGACAACTTTTGAATCTTTGGGATCTTGAAGAACCTTAGATCATCTTGAAGGCAGAGCAGGCAACCGGGTTCATGATGTTTCTACTTTTTATTTTCGTTTTATTGATGAACATGAGTAGCTAAGCTACTTTTCTAGCCAAAGGGTCATAGATGTTTAATTCTCCACGAATTGTGAGGTCTAATTGATTTTTATTTATTCTATTCTTTGTTTTTGGATATTCATATATCTTCTGATCGTTTTGTCATTATTATCTTTGTTGATTGGTATGAATAGAGCTCTTCTACTCAATTAACAAGTTAATATATTGTCAACTAGCACGTCAAATCCGTAATTATTTGATTGTTCTAGTCTCAGTGACACAATAACATGTTTGGTTATAAAATAGATGATCGAATTCATGTTATGGAGGTGTGTGATCATGTTTAAATAGGTTATCTTATAATCTACTAGCATGAATTGGTGGTCTCTCTAGTTTTTAATGTTATTGGTAGATTAAATCCTAAGCGCTTGTCTGGGGTTGTCTAATCGATAAGAGAAATAATCAAAGAGCTTCTCTTGGTTATCGAGGAAGTACGAAGAGATAGGTTGTTAGAGCTTGCTAATAACCACAACCAGTTTATCTAGGAATAAGAATAGAAAACATTTGCATCGATGATCAATTCCTTGAATTAAACTATCTTGATTCCTTTGGCTAGGCTTTTATCAATATTCAATTTTCTTATCTTGTTTTAACTTTATTCGATTCACAAACCAAACCCCCATTTTCCTTTTCCTTTTTATTCTCCTTGGATAGAAATAAATTTAACCAATCTCTGTGGATTCGACCCTACTCACCACTATATGCAATTCATATAATTGTCTAGGAGTAGGTTTTATTTTTGTTGGATTCGACACCCATCAGTCACATCCAACGGCCCACAAATTGTTCAATTGAAGTGAAGAACCGGCCACTTGAAGACCATTTGTATTTGCATTTATGCTCATGAGAACCGGCCATTTTCGTTTATTTTGCACTTGTAATTTTGATCTTGGAACCAGCCACTTAGTAGCAACTTTGTAATTTTTTGGTTTATTTTACCCTAACAAGAGCAAGTATAAATACTTGCTAACTAAGGTTTTTAGGAAGCTTTTGATAATTTGATAAAATACACACTCTTTGAGCCGTGAGTGAGAGCCTTGCAAATCAAAGATCTCTTATCAATTTCTTGTGAAATTGTGGCGAGATTCAACAAGAAGAGATTGTGAGTCATATCAATCTTGCTTTTGTTGTTAATAAATTGTGTTTAGTGAGTCATATCTAGATGCAATTTGTGGTTACTTTTCATTCACGAGATTTAGGCAGTAATTTTCATATTTGGTCATTTTCAATTTTGAAATTGCTTCCTAGTGTAATTGCGTGATTTTCCATTGAAAAATCACATACTTATTAGTTCAAATTTCGTTTGGTCATTTGCTTAATTGGGATTTCAATTTCATCACGCCACTTTATGGAATTTTTTTAGTTGATTCTTCAATTGCAATTGTGTGCTTGTGGTTTAGATTTTAAAGCACATCATATTTTGGTATCAGAGTGTAGAAATTGAGGAAGGGAATTGTGTGAGCTTCATTTGACAATTAGGGTTATTGAAGTTGATTTCTTGATCCAAAATTGTTAAAGTAATTTGTAGTAATGATTGTGGATTTTGTTACATTCTTGTTGTTGTTAATTGAAGTGGACGTGGAATACTTGAGATAGCATTGTTTTTGTTGAGCTTACCGTGAGGGAGGAGTAGTGTTCTTTTGTGATCATTTGGGGAAAGTGGAAATTGAAACAAAGAAGAGTGGATTTTTTGTTGTGATTTCGGAATTTGAGATTGTTATTTACAGTTTCCAGACTTGCATTGTGTGGAGATTAAGAAGTTATTTGAAAATTCAAACACATTCATTAAAGTTTGAAGAAAATCATTGAGTAGCATTGAATGAATGTTATTTAAATTTGAATTACTTCTTACCATTTGTGGAGAAGGTTGCATTAAGAGTATATTTTAAATTTGTTGCCATGAAGTGTTGTATGTGTTGAGGTGAGGAAGTGTTGCACGTGAAGTGGTGTTGTGGTTTGAAGTGAGTTGCACCGTGATTGTGTTGTCTATATGTGGCGGTGTGAGTGTGTAGTGAAGGGAATTGCAGCTTGTTGTAAGATTATGTTGTGAAGAAGGTGCTGCATGTGAAGTGGAGGTGTGTGTTTGTACCATGATTAGAAAGGGAATAATAGTGGGAAATTTTGAATTTCAAAAAAAAGCATTAAAGTGTAGAAGTTATTAAGTATTGATGCTTAAACACTTTCTTAGTTGAATACATTAACTTGCTATTTAGAATTGCTTAATTATTGTTCCACTTATTGTTGTCGTAATTGAAGTGTGGGAAGTGTGTGTTGCATTGGTTGCTTGTTGCACCGTGGGTGTGAAAGTGTGTGTGCTACCGTGGTGTGTGAAGTTAAGTAGAGTTTGTGTTTATTTTGTAGGTGATTTGATTGTTGTAGCGGGTGAAGTGTTGTTGTAGTGAAGGGAGTGTACTGCATTATTTTAGACTATATTTGTACTTTGACAAATCAAATCCACAACTATGTCGAATGACAGTGTGAATGGGGGCATTGGCAATGAAGCCAATAGCCAAGTTGGTGGAGGATAGGGTCATCATACTGCAGGTGGGAGAACTTTAGAGGAACAACTTCAGGACCTCACCACTATTGTTGCTACACTAGCAATAAGGATTAATAGGATGACAATGCCACAACCACCAGTAGCAAATCCTCAAGCACCACCACCTAGGGTAGCTCCTCTAAACATTCAAAGGGAGGGAGAAGTAAGAGGAGGAAACATGGGAAGGAGAGTGGAAGGAGATCATCATGCCTTTAAAGAGGAGAGAGATGATAACTTTAGGGTCAATCCTTACCTGAATAGGGATTTCAAGCCACCTAGAGGACTAGAATTTGTGAAGCTGCAGATGCCTTCATTTGATAGTAGGGGTTCAGCAGACGACTACCTAGATTGGGAGGATAAGGTTGAGGGCCTTTTTTAGTGTTATAAGATCGATGATAACACTAGAATTCATCTTATTGTTGTTGAGTTCATAGGTTATGCTGCCTTGTAGTGGAAGAATTTGGTGATCAGCAAGAGAAAGGATGGAGAGGCTGAAATTCACACATGGAGAGACATGAAAAGGGTTCTTAGGAAGAAGTTCATTCCTGAGAACTATAGGCAGGAACTGTTTATGCGTCTACAAACATTAAGACGGGGAGGCAAAACAGTGAATGACTATGTCCAGGAGTTTGAAGCTTTAATGATCAAATGTAGGTCAGTAGAGCCTCCTACACAAACCCTAGTACATTTTGTGTATAGGTTGAAGTACGAGATAGCCTATGTTGTTGAGCTAAAAAGGTATAGTACACTTGATGAGACTATACAGTTATCCTTGAAAGTGGAAAGGCAGAGGCGATCCAATCCATTATGGGTTATTAGTAGCAGGCCTAGTACTACTACTAAGCCAATAGGGGTTGATGGTCAATTGGGTGGACCAAAGGGAGCAGGCAAGCATGCCTAAGCAGTAGACAGAGTTATCCCTAGCACAAAAAAGGAGAAAATTATTTTTGGGAAAGGCAAAGAGATAGTTGGATCTGATGTGAGTCAGACAGTACTGAGGTTAACTAGTGAGAAGATACGCCAGATTAAATGCTTCAAATGCATAAGATTCGGACATATAGCTGCACAGTGTCCTAATAAGAGAGTAATGATAGTTATGGAGGGCACCGAAGAAGAAGATAAAGAAAAAGTTGTCAAGCCTACAAATCTATCCATGGCTTTACAGGAGTATTATGATGATCAGAACGCTGAGACACATAAGGATAAAAAAGGTGAACATTACTTACCTATTAATGTGTTGCATAGGGTTTTGACTTTATCTCCAGATGCCAGGGACATACAGAGGGAGAACCTATTCTACACACCTTGTCAGATTTGAGGTAATCTTTGTGTGCTATTCATTGATAATGTTAGTTACACTAATGTCATATCCGCTGCATTAGTAGATAATTTACAACTAGCCACTAGCTCGCATTCTAGCCCTTACAAATTGCATTGGTTGGATGACCGAGGTAGTTTGCATGTTACACAGAGGGCAAAGGTGCCAATCAGTGTAGGAGAAAAATACAATGATGAGATTATTTGTGATGTGCTTCCTATGTGCGCCTTTCACTTATTATTGGGTAGACCCTGATTGTTTGATAGAAAGGTGTTACATGATGGATTCAGAAACACTTACATGTTTCGAAAGGATGGTATACGGATAGTCTTGATGCCTATGTCTCCATCCGAGGTGCGCTCTTTCTAAGAACAAATTAGAAATACCTCTGGTTCTTCCAAAGGCCTGGCAAACAAACAAACCAAGACATTAGGTTTCAGTCCAATAGATGACCCCTTAGATTTGAGGGCAAATCTTTCAGAGGCCCAAAGAGATTATGAGAATCTACCTTGCGGTTCCAGCAGTGGGGGAACCTGACTTGGATATATGAGCCCAAACATCCACATATGGCCACATTTTATCTAATAATGTTTGATTTTGCACTTTAGCAAGTACGTTGATCTGTTTTACAGGATGGCCAAATAACATGCACTAAGGATCAACTTGTGGGACATTTTTGGAGTCACATCCAACGGCCCATAAATTGTTCAATTGAAGTGAAGAACCGGCCACTTGAAGACCATTTGTATTTATAAATGTGCTCATGAGAACAGGCCATTTTCGTTTATTTTGCACTTGTAATTTTGATCTTGGAACCTGTCACTTAGTGGCAACTTTATAATTTTTTGGTTTATTTTACCTTAATAGGAGCAACTATAAATACTTGCTAACTAGGGTTTTTAGGAAGCTTTTGATAATTTGATAAAATACACAGTCTTTGAGTCGTAAGGGAGAGCCTTGCAAATCAAAGATCTCTTATCAATTTCTTATGAAATTGTGGTGAGATTCAACAAAAAGAGATTATGAGTCATATCAATCTTGCTTTCGTTGTTAACAAATTGTGTTTAGTGAGTTATATCTAGGTACAATTTGTGGTTACTTTTCATTCACGTGATTTAGGTTGTAATTTTCATATTTGGTCATTTTCAATTTTGAAATTGCTTCCTAGTGTAATTACATGATTTTCCATTGAAAAATCACATACTTATTAGTTCAAATTTTGTTTGATCATTTGCTTAATTGGGATTTCAATTTCATCATGCCACTTTGTGGAATTTGTTTAGTTGATTCTTCAATTGCAATTGTGTGCTTGTGATTCGGATTTTAAAGCACATCACGTGGTGTGATGTGTGTCATTGGCTTATTGAAGTTAGTAAGCAACCATGTCAGGTGATTTGTATTTATCTGCTAATGTACTGCGCCGAACTTTGACTTCATTTCCTACCATTGATGATGAGCAAGTAAAAAACTTGTTTCACACTTCTTATAGGGTACAAGGTAATTTATGTGTTATTATTATTGATGGCGGTAGTTGTACTAATGTTGTGGCTGCCTCATTAGTATCAAAATTAAAACTTGTAACTACCCCACATCCAAAACCCTATAAATTACATTGGCTGAGTGAGCAAAGGAGTCTCCATGTTACCTAGAGGGCTAAGGTACCTTTCAGTATAGGGAATAAGTATCATGATGAAATTGAATGTGACATTCTTCCTATGTGTGCATCCCATATATTGCTTAGTAGGCTTTGGTTGTATGACATGAGGGTTTTATATGATGGCTTCAGAATTACTTATATGTTCCAGAAAGAGGGTAAACATATAGTATTGAACCTAATGTTACCTTCAGAGGTCCAAGAGGTTTAGAAGTAGATAAGTAAACCTTTAGAGGTCCAAGAGGGTCAGAGGCAGGTACAAGAGGTTCAAAGGTAGATAAGTTAAACCGGGAAGAAGAAGACCTTATTGTTAGGACAGTATGAGTTAAAGAAGGCTATAGTAGATGAGAGACCAATATATTTATTGCAGATAAGGTATACCCTAAAAAAGGAGGGGCTAGAGCATCTACCCCCTGTGGTATTATAGAACCTAGATGACTACAGTGATCTTTTAATAGATAAATTACCTAAATGATACAAAGTCTCTGCTACATGTAATGTTATAGACCTGTCAGGCTGTCACTCCATTTACCCGATGATGTTCATGAAGACCTATCAGATTTAAGGGAAAATATTCTTGAAGGCCTGAGGAGATGATAGGAATTAAATTCCTACGGGACCTACCATTAGAGCAAGAACCAAGGAATTACAAAATTTGGCGATGATGGTCCTCTTTGAACAATCAGACCCCGAGAATATTTGTTTAGTATCTTCTTTTCTATTTCATATTTTTTGTGCATTCCAGCAGGTACACTTTTCAATTTTTACAGGACAATAGATAAATTCACTAAAGCCCAGTTTGTGGGTTATTCATAGACCTACATAAATTAAAGAAGAACCGGTCCAACAATATGTTCAATTAAAGTGAAGAACCGGCCACTTGAAGACCATTTGTACTTGTAATTTGTTGTTCTAAGAATCGACCACTTGTGGCTTATTTGTAATTTGTTGTGTTATTTTTACCCTAATTAGAGCAAGTATAAATACTTGCTAACTAGGGTTTTAAGGGTCCTTTTTTGAACATTTTTGAAATCAAACACTTTCTTTGCCGTGAGAGTGGCCCCTTGCTTACAAAAGTCTCTTATCAATTTCACAAGTGAAATTGTAGCGAGATCAACTTGAGTAGATTGTGAGTAATATTAATCTTTCTCTTGTTTTTTTCAAATTGTATTTAGTGCGTCATATGTAGGTGCAATTTGTTGGTGACTTGTTGTTATCTACGTGAATTAGGGTTCATCCATTTTAGATTTGAATCGTTTCATTTGAGTGGAATTCTAGTTTATTTCTATTGTGATCCATTGCTACTTATACAATTGCTTTGTTCCACATTTCAATTTAGCATCAAACCTTTGAAATCTCATGAATTAGGGATCATTGGTGAAGTTAGTGATCACACCAATTATTGATTGGATTTTGTTGATCATGCCATTTGTGGATGTGTTTACAATTCAATTAGTAAGGCACATCAACTAGGGGATTCTTAGAAGTTTGCATCAAAAATAAAGGAACCATCAAATTTGAGGACAAATCTTCCACAGGTCCGAGGAGATGATGGGAATCAAATCATGCTGCTTATAAAGTCATTCAAAGGAAGATTCAAATCACATGAACCGGCGAAGAACCCATCTAAGCTGGCGGCATACCCCTTTAGACTGACCTCGAGGCCAGCGGCTTAAAAAATAAGCGAGCCCTCAAGGCCAACGGCTTAAGTCTCCAAGGTCAGCGGCTTAAGTCTCTAAAGCTAGCGGCTTAAGTCTCCAAAGCCGGCAGTGCATGTTTCAAGGCTAACAGCTTACAATGTTATTATGTAATTTCAAAGTTGTTTTGTTTTCCTTTGCCTATAAATAGTTTGGTATTGTAAAAAGAAGGGACTTTTAAACATTTTGAGAATTATATAGTGAAGTTTGTTCTTCATTTTACTCTTATCAATCCGTTGGATTGTGGTAAGTGACAATATTGGATTGTTGTGCATTATATCAACAAATTCGTACTAGGACTACTCTCTTGCTGGTGCATTATATCCGGTAAGGGTTTGATTGATTAAAGTAATAGGACAATTTTTATCTTTCATTCTTGTTCATTAATTTGATTGATTGGATTCGATTACTGTTGATTGTCGCCTTTGGAATCGGAATTACTTGATTATATCATAGTTTTTGACACATCAATAGATGATCTAGCTTTTGCTACTTTAACCTCCTAGGAAAAGGGATTGGGGCAGCATAAGAATTTACATCTACCTTCTTATGTTTTGGTTTTGTTACTTTCTTTGTTCCCTTTCCACTACTGGTGGACGGCTCATCTTTCTTCTCACCAAGCTTTAAGTCCTTTTATATAACCTCCTCTAACCCTCTTCTCTTCCTAAAAGTTACTGCATTCACTTCTTTACGGTTTTTCTCAATGCTACTAGGTAGTAAACCTTATTTCTTGAATCATCACCCCACTAGAATTTTACAGTCTTAGATGTAACATCCTTATACCACTTTATAAGGAAATGAACACTCTCGTTGTACAAGTTGTAACGGCAAAATCAACCAATTTAGATTTAACAATAGCAAGAGCTTCACCTTTAGACCTTCCCTACTCAGTAGGAATTCCAAGATACTTGTCAAGCCTTCTTTCTGGATGAATATTTAATAAATTAGTGCAACTTTGCTTCATCATCTCATTTGTATTTTTAGTAAAGACAAAAGATGATTTATCAAAGTTGACTAATTATCCTATTACTTTACAATACTCATCTAAAATGTCCTTAAAAATAGATATATTCTCCAAAAAGGTTTCTAAGAAAAATAAGGAATCATTAGTAGAAAAAAAAAATTGTAAGTTTAAGACTATTTTATCTAATTCTGATCCCTTTTAAGTTGCCCATCTCTTTTTTTTTGTGTTATAAGAGAGAAAAAATCAACTACAAAGAGGAACAAATAAGGAGAAGTGGGATCGCGTTGATGAATTCCCCTTTTTTGTTTAAAGGAGCCTACTCTCTTTCCATTAAACATAATATTATAAGAAATAGACACTACACAATTCATTTTTCACCTTATCCATTTGTCATGGAATCCCAACCTCTTCAACTCACTTTCTAAAAAATTCCATTCTACCTTATCATGCACCTTGGCCATGTCTAATTTAATAACACAATTGAACTTCCTAGATACATTTTTATTTTTAGGAAAATGGAATGCCTCATGAGCAAAAATTACATTGTCCTATATGGGTCATCTAGGGATGAAGGCACTTTAATGAGGAGAAATGAAATTATTCAACAAAAGTTAAAGCGTAACATTTTAGAAATTATTTTATATACAAAATTACAAAGACTAATAGGTCGAAATTAGAACACCACTTCAGGAAAAGCTACCATAAGAATAAGAATAAGAATAATATTAGATTTGTTAAATTTAGGTGGAAAAATATCTGAGTTAAAGAAGGTTTTTACCACCTCCATGATGAACGAACCAATAGACTCCCAATGCGTCTAATAGAAGAGTTTGCTAAAACCATGTGGTTTTAAGGCTTTTGTTGCACCAAATTGAAAGGTTGTTTACTTTACTTCCTCCATGGAAACTTCCTTTCTCAATCCCTTATTCTGCTCATTAGTGACCTTTGGTTAGATATATTCTAACACTCTTTCCATGTGTCCACTAGATTTAGATGTGAAGATATTTTGATAAAATCTCATAAATTTGACATTGATCTCCTCATTTGAAAGCCACTTTCCATTTAAATCTTTAATCTTAAATTTCTTTTTCCTCCTAAAAATTGTTGTTTGGTGGAAATATTTGGTACTCCTATCACCCATTTAAAGCCAATTCACTCTTAATCTCTAGTGCCAATTAATTTATTCTTGGCATAACAGATTATCTAGCTCCTACTTCAACCTTTTTCTTCTCTTAACACAATACAATTTATAGCCTTTCTATTTTGAAGATCACTCAATTACTTCTTTATCAACTTAATCCTTTTTCTTATTATTGCCCCCATAACCTTACTTCATAGCACAAGACCCTTCTTTCATGCTTGCAATTTACTCGTCACCCCTAACTAATCAGTAGGCTCCTCGTACTATTACCAACTATTCTTAACCACATGCTTATATCCTTCCACTATTCTCCATTTTGCTCTATACCCAAAGATTTTAGGTCCCCCCTTATCCTTCTTACAAAGCTCTAACATTATGGGACAATGATCAAACTCATTTGCAATTAGATGAGAGATATGTGAATTTGGAAATACCTATAACCATGTTTGGTTCACCAATCCACAATCTAATCTTTCTTTAACTAGAGCATTCCCTAATTTGCCATTTGACTAAGTATGCTTATGGCCATGAAAACCAATGTCTTGGAGTTAGCAGTCAAACATCATATCTATAAAAGATTAAATTTGCCTTGTCGGTCTTGCTAAACCACTACTCTTTTCTTCTTGGCAAGATACTTCATTCAAATCTCCAATGACCATCCAAGGCATCTTCATATATTTGGTCATATCTCAAAGCTTATCCCAAAAACGTGACCTATTCTAATACTCTAAATTTGTGTAGCACCAAGTGATCATTATCTTCTTATCAAAATCTCTTCTCATTAAAGAATCGATCAAATTCACTAAATACCAAAGAATCTGTACATGATCAGTCAAACACCACCATAATGTTAGACCACCACTAAATCTTATGGGATCTACATAAAAACACCCTTCAAATTGCATTCTTTGTCAAATTTGATCAACATTATTCGATTTGTTTTCCCTTGTTTCCATTAGGAACACAAGATTGGGTCTTTGATTAAAGATAAGATGTTGAAGCTCCCTTATTGTCGAAGGCTAACCCAAACCTTAATATTTTCGTGTTAATGCAATCATGCTTGACTTGTGGCTGATTTAGGATGGCCACCATAGCTTATTTCATCAATATGCTCCACCTCTTCAACATTCACTTCCACTAACTTATTATTAAAATCAAGTTTACGGTTAACCATTATCCTTCTATAGATCTGAGTACTCTGTTCTCTTCTTCTCACCACCCCCCCCCCCCCCCCCCCCCCCCCCCCCCCCCCCCCCCCCCCCCCATCTTTCTTGTAAGAGTAGTAGCACTATTTAAGTGCTTATCCTCTTTTCTTCTTTTATGCGGATTTTCAAGCTCTTTAACCCATATATCCTCTCTAGCCCTTTTGATAGATAAGTTACTTAAAGCTTTTGTAATGGGTAAAGGTACATGAAAAGAAGATGATTTATCATGTGTGGGAGAATTTTTAGGTGAGGTTAAAACCTAATAAATCAAAGGGAAAGAGATTTTAACAAGGCTACTAGATTCCTTGACAAGATAAGGAGAAGGAGTTTGTTTAGTTGAGGAAGACTTAAGGGATGGAGAAGAGGAGATAAGTTTTTCTATATTACAAGGTAAAATGTTAGAGAGGCTATAAAAAGTTTCCACATACTAAGCATTAGGGTTTAAGATATTTAGGCTAGATAACACATGAATACGTGTACTAGGATCTTTTTTATTAGTAAGCACCACACTAATTCACAAAGGGCCACAATTAAAGCTAACCCTTTCTAAAAAATTTGTAGCTACATCTTCCAAAGTAAACCGAGGCTCATCACATATCCACCTCACCCTGAAAAGGAATATCCATACTATCCATTGTCTCCCCACCATTTGTGTGGCTCATAATAGGAGTAGGATGCATTCCATGAGAATTTATTTCTTTCTTTTCTCTTTCTACAACCATTAACGTAATATTTTTTTCCTGCATTACACAAATCATGACTTTCCAATACTTTTACCACTTTCCTAAATTGTTCATCTTCTTGCTTCAATACCTCTGCCTAGAAGAACTTTTCTACATAATGTAAAGAATGGCCTTCTACAGCTGTTACTTTTCTAGTCTAAGACACTTTAATATTTGTTTTCAAATGCTAATGAGTGAACCCTTAGCATCCTTTTTCTCACATTGAATTTTAGTATAACCAATGATCCCACATGCAAAGCAAAAGTCGAGGAGCCTTTCATAGTGAATTTCAATACATAATTTTGATCCATCCACATTCCATATCCATCTCAAAATGCAACTTTGCCTTTAGAGCATGAGAAATGACTACCAACGAATATAATAAAACAACTTGTTTAGCAAACAAAATGATATCAATTAGTACACTTATGGGTGAGTAACTTATGTACGAGCAAGAGGAAAAAAAGAAAAAGAATCTTTTTACGTCTAGAAAACCAACTTGAAATTTTAAAAAATTTGAGACAATATAGATGACAACTTACCTTTCTACCCTTCCCTCATAAATTTCAAGGTTAAGATTTCTTTTTTCTTTGACTATTTGATGATGGTGTCATAGCTTATGAATTATAGAAATTGACTATTTGGTATTTTTACTTTACAAAGATTAGGGCTTTATACATGAAGCAAGGAATTTTTACTTTTTCAGTTTTGTATTTTTACTTTACAAGGATTAGGGCTTTATTTTTGTAGTTGAAAAAGACTGTATTATGTATTTTAGGGAGAGAGATGACAAAGAAAAGTAAAGTTAGAATGCGAGTGTTTATTTTGTAAGAGAGAGAAGATTTTTTTTTTTTTTTCATTTCATTAGCCTGCCACATTTTATACACTAATTTGCTAAGGAATATGACTAAACAAATGATGTTAGGGGGATTATCTCAAGTAGTAATGGAACTTTGAATTAGATGCTAAATTTAGCAAATTGAAAATTTGAGTAATAAACTGAGCTTTCATCCAAAATTTAAGTAACATTGTGACATTATCCATTTTGTTTTTCAATTATTTATTTTTTTCCAAATCTGTCATGCATATTATTCTCCATGCTAAGTTTTTTCTTTTTTTTTACTCTTCATGGTAATTATATATTTTAGGAAAAATTACACTTTTAGTTCTTGTTGTTTATCCACTTTTCTATTTGAGTTTTCAACCTTTTTTTCCTTTTATTTTAGTCCTTAACATTTTTATAAAAAATTGCAAAAAGAGGACCACCGCTAAATCTATTAAATTTTCCATTCATCTTAGATATGTTTTAATTTCTTATTAACCTTAAGATAGTTGGTCTAGGTGATTAGGATTTGCACAAATTTTTTCAATCCCCTTTCTCTTATTTTTTGTATTTTTTATTAATTTTGTTATATTATATAATTAAATATATTTAATATTATCATTTTGTTAAATTAATTATTTTTTGAAGCTAACGCATATTATGGATGAATGGAAATTTTAATAGATTTAACAAAAGTCTTGTTTTTGCTAGTTTTTGAAAACATTAAGGACTCAACTAGAAAAGTGAATAAATGTTAAGGACTAAAAATATACTTTTTTCTTTATTTTAATATTGTTGAATGCTTTCTATTTCTAGCCCATAATATATTGAGATTGTCGAGTGTTTTGTATTTACTATTCATGCTAGTTATTTATTTGTATAAGCATATATTATTGTCTAAAACGTTAAGTATCAAGTGATGCACTATTTGCATTATTGTAGCTAATTTTTCTTTTCTATGGTATTATAAGACACACAATTGGCATGTTGTCAAGTAACTTTAGAAATTTCTTTGGTGTGTCATGTTTATAAAGAATAACCTATCAACAAACTTTTGAAAAATATGTGATATTTAAGCATGGAATTCATCTCTATGTTACAATATTTTTCAAGATTTTATGAGGCTTTTAGTTTAGATATTTATAGTGCTTGATCAAATTCTCTAACTTCATATACAATCTTGAATAGAGTGGTTAATGGAACTTGTTTAAAGGCACGAGTTGTGGTCGCTAAATATATACTCACTTTTATATGTAAATGTTTAATGTTTGAATATAGATAAGTGAGAAAATGTTTGAGGTTAATGTAAACTACTATACTCATGGAAATATTATGGATGGAGACGATGGTATGTGCTATGCTATGATAAATGCCCAGTGACAATGGGTTAAACCGATCCATGGGTATCTCTTTAAAGGAGGTAGTCGTGCTTGTTATTGTGTTGTGCTTGTGAATGACAATCATAATGCGTAACTGATGTTGTCTTTAGAAGTATATGGTGGGATTAGTGGCTTGTTGGAGTTATTTGTGGAAACGCATGAAATTCAGTTGGTTGTTGCACCTAATAATGATTTTAGATAGGAGACTTACTACGTTGATCTAGCTAAATCCCAAGTCTATGAATCCCAACATATCCTATGATTTAAGAATTAAGTAGCAATAATTGTTTACTAGAAACAAATATTTATGGTCTAAGCATAGCTAATAAGGAGCTTGACATTGAGGAAGAATGAGCTCGTGTAGTTCTTTCTAAGGATTTGATGAAAAAAAAGTATTGATGATGATAGTGAGGGAAGTGAACATTGACTAGAGACACTTGATGAGCCTCATGGATCGCTAAAGAAGAAGAATTGGCATCACGGTTTTCCAATGGATGTGGTGCTGAAAGTTTGAAACTCATGTCATTCTTTATAATGAACGTGGACAGTGGATATGTAACAATCAAGGAGGACTAGCTCAATCATGATGGCAATTGGAACTTTAGTGATGAATTTAAAGTATGTGTTTTGATAAGAAAGAGAAGCTGATATAGATAGTGAAAATGCATTGCACGCTCAACCACCATAACTATGTTGTGGTTAAGTTAAAGAAAAAAGTCTATTCTATAAGTTGTACCAATAAGCACAAGCATAACTTTATAGTCGTTAAGTTAAAGAAGAAAGTCTATTATATAAGATGTGTTGATAAACACAAGGGCTGCAAATGGAGACCATGTGCATGTTTGAAGAAACATGATGGGTGTTTTCAAATCACTAAATTTAAGGGTCTACATACATATGGAAACATTGTTATCAACCAACATCAACCTCAACTAGATGTGACCACTATTCCAAGATGTGTTATTGTGGAGGTACAAAATTCACCACATGTTAAGATTAAAGAACTTCAAATAGCCATCTTAAAGTAGTTTGGGTACATTGTTCATCTAAAGAGAGTTTGGGAGGTAAAGCAGAGTTAAGTGGTCAATCCAAGTACAAAAGTAGTATGAAGCATATGCTATGCTCCCATACTTACTACACATTATATAAGAGACCAATCGAAGTACCAAAAGTGAGTAGAAATGCTTAGGAACAAACCGTGCAAGCCATGTAATTTTTTATAGAATCTTCTAAGCATTTGATCCATGCATTGAAACATCCATTCATTTTAGGTATGACATCAAATTTTTTATTTATGTTAATAAACTCACAACTTGTTGTATGTGGCATGGGAAAATTAACCTTTTTTCTTATTTTTAGGTTAGTAACCACCACTGATAGCACTTTTCTTTCTGGGAATAATAAGCATAAGCTACTAATAGCAACCATGTAGACAATGGAAATCACATTGAGAAACTAGCATTTGTATTGGTAGATAAAGAGGGTGAGGATATTTGGTATTGTCTCTTGAAATACTCAAGCTAGTAGTGAGATTTAGCTTGCACAAGTGCACCTATATACTTCCATATCATAGAGTTTCATTTGTTTGATTACATCACCTAGCAATTTGGAGACCTCAACAAATACTGGATTTCGTTGACATCAAGAGGTAGCTTCATGAGGTTAACCTGTGAGATAAAGCTAAGGTGAACTAGATGACTATTCATGCCACTTTGCTAGCCAATGGGCTACTCGTCAAGATAGTATCATTCAACTAAAGGCACTTGATAATGTTGTTGCCTTAAATTATGTAGTATAGATGGATCACCTGGCGATACATTAATCGAACTAAGACCTTACTAGGTTATATGTATGTGCACATGTTACTCATTATCTCATTTATCTTTTTCATTTATATATTGCTTTTTTAACCATAAATTGTATTGTTGAATACATGCTCATTTTATTGACTATAAGCTTGAAATGCTACACGACAACATGGATTCTAAGGCACCAGAAATGGGAAGGGTTATTCATCGATTCATTAGCCTCACTTTGGATGATGCACCACCTCCAAAACCTATTAATGCCGGTCATTATGACTCACTACAACCTTACCCATCCTAAAGAGGATGCCATAGGGGACAAAGGTAAGGACAACATCAAAGGAGAGGCTATAGATGTGCCTATGTGGACATTAGAGATAAATCGCCCTTGATTTCTCACTCTATGCATCCCTAATTCCCACTACATTTGAGCATCTTGAGCCAAATTTGTTTACACTACCATTAATGCAATTTGAGGCACCTCTAAGGGAGAGCTCTAATGAGTATGTTCACATTCCTCCTACTCCATTGAAGAAGCAACTTGCAACTCATGGCAATGACATGGGGGAGGGGCTTACATAAGTTGAGCCTACTCTGATTTTAATGCGTATGACTCCTTTCTATAATCCACCAAGTCTAAGTTAGGATAGCACACAAATCACATAGTTCAATATGGACTAGATGGTGTAACCCCAACTTAATAGTTAGCCAAATGCTTAGGGATTGCAAACTTTTACTTGACTACAAAGGCGACAGCATTAGATTATTTCTTATCTTTTTTTTTTCTTTGCTTTCATCTTTATTTTAGATATGATTTGTATTTGTACAAACTACATGATCATTAAATGAAAGTTTTCATATTGTCTTTTACTTGTGTTCTTAAATTCTTGTTCTTATGTTATTGTTAGTTAATGCTAGTGAAGATTTGCTATAGTTAAGGAGTTTGTAATATGTGCATGTTATTGTTAGTTAATATTAGTGAAGATTTACTATAGCTATGGAGCTTGCAATATGTGCAAGACTTTGTTGATGAGTTGTTGTAGGCATGTGTTAAGGAGTTGTTAATGAGTTTGTATAGAATTAATTATTGTTTATGATTAAGAAGTGTGTTACTAGAGAAGTATGTTATTTATATTTAAGGAGGATATGTGTTGAGGGGTTTGTTTTTCATGTTTTATGTTTGTTTGGAGTTTGTTGTTGTTTTATGTTGAAATAATAAGCCATGTATTTTAGGTTGAAATGAAGACATGATTTCAACTATATCACTAGAAATCTATCTTGCAATATCCGCAATTGTGTCTTAATAACACAATTTTAAATTACTTTTTGAAATCATGTATTTAAAATACAATTTCAAGTGTCCTATTTTTTGTATTAATTTTTCAATAACTAAGGATTTGTTTTTTAATTAAAAAAAGGAATTATTTTTTCTTTTTCCTCCCTCACTTGTAAAAAAAAAAAGGCACACTCAAGTAGCGATTCTTTTTCTCGCACACAAGAAAACAGTTAAACTCATCATCGTCATGTTACCACGTTCCTCTGACCAATCTCCATTATAAGACCAACAAATTTTCGAAATCCCCTCTTTCCCCGTCTCCTTTCCACTTTCCCTTTGCTTTTACTCACTCTCTGTCTCTTTTCAATCCCCAAAATTCTCTGTTTCTTCTCATCTCGCTCAGCACCATCATGCCCGATCTCATCGAAACCTATGCATGCATGCCTTCCACGGAACGTGGTCGGGGCATCCTCCTCTCTGGCCACCCCAAAACCAATACGATCCTCTACACGAATTCCCGATCCATCATCATGCTCAATCTCGACAACCCTCTCGACATCTCGGTATATGGCGAACACGGTTACCCCGCCACCGTGGCACGTTTCTCACCCAATGGGGAATGGGTGGCTTCTGCTGACGTGTCAGGGTTAGTCAGGATCTGGGGTGCTTATAATGAACATGTTTTGAAGAAGGAGTTTAAGGTATTGTCGGGTCGCATCGACGACTTGCAGTGGTCTCCTGATGGCTTGAGGATTGTAGCGTCTGGGGATGGTAAAGGGAAGTCCTTTGTCAGGGCTTTTATGTGAGTTTTTGGTTTGATCTTCGGAAATTTATTTGTGTTTGTTTTATTTTGATGTATCAGCTTATGTAAACTCACGAATTAGCGAAAACTGTGACGTTGTTAGTTTAATGTTGTGTTATGCTGTCGAGGGTCCTGCAAGTGTGAATTTCAAACCACTTATTGCATCATGTAAGTAAATTGTTAAAGGTGCATAGGGGCAAAGACACAAACACTTTTGGACTTTCATGTGCTTAATTGTTGAAAGATATGGCGCCCTATAAGGAAAATGTTAACGGTACACTAGGGGCCTAACACACCAACATTGACAAATTTTCATGTACTTAGTAGTGGAAAGATGAAAGGTTTTTTTTTATTTTCTTCTTTTTGTGTTTCTAATAATTGCATTTCAATGTAGAATATGAAAATGAGAGTTAACATAAGAAGGGTCTCCCTAAGGAGTGGCAGGGCACCCGGGTAGGAGAAGAATCTTTTCTGGCTTAATAAAGCTTATTACGCATTTTACAGGGGGAAAAAAATAACATTATGTTTGGATTGCTGTGGAAATGGAAAGAAATGACGGAAATATTGTAGGTGTTAACTTAAGTCAAGAGTGTAAATAGTCAGAACCATTTGCACTTTGAATTTCATTTCTTGTCTACCCAAAATTGGAGAGAAAATAAGTGGAAATGAGGATAAAATTACAAAGACCCCTTATTATAGCGTTTACCATGATAAAATGAGGCTAGTTTTGTTAAAATACACACATCGTTTCTCCTTACTTCCTTTTCGTATTACCAAACAAACAAAGGATGAAAACTTTTTTCTCTATTACCTTCTTTTATCTCCAAATATAAAGTAGAAATAATTATTATTATTTTTCTTTGCACTCAGTTTCTGTCCATTTCTCTTCTCTCAAAAACTACCTAACACAATATATGTAAAGGAGAAAAGTTTCTTCTGAATTCACTATTATACTCCAAATAAAAATATAGGTCAGATTTTAGATAACTTAGCTTGTGATATGAAATGTATTATGTGGTATCATAGAGCAAAGGTGCTTTAAAATGTATTTAATGTTACTTTCACATAATAGAGTTTAATTAATGTACTTCAAAAGAATATTAGATGGGTTGAAAAATAAATTTGAAACTAAAATAGCAATTGCAAGTTGAATTTTCAAATGAGTGGAAACATAACTTTAGATGTGGTCTTTAAATAAGTTGTTGGTAATGTTTGTTGTGTATTCTGGTGATTGGCTAGTTAATTGAAATCCAAGCTCTTTCGGCATTGATTTGTGCTTCAAATGATTGAGATTTATTTGGTAATGTTCTATTTGTTTATCTATTGACAATCAGCTATGTGTGAGCAGGTGGGACTCAGGCACTAATGTGGGAGAATTTGATGGCCATTCAAGGAGAGTTTTAAGTTGTGCTTTTAAGCCAACAAGGCCATTTCGCATTGTCACTTGTGGAGAGGACTTTTTGGTGAACTTTTATGAAGGGCCCCCTTTTAAATTCAAGATGTCGCGCAGGTTTGTTATGGCTTATTTGGGCTTATCTTATCTATTATAGATGCATGCATATGATTGATCATGAAATATTGATGTAATTATTAAGATTTTCCATTTCTATAATGTTTTTTGCTTTGACACTAGCGTCTGCCCAGAAATTGGATTTATGGTAATAAGATATCTATTGCATTGTCAATAACACATTTACTTGCCCTCCAAAAAAAGAAAAAAGATGCATCTGTGTGAAGTGTGAAGGAGACACATTTAGATTGACGAGTTAAACCCATTGGCTTAAAAGCTTGGTTTTATACATTATCTGGATTGAGGGGAGTAGAGGGAATTGAAGGAGGAAGAGATGTTTATCTTTATTTAACTATTTATACTGATGTGGTGAAAACGGAGGGGAAGAAATCAATCAGAGTAAAATGTAAATTGAACTTTCACAGCATTATTTCGGTTGGCATCACATTGTTCTTTCAAATATATAAAGGGGAATTTGTACTCCTATCGCAGTTTCCTCTATTGGAAATTCTACATCCTTCCTTGCAACTTAATTTTACAAAATATACGAAGGGCACTGGTGAGAGCTGACAGCTGACTGATGTAGCCTGTTCCAGATACAGATAGATTCTTGACTTGGATTGGAGTTGCTTGAGGAGCCAGGCGCCTCTATCTATCTAGCTTTCAACTTTCATCTCACAAGCTTTTAAGGGAGCTCGATCACTTTTCTTTTCAGTAAATTGAGTGTATGGCTCAGACTTTATATCCATGGAAAGGAAAGGGAAATCTTTCTTGTCACCACTCTGTATGGACATTATTCAAAGAGAATGGATGTTGGAATAAGGAATGATGACTTCCTTTCTAGGCTGTTTAATTGATGAAACTAGATATGATATGTTTGATGTACAAGAACTGGCTTTCAGATATTGTGAACTAAATGAAGAAATTTCATGTGCGAATGCAAATGCCTCAAAGTGATTTCTAGATGTGGAGAATAAGAACTTGTCTGTTCTCAATTTGTGGCTTTTATCTTTTGTAGAGACCATTCCAACTTTGTCAACTGCATTAGATTTTCTCCGGATGGCAGCAAGTTTATCAGCGTTAGCTCTGATAAGAAGGGAATAATATGTGATGGCAAGACTGGAGAAAAAATTGGAGAACTGTCTGCTGAAGATAGTCACAAGGGTAGCATTTATGCTGTCAGTTGGAGTCCTGATGGGAAGCAGGTAATGGTTGGTTTATGATTAACCTTAAGGTTAAAAATCTGCTGTTTTCAGTTATAATTTGGTGGAACTCACTTTATTTTTGTGATACTCATCTTTACACCTTATGAAGCTCCAAGTAAAAAGCAGAGGAAATTGGATTCCATGTTTTTAACCAAACATGAGCAAATTCTGCATAAATTTAACCTCTTAGAAATCAGAAGTCCTCCTTTTATATTGGGTCAACCTTCAACCAAGAAAACTATAAAACATGCAGAAACTTTAGGTGCTCTAATTTAACCTTAAAAGAAACAAGAGATTTTTAAGCACAGTTACTTGTCAATTAAAGGAACCAGAAGCTTGAATGTGTAGACAATGGTCTATATTACTACATGGAACAACAGCAGAATTAAGTTCTCTGACTTATGCTTTCACCAACATAAGTTTAATTCTGCAGTTTTCTGGGGCTAATAGCATAAAAAATCCAATAGATCATAAAAGTGAAGGCTTGATGATATTCTTATTTAACAATATAGTCATGTAAGTTATTTCTAATAGATAGTGTCATAAGCAGTAGTGAATAGATTATACGCCTGCTCTCCCTTCTCAATGGTGGATTTATCAAATCTTAGGTGTAGGTTTATTATATTTTTGGAAGCATATCATTTGTTTCCTGGTGCTTATTTTTCTACAATAAATATGTAGGTACTGACTGTCTCTGCTGACAAGTCAGCAAAAGTATGGGAAATCTCTGAGGATGGTAATGGTGCAGTGAAGAAAACACTGGCATGTCCTAGTTCAGGTGGAGTGGATGACATGCTAGTGGGGTGTCTGTGGCAGAATGATTATCTTGTCACTGTTTCTCTTGGTGGCATGATCAGTGTCTTCTCAGCAGGTGATCTGGATAAGGCTCCACTAACATTATCTGGACATATGAAGAATGTTACATCATTGGTTGTTCTCAATAGCATCCCAAAGGTTATGCTGTCAAGCAGTTATGATGGTTTAATTGTTAAATGGATTCAAGGCCAAGGCTATTCAGGCAGATTGCAGAGAAAAGAAAACACTCAAATCAAATGTTTGGCTGCAGTGTCAGAGGAGATTTTGACCTCTGGATTTGACAACAAGGTGAGACAATGTAATAAGCCAATACTTTTGTTTCCTTTCCTTGTTCTTTTAAGCTCAATTATTATTCATCATAACTCCAAATTGGTAGTTTTGTTTGTCTAAAATGTAGCCACAAGTTTAGAATGTAAAGACAGTTACTAGTTGGTGGTAGAAAGATGGTATAATGTTTGCAGAGTTCCTTAGGAAGTTTCCTTGCACTTTGTTGAGAGAACTAAGTTTTTCTGTGTAGCTGACAAATTTACTCTCTAATCTTTTTTTTTATTTTCATATTTCAAGATCTTTTCCTTGATTAAACTGAGTAATAACAGAACACTGGGCAATGATGTTGACTTGAACTTCAAGGAGAAAACAAAAGGGAGCATCATCTCATATTAAAGAAACTGATTCTTAGTCAAGGGAACATAATGTTTGCATTTTGTCTAAAAGCAGACTATAACAGCCGTGTCTTCTGGGATTATCTCTTCTTTTAGGAGCATGATCTTGTTAAATTATCATTGATCTACTCTATGAAGTGATTATCCTCTGTTTTTACTGTGTAATGCCATGAAGTCGCAAAGACTAAGAGAACTCTTGTTAATTCTTTAGTATTCAATCTTTGGGCTTCTTTATTTATATTTCCTCAATTGTTTTTTACTGTCTTAGGTGTATAGAGTTGGTCTTAATGGTGATCAATGTGGGGACCAAGATTCTGTCGATGTTGGTAGTCAACCCAAGGACTTGAGCCTGGCTCCCCTCTCTCCAGAACTCGCATTGGTCTCAACAGATTCAGGAGTTGTCTTGCTCCGAGGGACCAAAATAGTTTCTAGCATTAATCTTGGATTTGCTGTGACAGCATGTGCAGTTTCACCAGATGGAACTGAAGCGATTATTGGTGGGCAGGATGGTAAATTGCATATTTATTCTATTGAGGGAGATGCACTTACTGAGGTGGCTGCACTTGAGAAACATAGAGGTGCTATCAGTGTCATACGGTACTCTCCAGATGTTTCAATGTTTGCTTCAGCAGATTTGAACAGAGAAGCTGTTGTATGGGACCGAGCCTCCCGAGAGGTAATTGAGTTGTCTTATTTTTAAAATGTAAATAATAAATATTTGAGAGATTTGAGCTTTGAGTTGTCTATCTAGGTGGATCTTTAATAGACCTTCAAAAATTCTTTAAGGAAAATATTTGGACTACCCTAGTTTGGTTTATTTTTTTTTTTTTTTTGGGTCCTGCTTTCAGATGGACTAGGCAGAATGACTGGTTACATCATGTACTAATTAGGCTTCAGTACAGCTTCTTACATTAGCCTACCTAACTTAGTGGGAATAAGCCTTGATCGTTGTAGTACAGCTTCTCACATTTTTCTTGCTTTGCAAGTTATATGGAAATACTGGCTCGAAATTAAGAAATCTTGCTTCACTACTTGAAAGGCATTGTTCATTCACCTGCAATTGTGTTCTCTTTTATTCCCATCTTTCCGTATTCATGGAGAACTTTCTTTGGCAATAAATTGGCAGGTGAAGCTGAAGAATATGTTGTATCATACAGCCCGCATTAACTGCCTGGCTTGGTCTCCCGATAACTCTATGGTTGCTACCGGATCACTTGACACCTGTGTCATTGTCTATGAAGTTGACAAGCCTGCATCTAGCCGTTTAACCATTAAAGGAGCTCACCTTGGTGGGGTATATGGACTAGCTTTCACTGATGAGCATACCGTGGTGAGTTCTGGAGAGGATGCCTGCATTAGGGTGTGGAAAGTAACCCTGCAGTAAATTACACTAACGAGTTGCATGTATGTTTAGGAGCACGTATCCAAGTTTAAGTTATGCTTGTGTTTGCTGTTTTGATTCGTATCTGGAGTGGGAGGAATTGGGAAAAACAGAGCCACATGTACTAGTGTTTTTCTCTTCCCCCTCCTCCCCCCCCCCACAACTTTCTTTTTTTGGTTCATGGTATACTTTGTGAAGATCATATACAGACGTGACCTGTATGGCCTTAAGTTCAGGTTTTCCTTGAAGCTGCCTTATAGCCATCAAGTGGCCTTATTATGGTTTAGTTTAAAATGAAGCATCAACCCTATAGTCTATCAACCGGCTTTCAAGCAAATTCACGATCCCTCAAAGCAGCTATGGCCTTCTGGTATTCAGCTAGTTTGAGCAGGGCACTTAGCATCACGAACTACCTGAATCTGTAGATGATTTCTTTTTTCTCTCTTTCTTCATTTTATCCTCCATATTTTTATTGTCGAGGATTCGGTTTTCTGAAAAACAAATCTATGTTGTGAGCTTGCGTTCATGTCGATAACGTTTATATGTGCAGATTTTGTTGATGTAACCACCGTTTCTGGGTTTGGATTTCTTTCAATTTATGATGTTTGGTTTCTCGCTAGAAAACACTCTGGTTAATGTTTGTCATGGCTAGAACCTTTACTTTGGATGTCCTGTTTTTCCTTGGAGATCTTCTGCTCTCTTATTTTCCATGTGCTGCATATGCATCTTTCTTCCGGTATCTCTGTGATGGCAACAGCGATTCATGTGGCAAACGCCTATTGCTTCAAATGGCTTGCTGTGATAAAGCGGGGGATGGTTATTGTTCAGTGTTACGTAGTCAGAGTAGAACTTCCTGGTCTGGAGACCCATTTCATCCATGGTGATTCTTCTGTCATCTTTATATCCTACATGTCAATGCTATGTGCGCAAATCAAAGGTTTAGTGAATCAGCGATTTACTACGAAATTACTTTGTTAAAATTCTTTCCTATATGATAGGAACTTACTCCGATCTCTTTAAGGTTTGTTGAGAAATTTCTAATTCTTTAGAATTATATTTTTAATAATGACTCTTTGCCTATCCTTAAATGAGGGGTTAACACCTATATATATACCCTCACATGTAGTATACACTGAATCTATCCATGCATGAATCATTCGTGAACTAACCTATTCATGAATATTTATAAATAAATTTATTCATACTAAACTTTTCATGAATATTAGCAGTTACAATAGTAAGAGACATAATAAAGAAACATGATGACATTTGAAACCCTTGTGTGTAAAGGTCAGAAAATCTGATAGCATGGTCTCTCAACCATTTAACTAGTGAGAAAACTATAAAATCATGAACATTTAAGAATTGATGAAGCACCAGTCATGTTCTTATTAAAAGAAGAAAAACTCAAGTCGAGAGCTTGTAAAAGTGCTAAAATACAAGTTATATTTTTTTTATAATTTTTCTGTAACTAATGTCCTTATCTAGGCATATGGACGTGAAGCTCTGGCTATATTTTGAGCTTGACTTTTTCTGCTATTAGATTTTAACATTCACCATTTGATTTCTTTGGAAAAGCAGAGGTATAGTAAGCTCCGCTAATCTTTTTCAATTTATGCCTGATTACTATGGCTGCAGAACCCATATGTACGAATTTGACTCGTATCTAATGTAGGATACATCAAAGATATTTGAACGCAATTGACCTAAGTATTTAGTTTATTTGATATTTATGATACATTGGTTATTAAATGACTTGTTATATTGGGCGTGTTTATGAGCCAAGTTTTTTTTTTTTTTTTGGGCTATATTCAAATGATGACAACCTGATGACTCTAGCACATTACAAGATAAACTATCGAAATTGATAAGCTTCTGAAGGGCGAAGGGAGGGTTACACTGCCAATTCTGGGGACACATTCCGCTTCTCATATTTAAAACTACCAAATCTGCCACCATACGAGCCAAGTTGTTATTAGGCAAACTAATTGCTAATATTGACATGAATGATTTTCCTTGTTTTCCAATCTTATATCTAATTTTGCTGTATATGCACGTCCTCGCCCACTCCCATTCTCTCTGTTATTTGATATTAGAGCGAACATTTACACTACTAGACAATAATTATTGAGTTTAGTTGTCATATTTAAATATAAAAAAAAAATGGAGGCAACTCCCCAACTTTAAGATGCAAATCCTAATCCTATTTATTTTTAAAGCCCTTCAATTTAAACCAATATGTTATGGATGGGTAAAGAACGTATCGCATACATACTTCTTTTTCTAATCTAATTTAAAAGAATTCTTTAATTAGACTGAATTAAATATTCTATATGAATTTTAAAAAAATAAATAACTCTAAAAGCATAGCAAACTTTTATTTATAGTTAAATAATTCTTTCCAGATAATTGGAAATCATCATAATAATATTAAAAAAGAAACTTGAACATTTATTGAAACTAGTTATATAGTTGATTTTTGTGGTCCTAAAGTAATGTATAGGTTAATTCAAAACCTTCATAAAGGCATAGGTTTTTAGACTAGTTGCTAGAGTTGCAAATAAACTAAGTTGAGTCAAGCCAAACTGAGTGGAGTTAAATTTTGAAGGTTCGGGTTCAACTCATTAGAAATATCCAATTCAAGTCAAGCCGTCTTTTTACCAAACTTGAAAATTACAAGTTCAAAATCTAGCTTGATAAGGAATCTATAAACTTGCACTGAAGTTGAAAAACTCAAAAGATTGAGCTTAAGCTCAAATCAAAGATCAAAAGCTCGAGCTCATTTTCTCAAAATAAATCTATAAAAGCTTGTGTAAAGGTATCTTACACATTTTTTTTAATTAAATCTTACAACTTTACAAATATCACAAAAGCCTCAAATAAATCAATCCTCAGTAACCTCAAAATCTTGTGTTACAAAACACTATCTTGCTCTATCTTCAATCTTGTAACTTTACGAATAAATATAAAAAGATTAATCATGTAATTGCACATATATAATCTATATAAAGCTTATAAGCTAACTCGTCAACAATATAAACAATTTTTATTTTAAGATTGAGCTTAGCTTATTTACAAATTGAGCTCGAATAGCTTATGAGTAACTTAACTCGTTTGTTGCCCTACTAGTCACATAATTTTTTTTTTTTTTTTCAAACGGGATGGAGCAAACTTGATTTCAACTCCTCACAAATATAGTATGTAATAGTTCACCTAAAAGAAATTCTATGAGATAGCTTTAGTAAAACTAATTGCTAAGTGACATGGAGCTCCTCCTTTTAGAGGTAGGCAATCGTTGATTCTTAATTAAGAATCAGCCGACCAGGTTTAAAACTAAAATCAACCCAATTGTTGCTTCAAACTTCTCCAAGGCAGTTTCTTCATGGTTTCTCTATTTTACTTCAAAATGTCTCCCTTGTTAATTTGTTCTATATATTATTAAAAATTTTCAACTCTTCTATAATTATGCATTGCAATAAACATTAGCCTGTTTTTATGTGGCAGTACCTATGTTGTCTCTTCATTTTGAAATTCTTGACAAATAAAGTAGGTGATTAGAATAGAGGGAATATAGAGTCCAAGAGTTAAAGAAAAAGATGAAAGTAGGAATTCTTCTAATGTTTTATTCATTTCACTTCTAGTGGAATATGGTATTGCTAAACATTAAAAATGTGTGGAAAATTCTTTTGAGAAAAATATATATTGCAATAATTTTTACTATCATTTTGGGATTAGCCATCGGTATCAATTATATACATGAAATCAGTTCTTGATGTCCTTAGCTTGCAAGTTGAGGAAACTAGGAAGACTCATATAACCAAACCAAATAGATCATCTCAAAGAGATTAATAATTGAAGTACACTTTTTTTTTTTGAAAATTTTTCGTACTTATTTCCAAAATTGGAATTATTTTATAGTGTTGGTATTAGAATAAATAAACCATTAAAGGAGTCTCAATCTCAATCTCTTTCTATTTCTTGAGCTTTATATTCTACTTCATTCCAATCTCCTACTTTAACCTCTCAAGATTTCAAGAAAAACAAGAAATGATTGTTGTAATTTAACACCTAAGAGTAGTGCTATATAAAAAGAGACTAATGGTGATTGTTTTACCTATTATAAAGGTACTTGTAGAACTTTTTGATATGTAGAAAATGTTGATGCTAGCAAATGATGTTATTATATACATTTTAATGACTTTGTTCTATTCTTATATTATTTTTCGTGCAATTGTAGTTGTAATATCTTGTTGTAGAAGGAATCGTATCACCATCCATCTATGGAATTTAAGTAATGATGTAATAAAAGTTTTTTGCACGCTAGTGAGATAATACAGGCTAATTGGTTTATACATTTTTAATGTGCTATGCAATAAATATGTGTTTATTTTGGCAACAAATGTGCAAAATGGAGACAAGGAACAATTTTTCTTTAAAAAAGGGGAAAAAAAAAAAAGGAAAGGTAGTTGCATGAGCAATTTATGCATCACAAAACCATGACTCAAAAGTGGCAAAGAAAACCCCAAACAACCCTTATTCACCCTTTTGGAAAACTAGAAACCAATAATTCTAAACTAAATTAAAGCCCCATGCCAAAGTCCATCTCCTTTACATGAACAACTGCTTGAGATATCTCCTACATGATGTCTAACTTATTGACTTGTAGACTAATTTGGTAGTCATAATCCAAGATATTATGGGTACTAGACCTAGTAAATCATTATAAGGTACCAAACCTGGTAAAAACTCTACAGGATATTGTAGAATTTTAGGACATAAATAAAAACCCTATAGGGTTTAAAGTTGTGTTTTGAGAAGAAAAATCTGATGGGTAACCTAGCCTAATAAAAATAATACATAAAAATTTTTCAGCCAAAATAAAAGGAAAACATAAATTAAAAATATTGAAATAAAGACATAAATTAGTTTTTAATCTACATTCCAATTTTCTACAGTGAAAGGTTGATAAAAAATTAGTCTCAAAGTCACCTTAGCCTTGACTATACAACACATTAACCCACTAACCCTAGCCATAGCAAACAATAGCCACGAGTTGCATAGTCCTCTTTCCACTCCACTCCATTCTCTCTCAAGTCCCACAAGTCATAACAAGTCAACCTCAATGACACATTATGAATAATTTCAATCCTATAAACAATATAGATTTTTTTGCTAATCCTTGCAACAGATTTAGTAACAATTCATGAGGACGGAAAAACTATTAAGATCATGCATGAAAGTCCATGATAGAATGATATGCATTGTACTAAGAGAGTAGCCACTTCAAGATTGTGTCCCTTTGTACTTCATTAAATGACCGTAGATTCTAAGCAATAGAAAAAAGATGGGGGAAGGAAACAAATTTATATAAACAAATATAATTACACTAATAAGCTAATGCAAGCAAAGAACAAGTCTAAATTGAAATTAGAAGGATGGCACTTTAGTAGATGATATAAAAAGAGTAGTCTCCAAGATGTTAAGTAATGCTTTTTGATAGGTCATTTTTCCTATCGTATCAAATTATAAATTTATAAACCCAAAAAAATCTAATGACCTAGTTAGATAAGTGTACATATCTAATGTAATATAGATTGCAATAGGTGTCGTCCTTAAGAATCTTAAAAAGAAGTATTAGTATTTCCGTTTTTCTATTATCTAGTCTAAATCTTAATGTGAGATTAATAAATTAAATTACTAATTAACTAATATAATAACCCTAAAAATAATTATAACCGCTTTAATAAATGAATTCAATCACAAAAACATACCATTCATCTTGATCTACTCTAAACTCTAACTTTCTTATAATAAGGTATTGATTAATAAATTGTTTATGCTTAATACTGCGGGAATTCTCAATTAAACTAATTACTCCCTCGAGATAATTAATTAATAACATTATATGGAATAGTGAAGACCTCTCCCTCACTATTGCCCTACAAGATTTCATTAAGTTCACAATTCCCAAATAAAGATTTAATTTTTGTGCAGAAAATCGAAATTTTCCTACCTCTAGGTAAAACATGCGATATTTCTATTCATGAAGATCTATCCTAATATATGATACCCATCTATATCTAACAAGAATCAGACATGCAATTAAGTTGTGTGCATAAATTAATCACACAGCAATAAAAATACATAAATGATACAAAGGCATAAACTTTTCATTAATTAATAAACAATTTAATCATATGGTTTGGAGTTTCACAAGGTGCAGAATATATAAACCTACTCCTCTATGGAACTTACAATAATCACAAAAAATCTAGAGGAATAACAAGAAATCATGATGAAAAGAATAAAACAGTGTAGATGTTTTTGTGATTTCCGATAATGCTCTAGCGATTCCTCTCTATATTTGTAATTTTTCTCTCTTAGGGTTTTTAGAGTAGCTGTGAGAAATAAAAGATTTAAATCCCCAATTTTCATAATAAAGTGAGTATTTATAGTATAAGAAACAAGGTAACATGCATGGCCTAATGCACACCTATGCTCGAGGCCATGTACTCTAGAATAAAGTGAAATTCTGACGTTCAAGGTTTTGCACGGTCGTGCTCAAGATTGTGTACTCTGGAATTCCTTCATTTTCTTTTCTAGGCAGATTTCTTCCTTTAGCACTACTATTTATACAGCTTGCGCAATGGTTAAGGTGCATTTTCACGATATATTCTAATCACTTTTTGCTCTCCAGCATCGATGTCAGCATGGGCATGTTGAAGGTTATGTACATGTGAAAACCACCCTTGTCTTATATTTTGCCAAATTTCACCTCGTTTTCACTCGAACCTTCTTTAATTCTTTAAATTGCACTCTTAAAACCTTGAAATCAAATATTAAGCACTTAAGTATCTTTTTCTTAATAAATTCACATAAAATCATTAAAAAATCATATTCAATAAATACTATAAATAAGGTTCTTTCAATACTTATCAAACTTCCCCACACTTAACCTTTTACTTGTCCTTAAGAAAACAAAATAAAGACAAGAGAAAGACCTTATCACAAATTATACTCATTATAAACTTCAAATCGCAAGCAGCATTCTTTACTCAATTAATTCTTAGTGACTCGTTAGTGCCTATTACTCAAACCTACCATAATTATATGTGCACCTAGCATACAATAATTAGACTTTTTAAATTAATCCAAGTAAGTTAAACCAGTATCCTCACTGTTTAGCAACCATTTTCAAGGTTACGAAAGAAATAACAAACCAAACAAAGTCTTAGTTGCTCAGTTGCATTTCGCCACTTACCAAAAAGTATATAAACCATTCAATTATTTTTCAAAGCACAACAATAAGAAGTAAAAGTATATGGCATCTATTATTCCCTTGGATTATTTCCCTTTTTCTTTCAAATCACTTTAAAAGTTTTGTTTTTTTTATAGAACCAAGTAACCCATGTAGCGAGCTTTCAGCCAATAATCTCAAGCTTATCACTCAAGTTAACAAACGTTATTCCCTTAATAGAGGGCATCCCTATGGGTTTATTTACTCGAGTTACAAGACTCGCTAAACTTGCCTTTTTAATATCCCTTAAAGTTATGGTAATTTCATCGATCGGTCAATCCCAAGATAGACGACCTTAGGTGACTAGGTTTTAAATGAACCCCACCGTACCTTCCTTACCTTAACACATAGGGACTCATCAATGATACTCATTACCTAGGTAAACCATTTTTTTTTTCAAAGAGACCATTTCAAAAAAGGATTACTAAGTTAATAATTTTACATGCCCCTTTCACAAAAGGTTAAAAAAGCTTTCAAAATTATTGAATATTAAATATATTAGCTAGTTAGCTTAAAACACAACTAATTCACTTGAAACTAAGGATTTCCATTTACTTCATAACTCTAAATTCAGCTATTAAACAGCAAATAGATTTACCCTACTTAGATTTTATCTTAAAACTCTAGCTAAGTATATCAAGCCCAATAATAAATGAGTAAGGCACACAAAGTCACTACTTTTAGATATGTGTGTACAAGAATGCTATTTTTATATTTTAATGAGTATAATTTCAAGGTTTCCACTTTTCAATAATAAACAATCAAGATTAAAGTTCAATTGCAAACTTGTAAATGGGGGAAATTTTGATCAATAAGAGCATAAGATACATAAATAATTCAAAACCTAATTTCTTCTATCTTTATATCCCTTCCCCACACTTTTTTAAGATATTGTCCCCAATGTCTTTCTAAAGCAAGCACACATAGGAAAAAGAAAAGAGATAAAAGAAAATAGATAAAGATAGAAGAAAAATTAAGAGACAAAAGAGAAAGGACACTAAGGACTTTCCTGGTTGTCAACATTTGCAAGTTTGAATTCCAGCGAAGAAAAAGTTGTGCATTATCAAACCTAAAAAAAAACAAAAAACAAAACAAAACAAAAGCAGCAAGCTAAAAAAAATAAAATAAATTAAAATAAAAGTTAATCTATCCTAGTCCAAAGAATGGGTCACTCATCAGCTTCAGGGAAAGAGTCTTCCTATAAGGGAGCGCAATTAATTATAATCATGAGAAGAAATATATCAATTAGTCTTATAAAAAAAAAAAAAAACTAAGTAAGAAGATATAGAGCTAGCAGAAGATCTAGCTCTCAATCATCTTCCTCACTGTTATCATCAATGTCTATGGTTGTGGCATCATCCCCTTAATCATCATCATCATCTTCCTCATCCACTTTTTCTATACCACCTCCCTCATCTTTCTCTTCTTCTAAATTAGAGGACTCAGCAATAACTAGGTCCTTGCCACTTCTCCTAAATGGTCCAAAAATAGTGTTGTGTTGTGAATTAGATCCAAGAGAAGATTCATACATTAGTAGATCAACCAGTAGCAAGGAGAAATAACTAGCTAGTCTTCCCATAAATGCCCATACTGCACTTCTAAAGCACTTGTTTTTCTTTCTTTCCTTTTTGTTCAACTCCCTCTATTCTTGGTGTTCTCTTTTCAAGCTTTGAAGTTCATCCTAAAGAGGTCGGGCATGGGAAGTAGATGCAGCAACAGAAGTAGAGACTTCTTTAGGTGGAATCGAATCCCTTGATGGAATGGGGAGATCAATTAATTTAACCATCCCCCACAAATAGAATGGGCGATCAAAAATTTTAGTAGTAGGCATGCCTAGTTCCTCGGAATTTGGGGCTCAAAAAATATCATAACCTTTTAGGAATTTAGTGATATAGCCCCCACAATATATCCCCTTGGCTCAAGGATCAATTGTCTACCAATGTAAGAACTTAGTGACTTCTACATCTACATCAATCTAAAATTTGTTAGTTATGCTATAAAAATGAAAATTTTCAAAAACATTTACCGCTACATAACTACTTTTTCTTCCTCTAATAGTGTGTGCCAAGAGGTGGTGAACCACTTTCAAATCAATATTTCTTATGGATGAGGCCTTAGACTTTGAAGGGTTATAACAGATTTCCTCTTCACAAAGTTGTTCTCAATATCTTTGGGTGAACAAATCTTCGGGCCAAGTAGTTGGCAATCATTGGAAATCTGCTATATTTGATTCTGATACCAAGTACAAACCCAAATATCTCCTAAACCAATATAATGGGAAAGTATGTTTCTGTCCATATACCTGAAAATTGAGACAGTGATGATCGAACTGCAATGTAAAGAGAAACTCAAGAGTAACCTCTCTATAAGTTGGCTTGTTTATCTCAAAGAAGGTAGCCCAAAGCCCAACACTTATTATTTCACGGATTCATTCATCAATTCCATATGCCTTAAGTATTCTCCAATCAAGGTATTCATTATTTCCAAAAGCAAGGGATTTTAGTGTTTTTCGTCATTCTTAACTCCATTCTTTGTCGAAGTATTTGACAGGTGCTTTGTGCACTACCTCTTGCTATGGAGAGGTTCTCAGGCTATTGTGGGAGTGGAGGGTTGTTTCTTGCGGTTGGTTAAATGTTGAAGTTTGATGCTTTCCCTTCTTATTAGCTACCCTTTTTGTCATCATCTACATAAAAGATGTATAAAGGAGTTCATGATGACAAAAATCAAATTCTATCTTTCATAACTTAATCACTATTTAGAACAACTTATATTAATGCACAATATTTATAAAAGATGTGTATAATCAAAGTGTAACAAAACAAGTATCAATTCTTGAGGATAAAATCATAGGGTAAAGAATAAAAGTTAACACAATCGTCTGCATGGCCATGCCGCAAATAGGGAAGAATTAAGAACAAGTAAAAATTCAAATCAACATGAGTGCAAGAATTTGGTCATGCAAAAGGCCATGTATAAGTTTTAAGACAAATGGATGAACTAAAACCACATCAAAGCTCCATGAATTTCTATCTCAATACTTAAAATTGCAAAAAAAAAAAAAAAAAAAACCAATTTCGCATACTTAAGAACCCTAGATTATCAAAGTAAGCACTATAAATCAAAAATATGGAAGCTACTTGTATCAAATGATTTCAAAAACAATTGATTGCACGGCACGATCTTGGTAAAAGCCCCAAAAGTTATGAAATCCCACAAAATGGTCATGAACCATAAGTGTCATATGAGATTTGATTTATATTTATAGAGCAAAAAAAAAAATTATCTAACAGCGCAAATAGGCGAAAGAAGATATTCGTGACAACTAAAAATTCATCAAGCAACAATCACTATCTCATTCTTACCCATGCACAAGAACCTACTCGCATATGGAAAGAACCTAGAAATATTAAAAAAAAAAAAATCATGTATGCAAATCATATAAAATGAAAAGAAAAGAAAAACTTACTTAGATTTGTAATCTAGAGTATAGAAGATGCAGTAAAAAAACAAGGAAGAAGTGTGTCAAGTGAAAAAATATAATTTCATGAGGTGGAGGTAAAGGAGAAGTGTATTTAAGTGGAGTAAAATTAGAGAGCGTGTGGGAGAGACTGTAAACGTGAGTATATATATATATGAATATTCTATACGGTCTTGTGCAATGGCATAATCGGGGCCATGCAAAGTTCCAAAAAGCTATCCATGGCTATTCCTATGGGAGACCAAAGTACCCTTCCTTTTACACGGGCATGTTCGAGGCCGTGCAAAGTTCTAAAAAGCTATCCGAGTGCGTTTGCTGTTGGGGCACAAAGTGCCTTAGCTCTTGCATAGCCATGCTCGAGGTTGTGCAAGGTTCTAAAAAGTGCCCAAAGGCTCCTCTTAAGGTGTGCATTGCCTTGAGCACTACTTGTGCTCAAAGTTGTGCAAGTATTGAAAAATTGTACAAAATTCAAGTAATATTCTCCAAGCTATTTGATCCATGGGATGATATTGTTCATTGTGCACCTCAACATAATTAAAAGAGCATGAAAATGACTTACCAGGTACACTTGAAAAGTTAAAGCCTGAATTTTCTTACTTGATTAATTCTTCCCCACACTCAAAGATCAACTCTTATTCCCCTTAAGTAAGCACACTTCCTCTCTACAAATCTGCAATTTTTAATAGGACAAACTCAATCTAATGAAATAAAAATAAAACAAAAAGGAACTTAACATACCTAAATTAGTCATGGGCTACCTCCCAAGAAGCGCACTTTTTTTTATGTCGTTAGCTCGAAATTATTCACTTTGTTTAGCTAAATATCCAATACTTGGAGTCTAGACTCCCCTCGATATTCATATGTTACTCCATCTCCCATGTACAATTTCAGTTTATGGCTATTCACCTTGAAATTATCATGCTCCGAGTGTTCAAGCTCCACTACACTATGCGAGAAGACTTTATTTACTACAAATGGACCAGACCATCTTGATTTCAATTTTTTGGGAAAACATTTCAATCGAGAATTAAACAAAAGCACTTGATCCCCTTCCGTAAACTCCATTGGATGGCGAATGTGCATATTGTGATATTTCTTCATCCTCTCTTTGTATTTCTTCATCCTCTTTTTGTATATCTTCGTATTCTCATATGCTTACCTTCTCCACTTATCTCTCTGAAGTTTAATTTCTTCTATAGCATTAAGCTGCTCAATGAATGCCTTAACCTCTAGGTTATCTATGTCTTTCTCCTCTCCTCATGTCAAGCTTAATTCTAACGCATCCTTGTATAGGATCTCTTCAATATACCCATCTATTGAAAAATCAACAACATTGACAGAATAGCATGAATCATCAACACACATGAAGTATTCCATGGCTACAACCACCTTAATTACCAACTCTTCATCTCCCATTTTCAGTATAAGCTTACCTTCCTCCACATCAATCACTAACCTAGCAGTGGCAAGGAATGGTCTTCCAAGGATTAAGGGCATATCCATGTCCTCATTCATGTCTAGAATCACAAAACCAACAAGGTATATGAAGTTTCCTACTTTTACCAAGACATCCTCAATGATCCCCTTTAGGATTTTCATGGATCAATTAGCAAGCTACAAATTCATTCAAGTAGGCTTTAAGTCAACTAAACCTAATTTCTTGAAGAAATTGACACTTGCCCTAAGATCGGCCAAGGCTTCATCAACTAAAATGTTACCAACCAAAAACGAAATAGTGAAGTTGCCTAGATCCTTTAGCTTTAAAGGGAGCTTGTTTTGAATGATGGATGAGCAATTTGCTCCAACTTCTACTATAGAAACATCCTCTAACTTCCGCTTATTAGATAAGATTTCATAGGAGTTCCTTTAGGAACTTAGCATATTTTGGCATTTGTGAAAGCGCCTCAACAAATGAGATATTAATATGTAGCTATTTAAAAAGTTCAAGGAATTTACTGAACTGCTCCTTGTCTTTGTTTTGATTGAGGCAAGTTGGATATGGAGTTTTTGGCACATACTCCTTGACAACTGGTGGTGATTTCTTTTTAGGTTCTTTCTTCTCATGTTCCACTTTCTCCTTCTCAAAAGACTAATTGTCTTCTTTCTTTTACTTAAGTTCCTTTTTTAGTTCGCAGTTCCTTCCCACTCCTCAAGGTTATGGCATTCACCTATTCCCTTAGATTATTCTCAATATTACTAAGGATAAAGTCCGGTTGCCTCTCAAATATCATCTTAGCCAATCGGCCAATTTGCTTCTTAAGGTTATGAATAAAAGCCTCTTGGTTTCGATGTCTTGCCTCAAAATTTTGAATGAATTAGCTAATCGGATCTTCTAAACTGGTTTTCTTCTCCTGTTGAGGTGGTTGGACCGGTGGATGGGGCATAAGCTGGTAAGGTAGTATTTTTTGCTTTTGAAATCCTAGTGATGGGAAGTTAGATCTCTAGGCATTTTGATTGCCATAAGAGAGGTTGGGATGGTTTCTCATGCCAAGATTGGGATGGTTTCTCATGCCAAGATTGTAAGTGTTATTATATGGGTTATACTACTGTCTGCCCTAATTCCCAAGGTAGTTTATTTGCTCATACTGCTCGTGGAAGTCCATATTCTCACTAGCATCTCCCACTTGAGGTTGTGATCCTTGGCAATTCTTAAGGGTAGAAACCTAGTGATTGAGAGCCTCCATCTTTGCCACCAAAGTAGTCATGATATCTACTTCATACTTGCTCGCCACTTTTTGCTTACCCCTATTGTTGCCCCACTAATAATTATTTTTAGCCATATCAGCTAAAAGTTTTGAGGATTCTTTTAGGGCCTTGGAATTTAATATACGACCAGTTGTGGTGTCTACCAATTGACAAGTGGCCGGGTTAAGTCCATTCAAAAAGGTCTAAACCTGCATTCATGTCAGTAGCTGATGGTGTAGGCACTTTCTTAACAATTCTGTCCATCTTTTCCAAGCACCATACATGGTCTCACCGTCTTATTACATGAATGATGCAATGTCATTCTAAAGCTTGGTTGTCTTGCAAGGAGGGAAGTAGTTATCTAGAAATTGCTTCACTGTGTCATCCCATATAGTTAAAGCTTTAGGACCTAATGATTGAAGCCAGTTCTTAGCCTTCCCCCTCGGTGAGAAAGGGAATAATCTAGTACGCACCACTTCATCCGTCACCCCGTTATTCTTAAAAGTCTCACAAATTTCTAAGAATGTTTGAATGTGAGCATGGGCATCCTCATCCAATAATCCATCGAATTGACAGTATCGTTGCAAAAGTTTAATCACCTCACCCTTGATTTCAAAATTTTTAGTCCCAATGAGAGGCTTCACAATAGTCAGTCATGTTTCATCTAGGGTTAGCCTTGCATAGTCTAAATTGGTCTTAGGTGGATCCTCAACCATGGTCACATATGTTTCCTCTTTAATATTCTCCAGTAATCCTATCTCACTATCTAAAAATTCTTCAGTTTCCTCTTCCTTTACTACTGTCGTGACTATTATAATAGGCATTTCCCACACAATTTCTGATTGTCTAGAAGATTCAGCAACTGTATTCTTGCGAATCTTACGGAGTGCTCTCTCAATCTCAAGGTCTAGATCAAGAATGTTAGACGGGAGAGTCCTTGTCATGCACTACAAAAGCAACAGTCACGAGTTAGAGTATTCAAAAGATAAGGAGCATAGAAAGAAATAAAAATAAAATAAAATAAATTGCTAGAATAGCAGGTAATAAGGTTTTTCCTAATATTGTTTTGCCGAATCCCTAGCAATGGCTCCAAAAACTTGATGGGTCATTTTTCCGATTGTATCAAATTATAAATTTATAAACCCAAAAAAATCTAACGATCTAGTTACGCAAGTATACCTATCTAATGTAGTATAGATTGCAACGGGTATTATCCTTAAGGATCTTAAAAATAAGTACTAGTATTACTATGTTTCTACTATCTAATCTAAATCTTAATGTAAGATTAATAAATTAAAATACTAATTACCAAATCTAATAACCCTAAGATTAATTATAGTCACTTTAATAAATAAATTCAATCACAAAAACATATCATTCATCTTGATCCACTTTAAACCCTAGCTTTCTTATAATAAGGTATTGATTAATAAATTATTTATGCTTTACACTGCGAGAATTCTCAATTAAATTAATTACTCCATCAAGTTAATTAATTAATAACATTATATGGAATAGTGGAGACCTATCTGATCACTGTGAACTGTATATATAAAATAATAGTGAATTCTCTAGCAAGTATACTAGGTCGAAATCAAGTAATATAGAAGTGAGTAGAGTGTCGATCCCTCGAAGACTAAAAAAATTACTAAACCTATATTAACTTTTACTGATATCTAGGCAATTCAAAGAAAGATCCTTTTAACTACTTAATTAAAAACTGTACTCAAATAATAACTATGAGAGTATTATAAAATAAACCTTTCAATTGAGAAGGTGGGAATTAAGAATTCACCCTAGACACGCTAATCAAATTGCCATCATGTTATTTAGAGTAACCTATGTATGGTTATTCAAATGGGTTTATAACCATAAACCTTCAATTAATTAGTCAGCTTCCATATCTCTAATTAACAAAGGATTCTAAATTACATCCATATACTTCCCAGTGCTATGATTGCCTAATACCCTAATGCAATTACTCCTAATTCCTTGGTGGATAATTAATTAGAACATTGCTTTAAATTCCAGATAAACCCTAATTCAATCAATTAACGCCGCTTCCACTTTGTTATATTAATCCAATTAAGAATCCCTAACAAATTCTATCTCAACTCCCGTATTGATAAAATTTCTAACAATTAAAACCTTTAAGAATTTCAATTGAAATTATAGGAATTGCAATTATGAATAACCCACAAATACCTTAATCTAATAACATGACTACAATTATCACTTTAGCAATCTAGGGTTTCATTCTTCTTCCCACCAATTGAATCTAGCCAGCCATAGATTTAACAATGAATGCACAAGTTACAATGGAATATTTGAGAGAATTCATGAATAATATAAACACAAATCACAAAATTGCATAAATAAATAAAGATCAGAAATCACCAATTTTGCGATACAATTGGAGAGAATTAGAACACAAAAACTCCAGAGGTCACCTCCCAAAGCCAACTATAAATACTTCTCAATTGATCACAAGGAAAACTTGTTTCAATCTCTTGTTCTTGCTATCAAAATGAAATATTCTCTCAAAGAACAAAAGTTTGAAAACTGGAAATTTCCAAAAGTCCGTCCTTCCGTTTCTTCTCAAAGGAATATATAAAAACAGTCAGGAAAATGAAAAGTCGCATTTTTCGCAGGTGTTCCACCACATGAGGCACAGTCGTGTGACAAGTGGTGTTGCCACCACCACATGAGGCATGGTCGTGTGATAAGTGGTGTTGCCACCACCACATAAGGCATGGCCGTGGTCTCACCCCATAGGTTCCTCGGTATCTTTCGCAGATGTTCCACCACATAAGGCACGGCCGTATGATAAGTGGTGTTTCCACCACCACTTGAGGCACGGCCGTGGTCTTACCCCATAGGCTCCTCGGTATTTTTACAAACTCCATTTCTTTTGGTTCCGACCTCTTCCCACAGCCGTGTGATATCCCTTGCCTACTGATTTTCTTCATTTCTTCATGTTTTTCAGCTCCTAATGCACTCTTTTCCTGTCTGAGTCCATTGATTCCTAAAATATCAAAATACAAGCACTTCAATATCTTTATCTTGGTGATTTGTTTTCAAATTTAACAATAACAACCTCCAAATCACAAGATAAATCATGATATAATATGCCGTTATCAACTCCCCCACACTTGAACTTTCGCTTGTCCCCAAGTGAAAGAAAATCAATGTAATAATCTGTCATTGAAAGTATAAAATTTCCTTCTTCCAACAACTCATTCATTCTTTCTTTCATGATTAGTGACTTGAATGGTTGGTGCATACCACTCTAACTAATACGGAAAAATGTAACTAATGTACCATAGTTAAAATTGAGTAGTTAATCTAGAAAGAATAATCTTCCAATCCTTGTGTTTAACAATAGAATTCTTATTTCAGATAGTAAATTCTCAGTTCAACAAGGCAAAGTACTCAATTAGACTTCACTAGCAACTAGCAAGTATATAATCTCTCTAATTACTTATCTAAATAAGTTAACACACAATGAAAGCATATGGTATCCATTCTTTCCCTAGATTTTCTCCCTTTTTCAAGTCTCATTTTGCTCTTTGACTTGATTAGTCAAGTTTATTTAAATTACCAAAATTGACAACGGAGTCAGACTTCACTCTTCTGAAGGACTAAAGCTCACCCATATCAACTTGGTTTCTATTCAAGTACTTAAATTTAGCCTTTCCACTCTTCTCGTTATTGTGAGTTCATTGAGTCGGCATATCCTGGGCTCATCACCCAAGTAATCAGGTTTTAAAGGGACCCCTACGAACTCTTCCTCACACTAACTTTTAAGATTAGATACTCTTAACTCAGTTACCTGAGTCATTGGAGTAAAGGCTTTGAATTTCCCTAATTTTTTTTTTTTTAGGGATCACTAAGAAAAGAATTTCTTTTACCTCTTTCACTGTATGTTAAAATACTCTCAAAGCAATTCAAAAGAAAATGTACTAGCTAAATTCACCTAGAAGTAAACTTGTTTATTTTGCACAAGTGGACTCGACCTACTCGTAGACTTCAAATTCAAAAGCTAAACATAAGGAAAAATTAGTCCTTAAAGATTTTACTATTTAATTTCAACTAAGTAAATCAGTTACAACAGTTAGTGAGTAAGGCACCTCAACAAGTCAACTTCTTCTCCCCTTTTTTTATATATTATAGTACTCTCTCCAGATAACAAATAATTAGTTCAAGATAGGGAAGTTATTAAACAATCCATAACAGAACAAGCATCTTATTACCAAAACATCAGTCTAGAATATACTCCCCCACACTTAACTTAGAAAATGTCCCAATTGTCTATCTGATACGCACAAAAGGAGAGTAAAAACTGACAAAAGTAAATTGGGAAAAACAAAAATTCCCTAAAATTGAAGTGCTTTGGAACAAGTGAGTTCAAATGCGAGTTCCAAATCCTCAGAGCACCGAATCTTTATTTGCTTAAGCATGGGCTGCCTCCCATAGAGCGCTTAGTTTAAAGTCTCTAGCCCGACTTTCCTTTTTCTTACCTTGGGGAAGTAAGATCCACAATGGTGGTATCTTTATCAATATTTTCCCTATCGTGGTAATGCTTGAGAAGATGGCCATTCACCTTGAAAGTTCGATTGTCTTCTACTTTCAATTCCACTGTGCCATAAGGAAAAACTTGTGAGATAATAAATGGTCCAAACCATCGGGATCTTAACTTACCTAGGAACAATTTTAATCGAGAGTTATATAATAAAACTTTCTGGCTCGGAAGAAACTCTCGTTTTAATATGTTCCTATCATGCCATCGCTTAGTCCGCTCCTTGTATATCCTAGCATTCTCATATGCTTCATCTCTCATTTCTGCCAATTGATTCAATTAGAGCAATCGCTTTTTACCTACAACTTGTAAATCAAAGTTAAGGAATTTTATGGCCTAGTATGCCTTGTGCTCTAGCTCTACTGGGAGATGACATGATTTACCAAAGACTATCTTATATGGGGACATTCCTATAGGGGTTTTAAAAGCAGTTCTATAAGCCCATAATGCATCATCAAGTTTTAAAGACCAATCTTTTCTAGATGCATTGACTGTTTTCTCTAAAATACGCTTAATTTCCCTATTGGATATCTCGACTTGACCAGAAGTCTATGGATGATAAGGGGTGGCAATTTTATGAGTTACCCCATATTTTAATAAAAAAATTTCAAATTGCCTGTTGCAGAAATGCGATCCCCCATCACTAATAATAGCTCTAGGTACCCCAAATCTTGAAAATATGTTCTTTTTCAAAAATCTAACCACAACTCTAGCATCATTACTTTGTAGAGCAACAACTTCTACCCATTTTGAAACATAGTCGACAACTAAGAGAATGTATTTGTTTGAAAAAGAGGAAGGAAAAGGACCCATAAAGTCTATCCCCCACACATTAAAAAGCTCTATTACAAGAATGTTGTTATGTGGTAATTCATGTCTCCTAGAAATGTTACCAGTCTTCTAGCATTGAGCACATGACATAATGTAGTTCCTACAATCGTGAAACAACTTGGGCCAATAAAATCCACAAGATAAAATCTTTGCTACAGTTCTTTCCACCCCAAAATGACCCCCTGCTTCTTTTGAATGACAATGCTGAATGATGCTAAGCTGTTCATTTTCTGGGACACATCGCCTAATTATTTGATCAACACAATACTTGAACAAATATGGTTCATCCCAAAAATAAAATTTCACATCATGCAAAAACTTCTTTTTCTATTGATAGGATAAACCATACGATGTGATTTTACTAACTAAATAATTTACAATGTCAACATACCAAGGTAGTCCTTTGATTTCTACTGCATACAATTGTTCATCAGGGAACTTTTCATTAATAGGTGAATCTGAACATTCAGATTCCAACCGGGATAAGTGATCAGCTAAAACATTTTCAGTTCCCTTTTTGTCTTTGATTTCCATATCAAATTCTTGTAACAGTAAAATCTAACGGATCAACCTTGGCTTAGCATCATCTTTAGCAAACAAATATTTAAAAGCTGCATGATCTGTATATACTATGATCTTAGAACCTATCAAATAAGGCCGAAACTTGTCACAAGCAAATATAATAGCTAAAAGCTCTTTCTCAGTGGTGGCATAATTTCGCTGGGCTTCATTTAAAGTTCTACTAGCATAATATATTACATGAAATATCTTACCTTTTCTCTGCCCAAGCACCGCTCCTACAGCATAATCGCTAGCATTACACATAAGCTCAAATGGAAGCTCCCAATTAGGTGCTACAATCACAGGTGCAGAAGTGAGCTTCTCCTTTAATAGGTTGAATGCCTGCAAACAATTATCATTAAAATTAAACGCAGCATCTTTTTCAAGTAAATTGCAAAGGGGTTTAGAGATTTTAGAGAAGTCCCTGATAAATCTTCGATAGAAGCCAGCATGTCCAAGGAAACTTCTAACTCCTTTAACTAAAGTGGGTGGTGGCAACTTCTCAATCACTTCCACTTTCGCTTGATCAACTTCAATCCCTTTTCCTGATACCTTATGACCTAAGACTATTCCCTCTCTTACCATAAAATGACATTTCTCCCAATTCAAAAGTAGATTAAACTCCTTACATCTCTTGAGCACACAGTCTAAATTTGTCAGACATGATTCAAAGGATTTACCAAAGACAAAAAAATCATCCATGAATATTTCAATGAAATTTTCTAACATGTCAGAAAATATAGAAATCATACACCTCTGGAAAGTGGCAGGTGCTTTGCAAAGACCAAAGGGCATTCTCCTAAAAGCAAAAGTGCCATAAGGACAAGTAAAGGTGGTTTTCTCCTGGTCCTCGGGTGCTATATGAATTTGATTATAACCAGAATAACCATCTAAAAAACAATAATACTCATGCCCCGCAAGTTTTTCTAACATTTGATCTATAAATGGGAGAGGGAAATGGTCTTTAAGGGTGGCATCATTCACTTTCCTATAGTCAATACAAACTCTCCACCCAGTTACGGTATGAGTAGAAATTAATTCATTGGACTCATTCTTCACTACAGTCATACCACCTTTTTTTGGCACTACTTGCACTGGACTAACCCATTTACTATCTGAAATAGGATAGATAATACCTGAATCTAGTAGTTTGAGAACTTCTTTCTTTACTATCTCCTTGAGAGTTGGGTTGAGTCGCCTCTGTGGTTGAACTATAGGTTTACACTCAGCCTCTAGGAATATCCGATGAGTACAGATTAGAGGGTTGATTCCCTTAATATCTGCAATGGTCCATCCTATCGCCTCCTTATGCTTCTTAAAAACTCCTCAGAGTTGTTGCTCCTGATCATCTATCAAACAAGAAAAAATGATTATTGGCAAAGTATCATCCATCCCCAAATAAGCATATTTTAAATGACTAGGTAAAGGTTTAAGTTCTAGCACTGGAGGGTATGTCAAAGATGGCACCAATTTTGTTGCACTTGTGCCCAATTCCTCATAGTATCGAGCCTTGATTTCAGCTACTTGATCCACACATTCTTCCATAGGCTCATCTTCATCATCCCAACCATTGAGATCTCTAAGAACCGACTCTATTGTGTTCAAACCTGCTTTCTCCTCAAAAGACTCAGAAATAAGCTCATCAATACTATCAATAATGTAACAAGACTTACACTCATCAAACCTTTTCATAGCCTCATAGACATTAAAAGTTATTTCTTCATCCATAACTCTTAAAGTGAGCTTACCTTGTTCCACATCAATTAAAGCTTCACCTGTTGCTAGGAATGGTCGGCCAAGAATCATGGGCACTTCTCTATCCTCTTCCATCTCCAAAACAACGAAATCAATTGGAAAATAGAACTTATCCACTTTTACAAGAACATTCTCTACAATACCTCTTGGATATTTGATACTTCTATCAGCAAGTTGCAAGGTGACATTGGTCTCCTTACAATCTCCAAGTCCCAATTTCCTGAAAATAGAGAAAGGCATCAAATTTATACTTACACTTGAATCAATAAGAACTTTATCAAAATAAACATTTCCAATTGTGCAAGGAACAGTAAAACTCCCCTGATCTCTTTGTTTTCTTAGCATATTTGTTAAGTTCTTTTGAAGAATCATTAAACATTCTCCTGTAAGCATAACAGGTTCATTCTCATCGATTCTTTGCTTTTTGGTGAGAAGCTCTTTCATGAATTTAGCATATGAAGGCATTTGCTGGAGTGCCTCCGCAAAATGAATGTTGATTTGAAGTTTCTTAAACACCTTCAGGAATTTAGCAAATTGGGAATCTAATTGTTGTTGCTTCAATCTCCCTAGAAAAGGTACAGGAGGAACATAAGGCTTCACTTCTGATGATTGTTGTTTTGGTTCCTCTACCTTTTTCTTCCCCTTATCTTTCTTTGAACTTGCTTCTTTTGATTGAACATCTATGTTCAATTTTTCCACTTCCTTACCACTCCTCAACATTATTGCATTGATACCTTTTGGATTTTCCTTGGTGTTGCTAGGCAAAGACCCAGATGGTCTATTACTCAACTATTGCCAAATCTGACCAATTTGATTCTCTAAATTTCGAATTGTGGCCTATTGATTTTGCAACATAGTGTCAGTCTTTTGCATATAGCTCAACATGAGTTCTTCCATTCTAGACTGACTTTGCTGAGGAGAAGCACTTTGAATGGGACCTTGCTTTTGAAATCCATGTGGTGGTTTGAGTGCATTATTCTCATTCTTCCATGAAAATTTTGGATGATTACGCCACCCTGGATTATAAGTGTTCGAATAGGGTCCCATATTACCCCTTTAGAAGTTGTTGACATAATTTACATGCTCACCAGATGAAGAAGTTGAAGGGTTCCCATGAATGCATTCAAGAGTCGAATGTGATCCTGAGCAAATCTCACAAAGAGCAACTTGATTTGCATTAAATGAAGATGATGAGGTGATTTTACCTACTTGGGTAGTGAGAGCTGAAATTTGAGCTGTCAAAAGGGTAATAGCATCATTATCATTCACCGATGCCACTCTAGCTTTACCTCTCTCATTCTACCAATTGTGGGCACTAGAAGCCATTTCTTCTATCAACGCACTCGCTTCATCATAAGTCTTGCCCATGAGTGCACCTCTAGATGCAACATCAACTAGAGACCTTAATGTTTCATCCAAGCTGAGGAAAAAAATCTCAATCAGTAAATTATCCGGCAATCCATGATGTGGGTATTTTCTAATTGCCTCCTTAAATCTCTCCTAGGCCTCATAAAGTGATTCACCACTAAATTTTGTGAAATTAGTGATGTCACTTCTTAACCTTGCTATCCTGGCCGGTGGGAAAAATCTCATTAGAAATTTAGAGAGAGATCAGCCCAGGTAGTAATGGACTCTTGTGGAAGTGAATAAAACCAAGCTCTAGCTTTATCTCTTAATGAAAAAGGAAAAAGTTGCAATCTAATAACATCATCTGCAACGTTATTCATTTTTATTGTATTACAATATTGGAGAAATACAGCAATATGCTCATCAGGGCTCTCATTTAGATATCCTCCAAATTGACTTGTTTGGACCATTTGAATGAGTGCCGGTTTCAATTCAAAATTGTTGCCCTAAATGGCAGGTCTCCTGATCGCTGAACCGGAAACGGTTGGCACTGTATATTCGCGAAGTGCTCTTGCAGCACCCTGCATCAAATTGTTGTTGTTATAGTTAGCCATCTCGGATTCTTCTCTTCTTCTGTTCTCTCTTCTCAAACGCACGAAAGTACGCTCAATCTCAGGATCTAGCGGCAGAAGTTCAAGACTCTTACTCCTTCGCATGCACACCTACAAAGAGAAAAGAAGACCAAATCCAATAAAATGAAAATAAAATGCACCTAAATTACCAACAAAGTCAAGAAGTCTAATATCTAATAGTCCTCGGCAACGGCGCCAAAAACTTGATCACTGTGAATTGTATATATAAAATAATAGTGAATTCTCTAGCAAGTATACTAGGTCGGAATCAAGTAATATAGAAGTGAGTAGAGTGTCGATCCCTCGAGGACTAAAAAGATTACTAAACCTATAATAACTTTTACTGATATCTAGGCAATTCAAAGAAAGATCCTTTTAACTACTTAATTAAAAATTGTACTCAAACAAGAACTATGAGAATATTATAAAATAAACCTTTCAATTGAGAAGGTGGGAATTAAGAATTCACCCTAGACACGCTAATCAAATTGCCATCATGTTATTTAGAGTAACCTATGTATGGTTATTCAAATGGGTTTATAACCATAAACCTTCAATTAATTAGTCAACTTCCATATCTCTAATTAACAAAGGATTCTAAATTACATCCATACACTTCCCAATGCTATGATTACCTAATACCCTACTGTAATTACCCCTAATTCCTTAGTAGATAATTAATTAGAGCATTGCTTTAAATTCCAGATAAACCCTAATTCAATTAATTAACGCCGCTTCCACTTTGTTATATTAATCCAATTAAGAATCCCTAACAAATTCTATCTCAACTCCCGTATTGATAAAATTTCTAACAATTAAAACCTTTAAGAATTTCAATTGAAATTATAGGAATTGCAATTATGAATAATCCACAAATATCTTAATCTAATAACATGACTACAATTATCACTTTAGCAATCTAAGGTTTCATTCTTCTTCCCACCAATTGAATCTAGCCAGCCATAGATTTAACAATGAATGCACAAGTTACAATGGAATATTTGAGAGAATTCATGAATAATATAAACACAAATCACAAAATTGCATAAATAAATAAAGATCAGAAATCACCAATTTTGCGATACAGTTGGAGAGAATTAGAACACAAAAACTCTAGAGATCACCTCCCAAAGCCAACTATAAATACTTCTCAATTGATCACAAGGAAAACTTGTTTCAATCTCTTATTCTTGCTATCAAAATGAAATATTCTCTCAAAGAACAAAAGTCTGAAAACTGGAAATTGCCAAAAGTCTGTCCTTCTGTTTCTTCTCAAAGGAATATATAAAAACAGTCAGGAAAATGAAAAGTCGCATTTTTCGCAGGTGTTCCACCACATGAGGCATGGCCGTGTGATAAGTGGTGTTGCCACCACCACATGAGGCATGGCAGTGTGATAAGTGGTGTTGCCACCACCACATGAGGCATGGCCGTGTGATAAGTGGTGTTGCCACCATCACATGAGGCATGGCCGTGGTCTCACCCCATAGGCTCATCGGTATCTTTCGCAGATGTTCCACCACATAAGACACGGTCATATGATAAGTGGTGTTTCCACCACCACTTGAGGCACGGTCGTGGTCTTACCCCATAGGCTCCTCGGTATTTTCACAAACTCCATTTCTTTTGGTTCCAGCCTCTTCCCACGGTCGTGTGATATCCCTTGCCTACCGATTTTCTTCATTTCTTCATGTTTTTCAGCTCCTAATGCATTCTTTTCCTGTCTGAGTCCATTAATTCCTAAAATATCAAAATACAAACACTTCGGTATCTTTATCTTGGTGATTTGTTTTCAAATTTAACAATAACAACCTCCAAATCACAAGATAAATCATGAAATAATATGCTGTTATCACTTTCCCTTACTATTGCCCTACAAGATTTCATTAAGTTCACAATTCCTAAATAAAGATTTAATCTTTGTGTAAAAAATCGAAGTTTTCCTAGCTCTAAGTAAAACATGCAATATTTCTATTCATGAAGATCTATCCTATTAGATGAGACCTCTCTCTATCTAACAAAAATCAGACATGCAATTAATTTGCACACATAAATTAATCACACAGCAATTAAAATATATAAATAGATACAAAAGCATAAACTTTTTATTAATCAATAAAAAAATTAATCACATGGTTTAAAGTTTCACAAGATGCAAAGTATATAAATCTAACCCTCCATGGAATTTACAGTGATCACAAAAAATCTAGAGGAATAACAAGAAATCATGATGAAAAGAATAAAACCTTATAAACATTTTTGTGATTTCCGATAATGCTGCGATGATTTCTCTTTCCAGATTTGTAATTTTTCTCTCTTAGGATTTTTAGAGTGGTTGTGAGAAATAAAATATTCAAATCCCAAATTTTCGTAGTAAAGCGAGTATTTGTAGTATAAGAAATAGGGTAACATGCACAACTTAATGCACGCCCGTGCTTAGGGTTGTGTACTCTAGAATAAAGTGAAATCCTGGCATTCAGGGTTCTGTATGGCCTTCTATATGGTCATGCTCTAGGTTGCACACTTTGAAATTCCTTCATTTTCTTTTCTAGGTGGATTTCTTCCTTCAGCACTACTCTCTGCACAGCTTGTGTAGTGGCTAGGGCACAATTTCATGATACATTCTGATCATTTTTGCTCTCTAGCACTAGTGTCAGCATGGGCATGCTGAAAGTTGTGTACATATGAAAATCACTTTTTTCTTATATTTTGCCAAATTTCACCTCGTTTTCACTTGAGCCTTCTTGAAATCTTTAAATTGCACTCTTTAAACCCTGAAATCAAATATTAAGCAATTAAGTGTCTTTTTCTTGATAAATTCACACATAATTTATAAAAAATCATATTCAGTAAATACTATAAATAAGGTTCTTTCAACACTTATCACTTTTGCTTACAAGCTAATTGGAAAGAGGGGAGACACTAGGTTGCAAGAAAATGAGCATTTGGAATGCAAAGGGTCTAACTAACTCAACAAATGTAACTATGACTTAAAGCACCAAGGAATACTAATGACAATATAAAGTAGAATTTTCCTACATCACTTATAGGGGCTGGTTGAGTTCGAGTTTGGGTACTCCTGTAGGGGCAAGTTCCGAACACAAGGTTTAAAGACCTTATAGAGTATTTAACAAGTTCTAAGATGCCTTACAAGGTACTGAGGCAAGTTCAAGTTTTAAAATACTCGTACCGAGTCCATCCTTATTGCATCTTTAATGGCTTGAACATGAATCTTTTAGATATGAAACCTTAAAAATTTAGTAAAATGAATTATAAGTTTTCTGATGTTAAACTTAATTTAAGAAAACCATTTAATACCTCAACAAAATAGAATATAGTACCCCAAATTTTTATTATTGAGCAAGGTTATGAGAGAGATCTTTATCGAAGTTGTGGTTTTAGCTATTCCAACCTACTTTATGTCTTGTTTTTATACCTAAAGAAGTGGTACAATGAAGTAAATGCTATGATAGCTAAGTTCTTCTAGGGTCAAATGAAAGATGAAAACAAGATTCATTGGTGTAGTTAGTTTGCTAAGGAAAGTGGGGGGATGGGATTTAAAGATTTACAAACCTTTCATTTAGCTTTACTCACAAAATTGGCTAAGAGATTGGAATCAAATCTACATGAGTTATAGGCTAGGTTTTCGAAAGGTCTTTACTTCCCCAATAGAGACTTTAAAGAAGCTTTAAAAGGTGGAAAAGCCTCTTGGGCATGGAGTAGCATGTTACAAGGAAAGAAATGTCTGTTTAGGGAAAGCTTGTGGAAAGTAGGATTGGCTAGAGAATTGAAGTAGTTACGGATTTATAGGTGCCTTAACTTGAAGGGCATACTCCGAAATGTATATGACTTTATTTATAATAGATTTCATGATTAAAATATCCCTAAAATAAGACAATACATGACAAAAGAGGAAGTTAAGTGTATAAAAGTTATACTTTTGGGAGTAGCTAAGTAGAAGGATTCTATTGTCTAGCTATACAATCATCAAGGACAATGTATGGTAAAGTTTGTATATCATCATCTAAAAGAACAAAGCAAGAACATCGTAAGGTCAATAGCCTCCTCCTTAAAGGGATATTTCTAATCTTTGATGGAAAAAGATTTGGAAAGTAAAAGCTTTACCAAAGATACAACATTTCCTTTGGCATGTTAGATTAAACACCCTCCCAATTGCAAACAGACATTTTCACCAAAAGGCCCTTCCTTCTCCAGCATGTGTGCTATGTGATGAGGTTGAGATGGGAGAGCACATTCTAATTCTTTGTGATTAGATAGTGGCAACTTGGTTTGGTAGTATAGGGGCATAGCCGGTAGATTTGCCATCAGGCACTTTTTGGATTGGTTTAATGAAGTGACTACGATCAATGGAAGGAAAAGTTCAGATCTTAAGACAATGGTGAGCATTGTTGCATGGAATATCTGAAATATGAGATAATGTGTGGCTATAGAAGGACGAAAGGTAACTGTTGAGGAGGTGATTAGAGCTTCTAGAGTTTTGATTAGAGAATTGGTGAGTGAAAATAAGGCATATTGAAGATTTTAAGGTTGTGGGGTCAAGAACCATCAGAAAGATTTGTTGCAAATACCGACTGCTAGGTATGCCCATGCAATCCATGCTTGAAAATCAATGTGGATGAATCTTAGATTTCCCAAAATAATCATGCGATAGAAAGTATAGTCATTTGTGATAGCCAAGGGTATTTAGTGCTGGCTAATTGAAGATTTGAAGAGGGGTTTTAGCTGGGGGTGGGAATGCAAGCCAAACAAGGTCGGTCAACCCCGACCTACACAAGCCCGTAGGGTCGAAGCGGGTCAACTAGCAATGGCCTACACCTTCAATGGGTTGAAAAAGTCGGCTTGCTAACCCACACAAAATGTTTTTTTTTTCAATTTTATATTACAAAATCCTAAACCCCAAACTCCAAAACCTATACCCAAACCTTAAACGACCAACCTAGAACCAAAGCCCAAAACAGCCAACCCTGAACCCAAAGCCCAACGCCAACCCAAAACCCCATATCCACACGACACAACAATTCGATAAATGAAAAAAATAAAAAATAAAAAAGGCAACTACACCAACACAACAATCGATGAACGACTCACCACGCATGATTAAGGAGTGGCTAATAATTAACAAGACAAGAGGAGGAGGAGGACGAGTGACGAGATGAGTGTTGAGCTAACGAGGTAGAGACTAGAGAGGTATGTCATGTGTTATGTAAGCCAAGGCTGAGGGTGATGATTGATGACAAGTTATGAGAAGATGAGTGTTGAGCCTGTGAGAGTGATGAGTGAGAACGAGTGGGAAACTGGGAACCTGCCTGAGATTGAGAGAGTGATTGATGTATAGTTTTTTATGTTTGAGTTAACGAATTGCGTATTGTTTCCTTCTTTAAAAAAAAAAAAATTAGGTGGGTCAAGCGAATCAACTCATGCTTGCAACGAGTTGGCCCACACCGATCTGTAGGCCATGCAAGGCAAGCCAAAAAGCTCGCAAATTCAGTGGGCCAAACTCGTAAAAAATTGCAGGTTTGATGAGCAGACCCACTAGGCCCACCCTGCATTCCCACTCCTAATTTTAGCTGAAGAAGTGAAATGTCAAGCTACTATAATGTGGAGCAAGCCTTAAATGGAGTGACTGGGCTAACTCATGGGGCTTCAAATGTTTACATTAAGAGTATTAAATACGTGGCATGATTGAGTGTTGGTCATATTTCTTTTTCTTTTTTTTTTATTTCTACAAAAGCTAACAGCATAGTTGATTGAATAACTACGTTGTCTGAGAAAGGAATGTGTTTTTTGAATTGGTGGTGTAACCATATCCTCTCCTTAAGCTTATTCATTTAGACTTAAGTGCCAGTATTGAGTCTGTATCTTCTATAGCTCATGATGATAAATTGAGAATGGGTAATTCTCTGCCTTGTCTCGTTGAGAGGACCACCACCTCCAGTTGCTATCATCAACTTGAGCACACAGAGGTGATTCAATTTGGACTCTTCACTCATCTTCATCGACTAGGAAGATAAAATAATATATATATTTTAAATGCTACATGGCGCTTTTTTACTTGTTAAAATGTTAATAAAATAAAATAAAAAAATTTCATATGCTTTTTTTTTTATAAACCTATATTCAATCTTAAAAAACATAAATTTATTTTAAACCCTTAAAAAGGCAAATGAGATTTTTACATTAAGAGCTGTTTCTTATTCTTGCTTGACAATGATACTACCACGCATGCCGCTTCTCTATTGCCTTAAGAGTCATGCCAGGGGCCCAGGACGTGGGAAACCTACAGAATGTACGAAAAGGAAAAATGATTGCTTTGCCTTTGGGTTACATCATCCATTGAACATCCTCTTTTTGCGCCTTCTTTTCGCATTTCTTGTCTTTACTATTTCTTGATTAAATCTACATTTAACATTTAATTAATTTACGATATTCTTTGTTATCAATTTTACAACCTCAGATATAGTAATATTACATTGCCCATCGAAAAGTAAAGCATATGTTTTTTTTGTATAGTTCCGATATGAATCTAATAAAAAAATAAATTTGATCATTCTTAGCTAATTCATCAATGTTTTAGAGTTCTAGCTATTATTACGAAAATATAAACATAAAGGTTAATCATAAAAGCCACGTGTAAGTGGCCGCACCTTCTCACTTCTAACAATATTTTTTAAATTAATGAAAATGTAATTATGCAAAAATAAAATAAAAGCACAATCAGGAAAAGTAAAAAAAGTGTAAAAACAACTGATTTATTTTCTATAATTAATATTAAATTTTGTTACCCTTCAACGTTTTTGGGATGTGAGCATGCTCGTTTAATAATTTATATATAAAAGAAAAAGAAAAGAAAAGTAAATATAGTGATTTAGGCACTATTTAAGAAGAAAATCAATAATTTTTAGATATAATTTTTTAAAATTACCACCAAAGTTAGAGGAGCGGCTGCTGAGACAGGAACCCTGCTCAGTCCGCCACTGTGAGTGCTTCAAGCTCAGTCCACCTTCATTCTCACTCTCCCTCTTCCACCTGAAGAAGATAGAAGAGTGCTTGTCCCATTCTCAAGTAGGAGAAGGTAAATATGTTCCCTTATTTTGGTAGCTGATGCCTCTTGGTTGCTTTGATCTCAATCTCATTACTGGAAATCTGGAACTATTCTCTCATCATCTATCAGCAATTGCACTAATGAGGTAAAAGAAATCATGGATCACATTGTCATCATGCCCTGCAAAACTCTGAATAGGTAGGTGTTGCAGGTTGCCTTTTCCTTTTTGTTTTCAGAATAAAGTGCCCTTTGATCGGTTGGAAATTCCAATAAAGTTTGTTTGTGGCCTTGAAACATCACGGGAAGTGCATATTCAATCAATCATATTTCGTTACTTAATTTTATTTGAGTTTTCATTTTTTATATTTTACTTTTCATTTGAGTTCCCCATTTTTCAATGAGACTAAGGTACTTTTTCGTATCCATTGATGATTCCATTCAATTTTTTAAATTGATTTTTTTTTATTTTAATTATTCTAAATAGAACTTGTCACTTGGTAATTGATTTACAATTTTTTGTTTAAGGAAAATGTGGCAATAGACATTGCGGAAGACCTTTCAGTTGTTTTAAAAATTGGTGGACTCGATCGGAAAATTTTAAATATTAACAATGACTTGAATTTAAAAAAAAAAAAAAGTAGAAAAAAGCAGATACAGCTTGAATAAAAAAGTTAAAGAGAAAGATATAAAAACATGATTCATGGTTGATTAGACACATTAAATCTCTTTCTCGATTTTGAAACCCTAGTTAAAATTAGCCTGAAATCAAATGAAAAAGCCAAATTTGGAATTATAATTTATGTGTGACGCTTCCAAGTTTTATCAAATCATGTGCATATTATGTTAAATTTCAACAGAATATATGGTAATCACATAATAGAGAAGAATACAAGTTTTACCTTTATTTAAAAAATAAATAAATTTTTTTATTGTAAAAATCTCAAAACATATATCGGGCTTTTGTAATTCTCAGAAAATTAAAACTTGAAAGGTGAAAGGATTTTTTGTGATATTTCCACAACTTAAAATACTCAATAAAGTCACTTGGGAGTTGGGAATGCCATAAAAAGATGCTCTCTATACGGAGTCCCTTATCCTTACCCGCGTAAAAGAATACATGTAATAAAGCCCTTTATTTATTTATTTATATTTTTTAAACCATACATGTGATAATGTCGATGTATTTTGAAATTAAACCATCACGGACTCCAACTTTTTCCTCTATAACCAACGTTATACATTTCATTATTTTTCCTAATTAATAAAGGTATAAAATTTAGTCCTATACCGACAACACATTGATAGAACACGACTCAACGTCTCTGCAATGTTTCATGGTAAATCCACAAGAATCGATTTATAAAAAATATTAACTCTGGCAAGTCCTTTTCATGGACTCCACCGTGAATTATCAATCTCTCCCTCTCTCTCTCTCTCCTTAAATAGCCTCTCCCTCTTCAACCCCTTCTTCCCACTCAACACACTTCTTCAAGAAGACCACTCTCTCATTTGAGAGAATCGGAGTCAACTTTTGAGATGACAGGTCCATTACATACTCCGCTCTTGCTGTTCTTTAGCCTCCTGATTATACAAATTTCAGTGGCTCGAGCCAATGAGCCCAACAACCATGACGAGACACTGCTGAATCCAGAAGGGATGCATTTTGACACCGGCGGTCTAAGCAGAAGAAGCTTTCCGAAAGGGTTCATATTTGGAACAGCAACATCTGCTTACCAAGTCGAAGGGATGGCTAATGGGGATGGTCGTGGTCCTAGCATCTGGGATGTCTTCGTCAAAATTCCTGGTGTTACTTTATTAAATTTTGTTCGTCTTCAATTCTAAGTTAATGATATTTATAGATAAAAATGCTAAATGAGTGTATCGAATGAAGGAATTGTTAATATTTTAATGATATTAACACATATCACGTAATTAGATAAGTAATATGTAAGTATTAAGGGTGACATTATTATAATTTTTGGGTAAGAAATATTTTAGTAAAAAAAAATTAAATTTATAAGTTAATAATTTTAAATGGTTAAATATAATCGTGTTTTCTTTTTTTTTTAATTATAGATTTTTTATTTTGTTTTTTCTCATTCCTAAGTAATAAGATCATAGAACTTAAGATCATTTTTTTTTTTTAATTTTACACGTTTTGTTGTAAATTTTATATATTAAGATTTTATAATTTATATATATACTGTTTTTTTAAATTTAAAATATACTATACCTTATAAGTTTTATAGATTATAAAGTATACAATAGTTTTAAGGTGTTATAAAATAAATTTTAGTTTTAAAATTATAAATTTATATCTTATATCTTATATCCATCATTAAAATTTTAATATATATAAATATAAATAATTCTTTTAAAAAAAATAAATGTATTTCTTATTTATTTAAAATTTATTAATATTTGTTTTCTATTCATCTAAACACGTGCGTGACATGCCGCACAGAAAGATTTGTTTTTTCATTTCAATACACTCACGTGTAGTGGACAGTTGTCGGACACGGACTCTCGGTACTTGTTAACTGATTACAGAATCATTTTAAACATTAGGCTTCGTGCAAGTTGTCCCGGTTCAATTCCCATGAACCGTCCTTAGAGCCCCACATTACATGGAAATTTTATTTAATTCGATTTAGGATCGAGCTTATGGGAAGTCGGTGCATTCACTATCCATTGTTAATCAAAATGAAGTTTATCGAAAGTTAAACTGTAATTAGTTCCTTCATTTTGGAAAAGTTTCAAGGAGTGCTGATTTTCTCATGCTATCATCGTGTATAATCTTATTTTGGAAATAAAAAGATTTTATAGTATAAAAATATTTTAGGTATTACAGCAAATATATTATAATGTTAATGCATGTATGATATAATATTTAATTTTCGTTTTTTTTTAAATTTGGGAATCTGAAATAGGAATTATTGCTGACAACAGTAGCGGAGATGTTTCGGTCGACCAATATCACCGCTATAAAGTGAGTATAATAAGATTTTTGTCCGTATTTAGTTTTCATTTTTTTGCTAATGAAATATGGTAGATAATGTGTTTTGCATCTTAAATTCCGCCGATTCTACTATCTTATTATATGGAATCTACGTAATGGATTGCTCAAAATACATTGTGTGTTTATTACCTGCAGGAATTATCAGTCTTAGTCTTTGTATATTTTCAGGAAAAAAACAATAAATTGTGAAATGTTTGGACCAAATTTCCCAGGTGGGGCTTTCTTGACATACTCCAATAATTGCTCAAAATAAAAGATCGAATAAGCTGGACATACTCTAATAATTCAAACTTTGATTTTTAGTGCTGACAAATCTGACAAGCTTCTATGGTACCTATTGTATGTATCCAACCATCGTGTATTTTTTATAAATTAAGCCAACCATATAAAATGATTGATTAATATAAACCACTCGTCTTACTTTTATGTAGTCAAAATTACGTTAACATTTCTAAATTCAACAAATAATGCATCATACCAATCTATAAGTCTTGTGGGATTAGATCAAAAATAGCATAAACAAATCACAGTTAGGTCAACAAAATAGGCCCAGGGTTACCCTATTGTATCTTTTATATATGGTCTCGAACATTAAATATTTTAATGGAGATAAATGATATTGTTTACACTAGTATGTAAGTAAATAGTGGGTAGATAGATAGATAAAAGAAGAAGAAGAAGAAGAAGAAGACTAGCTATTCCAAAATAAATTGATAACAAATGATTCTGGTAAGGCAACTTCTAGGATACGAGTCGCCACAAAAATCTAAATCATATTATACGAATTGGGTCTAATAATAGGGAAAGTTGGTTGAAGTTTGTCGGATACAGAGATTGCAAGAGATAACGTATAAATTTTTGCAACCAAGTGGCCTGAATTATGCTTCTTTGTTATATATATATATATATATAGAATTATAGTTAAGTCTTCATCATATAATTCATTATTTTATTAGAGCACAAACCTTCTCTTATTATAATTGGAAAATGAATTTATTCCATGGTGACTATCTTTAGGTTAGACATGATTTATTAATATCTTCAGCATCACCGTGTCAGTTCTCTGTGCCCTGGCAACTGGCAAGCACGCTCATTGGATGCACATGTCTTCACTGTTGTAGTTTTCAATTTAAAAACGAAGATAATTGACCTCTCAATTCCCAATAAGTCAATTCCTCGTGTATCTTTTTTTCCTGAAGAGCGAGGCCTTTAAATCTACGTATAAGATTGACATTAAACCCTCGAAGGTACATTTATTTTCTATAACTTTCCTAAATATGTAATTGTCTTTGGAATTTTAGAAGCCCCAAAACAATTTCTATGCATTGTTTTTTAACATTTAGGAGATAGTTCGTATTTTCAAAAGATGGGAGGTAAGTGCAAGTTTTAGGGTTTTAAGGTTTTATGTGTACTTAACTGGTAATTTTTGGATAAATTTTCAATTATCACTAATATAATAAATTGGATTCAATAAAATACGCCAAAAAAAAAAGAGTAATAAAGTTAAATTTGGTGCGGTATTTAACTATTTGTATTTGCTATTTAATACTCATCCATTTGTAAATTGGGATTTTAATTAAATTCCATCAAGTGAATCAATTAATTAGATTGGGCCAGGGGTTGAAATGAGTGGGCAGAAATTCAAATTTATGGTCTACGACATGTACTTTAATACCATGTTGAGCAGATGTAAAAAAAATAACAGTCATTAATTTGCTTTGTTAATATAATAATATTGCAATCTTTTTCTAATTTTGCAGGAAGATGTGAATTTAATGAAAAATCTAAATTTCGATGCATATCGATTCTCGATATCGTGGTCAAGAATTTTCCCTGGTGATGCACCACTATGCACTATGTTCATTCAAATCCATAGGCTTCAAATGGTAAAATCCTACTAACATTGGTTATTTGGCATTAATAAATGTAGATGGAACTGGCAAGGTCAATTGGAAAGGTGTTGCTTACTACAATAGACTGATCAACTACATGCTTGAAAATGGTATGTCTCAATGAAATAGCATCCACCACAGAATTTCTTTTTATCAACTCGTTTAATCACAATGCCTTCTACAGGAATTACACCATACGCAAATCTGTATCACTATGATCTTCCCGAAGCACTTGAAAAGAGATATGGTGGATTGTTGAACCACCAAGTAGTGTAAGCGCTATAAATTTCTTGCCAATGAAGATTGTAATGCTCGTGTTACGGAAATAAGCTATGCTTATGATCGCTTTACAGAGTCTGAACTTTCATGTTTTTTCAATTTATCGTTTATTTAAATTGAGCAAATAACAAATACATGCAAAAACTATTCGTCGGGCATAAATAGATCTCCTCAACCTTAAAGGGTCTTTTAACTCTCTATAACTTTGAAACTATACACTTATTCTCCAAATTATCGTTATAGTCCTAAAATCAATGCTATCTATGGGAGCCTCAACGACGACTGGAAAGGTAGGTGCATATTTTTAGAAGTTATATAAAGGTGAAAGTACTTGAGAATTTAGGATCTATCGGCAACTAACCAATAGCTTTTGGGTATGTTTGCAATTATACCTTATAAATTTAGCATCTACTGAAATTAGTGCTAAACTCTTCAAAATCTTAAAAACTTGCAGAAAGGACTTTGCTGATTATGCAGATTTCTGTTTCAAGACATTTGGGGACAGAGTCAAGAATTGGATGACTTTTAATGAACCGAGAGTAGTTGCAGCTCTTGGGTATGATAATGGATTCCATGCTCCCGGGAGATGCTCAAAACCATTTGGAAATTGTACAGCTGGAAATTCAGCAACTGAGCCTTATATTGTTGCCCACAACTTAATCTTATCTCATGCAGCTGCTGTTCAAAGATACCGTGAAAAATACCAAGTAAGACGATTCAAATCTTCTCATCAAATTGCTTATTTGTCACAAACTGTTTCAACTCCATAGAAGCGTGTATATTTTTTGGTGAATGAAGAATTCTTTCAGGCAAACCAAAAGGGAAGAATCGGAATTCTCTTAGATTTCGTTTGGTATGAACCTCTTACAAGATCAAAGGCTGATAACTATGCAGCTCAGAGAGCTAGAGACTTTCATGTTGGATGGTAAATCTGCATTTTACATTTACTAGAATTGTATCTACGTCAATAAAGTCCCTATTGCTTAAATCTAGTACACTGATCTATGGAGGGAAGCTCGATTTTCATATATACTTGCTATTCAATAACATCTTGACACCCAAAATCCATATCTGCACTAGCTTGAAACCAGTAGGAGTAACTAATAGAAAAATGCAGGTTTATTCATCCTATTGTCTATGGTGAATACCCACGAACTATGCAAGAAATTGTTGGAAGGAGGCTACCGAAATTCTCGAAAGAGCAGGTTAAGATGGTGAAAGGCTCCATTGATTTTGTCGGTATAAACCAATATACTACTTACTACATATACAATCCGCATCCAAAAAAACACACTGCCTTGGGCTACCAACAGGATTGGAATGCTGGATTTGCCTGTAAGTCATCTCTCCTCCATTCCGACTCAAGATCTTACTGCCAGTTATTGCACAGATTTATTGAGAAAATGTGTTTCCATTGTAACTCTGCAGATGCAAAAAATGGAGTGCCTATCGGTCCAAGGGTAATAGCATTTCCCTTACAACTGCACATTGGAATTAACTATTGCAAGTTACTTAGAAAAGGTTTTAATGATTCCAGGCAAATTCATATTGGCTCTACAATGTGCCTTGGGGTATGTATAAAGCCTTGATGTACATTAAAGAGAGATATGGGAACCCGACTGTTATCTTGTCTGAGAATGGTGAGACTCAAAAGACCTTTACCCGCAAAATATTATAATACTCCTTCGTGAAGAGAATGTGGTTTTGCTTACCAATTAGAACCTCAACTGGCAACTTATCTTGCATTCTATTGTATGCATTCAGGGATGGATGATCCAGGAAATGTCACACTTTCTCAAGGATTGCACGACACCACAAGGATCAATTTCTACAAAGGATATTTAACTCAGCTGAAGAAGGCAATTGATGATGGAACAAATGTCATTGGATATTTTGCTTGGTCATTGCTTGATAACTTTGAGTGGCGTTTAGGCTACACTGCACGATTTGGCATCATCTATGTTGACTACACAAGCCTCGAGAGATATCCTAAAATGTCTGCTTATTGGTTTAAGCAACTAATTAGCAGACAGAAGAAAAATTGAGGGCAGCTGTTAGTCTCTGTCCATGCATTGGCAAATAACGTCTGTAGCAAAGTGCAAGTCCTCATCCAAGTCCCAGGTTCTTGTTTGAAGTTATTCCTAACTTTTCATGTTAGCAGTAGTGTTTCTTGTAACGAATGGAAGATAAAATCAGCATGGCCAATAATACTCAATATTCAATAAAGCTGATAATTGCACTTTCATGGTCCATGGCAGTTAAGTCTTTATCAACAACGTGGCTAGACAAAGAAAATCATATTTCTGGCACTATCAATTTTGTTTTATGATTTGCAAAGGAGGTGTTAGATGTCATATTGAGACATTTGGTGAAACCAAAAGATATATCCCAGACAAGCCACAATCAGAATTTAATTACACATTCTGAACTGGGTGATTCACTTCCTGCTGCATGTAGGAATGGAGAAATACATGTTACTATAAGAACATGGAGGGAAACATCAAAATGGAAGAACCATAGTTCTGGATCAGACCGAATCTTTTGAGCATCTCCAGATAAGCACGCACTAAAATGACTTTAAACTTGCTAAAAGCTACTGAAAACTATCAGTACAAATTGAAATGATCCTATACCACACTGAAGCAAGGAAATGCTCGTCATATTTAGTTATTGCCGAAATTGCTGCACTCATTTTAGCCTATCATTTGCTCCTGAATGAAAAACAAATGCACCATATGAAGATGCATCTCTCATCTGAGTGACATGCGAAACATGATGATATGGGGAGACAATTGACATTTTGACCTACGCTAGGCATTACATTGCTCTACAGATGGATGAAGTACTGGAAAATGAAACTGAGAATGCTTCTCTGGTCACTTTAAGCAAGTGCGGTCTCGGAACAGCTTTGAACAACTTAATCACCTGGAATATTCTACTTAAGAGTAAATTTGCAACGAAAGAGACTACCATTACATACGGGAAAAGAAATTTAAGATAGTACATTTGGTTTTTGAGCCCTTGCTACCATTTTTCTTCAATTTCTTTTTCTCTATGCCTTGCCTATTTTCCTTACCAGCTCTTTTTGGTTTAGAATTCACACTCTCCTGGGAATTTAAGGGGGTGGAGAAGATTTTTGGATTTTCTATATCTGAATCTTCGGAGACTTCAATGATTCTGATCTCGTCTAAATCCAATTGGACTTGATCATGTTTTCTTTTCATGTTTTGATCAGTTCGACAAACAGATGGTGTATAGTCAGGGGTATTTGAGATTGAAACCTCTAACCTTGCCTCGGTCAGATCAGAAGCTTCTTCAATGATGATCTTCTCGTGGTCTGAATGAATCTGACTGGTATTTCTTATCCTAAACGGATTGTTATTGGGAACCTTTAAATGAATGCTTTCTCTGTCAACTGCACCTTCTGCAGCTAGGGAACTTTTTAATGGCAGCATTAGTCTCTCAAGATCAGCATCGTCCTTTAATAATTTAGACTCATCCAATGTTGAGTTGTGCTTCACTGCACATGCCACAGAAAAGAAACCCCATTTAGACTAAACGTATGACAGACAATGCCGCAAAAAGAAAGCTAGTAATTAATCAACAAATGCACTTTTCATACACTGGCTCTCAATTCGTTTATTCAAACGGTAATGGATAAGTAAGTTGCTAAAAATCCACAAGGCGAACTTGAATCCCCTTCTTACTTTTTAATTTAGAAAATCAAGAGGCATCTCTTCTGACTGAAAATTAGTTCAGTATATGAAACTACTCCCTATAATGAATGCTCACCTGTATGTTCTCCTTCTCTGGGTTGCTTTGAGGAAAAGATAGCGAAGCACTTTCTTTGTGTAGATATAGCAACCGTCTCATTCTTCCGAAGTTGGTCCAATTGCGAAGCTCCACTAGGACTATCATACCCAGTAGCCATTGAGTGACTAAACGCCTCCATTGTCACCGGGTCTATGTTTCCTGCAGCTATTGCAGTTGCCAGTGAAGGAGGGATTTCTCTGACATTTATAGTCAAGGTGAAGCTTTCAGGTGAGAACATATACATATACAAAATGAATAAATCATCTCAGCCCTTTGGCTGTTATGTAGTTTTATATATGACTCGAATCGAACTAAAATGAATAAATCTGCCAAAAGCAGAGTTATGTGGATGGAAGGAACTAGAAAATTTCGAAACTTGAAGGATACGGGCCAAGAAAATCTAGCTCTCCGCTTAATGATTGAAGAACCTTCTCCGGAAGTGGTTTCAAGTGTCTGAGCTTCTGAGCATCGATGTCATATCTTTAAAGAAAGAAAAAAAATATATATTCAGAAAGGAATAAACCATGAGATTATTAAACTTAAAAGGCAGTCAACTACAGTGGAGATACATTCGAGCATGCTGAAATACTGCAACTGCTTCATGGAAACATTTGGGGTAATCTTCAGGTATTTGACTTCGCTTCTCCAGTTTCAGTACTGATAAAACCTAGAACGACAGCAACTTTAGGGACTTTATGACACTGATGCTGATGAATATAAGAACTATTGGCTAGAAGTACGTGTAGCAGTGAGTCATGTTAGCTTGATATTATGAGTTTGGAAATATAGTTGCTAGAATCAGTGGAGCCACATTAGTCAGGATGTTAGCTGTCATGCTTGTGAGACCCAATGAACCAGTCAAATTTTAAAAATAAATAAATAATTAATTTAAAAAAAAAAAAAAGATGCATCTGCAAGTGTTTCAGGGATTCTCATATGAAACTAACATGCTTCTGGTTTATATCAGCCTATACTTGTGCATTCATTTATTTCAATCAAATAACTTAATCAGGATTCAGGAAATGGAGCAAAATCTTTTGCAACTGCCTTCCAGATTATATCATATATGGTTGAACATGCTAATTACTATCATGTAGATCAACTGGACACTTACACGATCCAGGTTTTGGTACTTGCAAACCAAGGAATAAGCCTTTTTTATTCCAATTCCAGGTACAGATGGAAGGAAATCACAACCAGCCAAGACACACATTCCTGATGGAAAAAGGGAATACGTTAGCCTTTTTCTTTTCCATGTGTATGGTAATATGATCAATCCATTGTATGATGATATATTGAATCAACATCATCATCATCATCATAAGAAGCTCACTAAGTGTTACATCAAAATCTAAAATTGCTACCCCATAGAAATCTACATTTTCCTTAGTTATGTATGCATAATCAAACTTTACCCTACATCAATCAGTTTGAAAAATATTGGTACAGGGTTTTACAGTAATGGTTAATCTTTACGATGCCGCTCAGGGTCAAATGAACAGTCAACTACTCGTTCATGTTGCATGAATTGTTTACCTGTAAATAACTCGTTACTGAAATTTCTGAAGGAAGGAATGCAGCTTGTGGAGTTTAAGACCTTCTCAAACAACATTTCTTCACCATTGCCATACCGATCCATTTTAAAGATAATCTGTTCATGGAAATTTCAAATAAAGCAAGACAAGTCCAATTACGTAATCATAGATCAACATTTTCAGTATTTGAAATCTTCGGAAGTTCTTACAGCTTGACAACCATAGGCCACAAGATCACTATCCTCCGTGATAACAGCTTCTACTCCCCCTTTCTCAGGTTCTACTGTGGAAAGGTATGCTAATTGTGCATCAGCCTCATATGGAGCTACAACATATTCGATATTCTCCAACCTTAAAATCTAGAAGCACCAATCAAAATGTTAAAGAGAGTTTCTAATTCAGGTCTGAAATTGAACTAGTAATCAAAATAGGTTAAAAAGTGCATTCGTTGTGTACCTGAATCAATTGATGTGCCATGGAAGGGGTAATACTTACTCCTCTCTACAAAATCAAATATACATATTTAGCATCTGAGTTCTTGATCGGAATCTCTACGTGTGCATCTTAAAGCGAATGCAAAAACATGTCAAGGATCTCGCAACACAAGCAACCTTACAAGTTGTTACTCTCGCTTGATCTTAAGCAGTAAAAATCAATGAACTCCAATTTTATGACTTCAGTCATATTTACTGCAGGTACTATGTGAAAACCCGCTACACATGGCCCAATGAGAAAAGTACATATGAGAATGATCAAGAATGACTGAAATGAAGAGGAAGAGTAAACAATAGGCTCAAGTGCTTTAGTGACGGATAAATGTTCTATAATATACTATGCTTTTGATTTTTGGGAGAAAAATCTAATAAAATAATGATATTTCTTTAAAAGTTTTTTTGCCTCAAATAAAAGAATTATGTATATTTATAGAATTTTGGTCATGTATCTCGTCCATTAAATGATAATGGCAATCAACAGTCATGAAATATGAATCCTTACGTGGGTCTAACCCTATTTATGGTCTTCCATGTATGAGCTTGATTTGAGAAAGGTTAAATCACATTGGCCGATCCTACAAACTTAATATACCAAATCTCCCCTCATCATCCTAATATATGTGAACTTGACTTTATGAGCTCTATCAAATATTATACTAAAAGCCCACAAGTCTAATTTAGCCTTCTATATTCACAAACTAACTAGATGTCTAGGTATTACAGTTACACTTCAACTCACTCTAATTATAACTGAAAAAATGATCATCTTCAAACTTCTACTAGCTATGAAATGAAAAGCTATTCGGAGTTTCGGACCTGGAATAGCTCGGAAGCGGTTCTAATGTCCCCTTCTTTGAGCTTCTTCATCGCTAATTCCCGATTCGCCTTTCTCCTTCTGCATAACCCAAAAATTATATAAAATTTGAGACTCTGAACATTTAATTAATTATATACTAATAAAATAACCTGCCTTTGTCTTTCATCTTCAGTAGCGGCTTTACAAGGTAAATCTCCCCCGTCAAACACGACTACTGGTGTTACCTTATAATGCTTAAGCAAATTAATCCTGTTCATAAAGTAGTTCAAATACTGCAATTTCTTATCGCCTTTCGTATCAAGACAAATCTCCATGCTACATGAATAAGCTGCAAAACACATAAAAAAAAAAAAAAAAAAGCCATCTTCGTTCATAAAACAACAAAAATGACATCAAATAGGCTAAAGAATCAAACTACAATAAAAGCCACCCACCGTCCCACCCCAACCCCACCACCCCCCCACAAAAAAAAAAAAAAAAAGACCGACCTCCTTTGTGCAACCATGAATATGCATCAATACCCACCTGAAAAAATGAGAAGGTGAGATTTTTCCGCTGAATTCGAATCGAAAAAATTAAATTAAGAAATGGTTAATGATTAATTACACGTTTGCCTGAGTATTTTTTTATATGCATGGGTTCAATGTAGGGTTTCATGAATCTGAGAAGATCTTTGATACCCATTCGGAGATGAAAGAAACTTTTTTTCTTTTTTTAAATTTTAGGGATTTTTTTTGGTGTGTTTTTTTCTTTTTGGTTGGGTTTTACTCCGTGGTTTGATCTGTAGATCAATGGATGAGAAAATGGCGGGAATTTTAGCAAATGTCGATGTAAACGCGCGGTTTGATTTTGTAAAAAGCCAGTGTAATGCCTAAATTGCATTGGCGAATCATCGGACTGACACGTCAACCGTTTCGTGCAATATTATTGGTCTGTGACATCTTACCTGCTGCTGGATACGAATCAGATGAGATGACCATGTGCATTTTTCTTTCCCTACGTTTTTACCGCCAAATGCTTTTTCAAACTTTCGAATTAAAAAAAAAAAAAGAAAAACTAACTTTGTATTACCTTTTTATATACGCTGATTGTATTGATTTCATTTGGGTAACATCGGGAAATATTACTTTTTTTTTAATTTTATAACTATTATACTTATAAAAAATATTTTAAAAATAAGTTTTAAATGCATAACTCAATTTGTGATTTTATTTTTTCCAAAATTTGTAAAACTTGTCTCACACACACTAATCCCACTATCCAATTTTTTTTTATCTTAACATCAACCATCAATTAAAAAGTAAGTTATAGGCACTACAATATTAAAATTAATAATACAAATAGAAAATCATAAGCAAATAAAATTTATTTTTATTTTCCCTTCTACAAACTCCAAACTCAATTTGTTTGTTTTTCCTCTCATCCGTTCGCAGGAAGAAGAAAAAGTACTTTTACAGATCAAAGAAGTGGATTTATGTTAATTGAAAAGTTGAACGAATGGAGTAATATATCATTTCATTAATGATTAATTAATTGTGGTATTTTTTTATTGTATTTGATATTAATTTTTGAGAAAATTATTGCTATAATGTTATGTTTTATAAAAAATATTACTACTTGTTATTAGTTTGTAAAGTATTAGATGCGATTTATGTAGATCCCCTAATACGTAATATGTGATAGTTAATTTTTAGGTTAGCATAAGAATATTGTATATTGACGAAAAATTTAATATCATTTGTAAATGTGAAATTAAAAATATTATCTATATTGTTATAGAAAAATATTGTAACCCGAATTTTTAATTTCTAGTTTATGAAATAATTTTTATAGTGTTATTATTTAGATGTGCAATTTTTTGTTGCAAAATAAGGGGGGGAAATTAAAATTAAAATTGATACGAAAATTTATGACTTTTTTTTGAGTAATTTTTATAATTTGTTATTTAATAATTGTCATTTAAAAAAACCGATAATACATATTTATTATGGATAGGAAAACAATTGTTGATTACGTAAAATTGATGATCTATACGTTTTTAAATATTGCGACTGATAATTGGGAGCCAGAATACGGTAGAATCCTGCCAAGAAGTTGAAAATGAAGAAAATGTCAACTACGTCGAATTCTTATACATAATATACCGAAGCATCAAAATCAATCCAATCGAAGTAAGGGTTGAGATAATTCACAAGCATCTTATGTTCAATTGAAGCAGTATATCTTATGCCTTTATGGCAATTAGAGATGATGAATATGTTGAAAATTTCATTGAAATTGTTGAATCCTATGGAAATCATAGCATACAATAGTTGTATATCCAAATTTGTGAATGTGAAGATTTTAGGGGCCCCTCCAAAAGGCATACATTCTAATCAAGTAGGCAACCACATTCATCACATAACATAAAAGAAATGCAGCTCAAGCCATCAACATTTGAATCCTCAATTCCAGGCACAATGGAAGGCAATGATGAAGACAAAATAGATAGAGTGGTTACTCTAGTATTACAACGATCAGTGACATGTGACCCGTACATGGTTTATTTGAGAGCAAAAACTACTACAGACATTAATGCAACTTTTCTATATAGGAAGTTGTGGCATTGATGGCAACGATTATAAATTTATACTAGCATTTGCTCTCATAAATCAAGAAATGGTTGAAACATGAGGCTGGTTTTTGAGGAAATTAAATAAATATGTTGTGGTGACCATGAAGGTCGTGAAATCATTTGCCTCATATCAGATAAACACACCACCATCAAGTTGACAATTGAAGAAGAAGCCAATGAATAATGCCTTTGGTTAAACAGTGTTAATTTCCATATACGATGTAGTAAATAATGGTGGAATAACGATATAGCATCATGTATGTGCTAAAAATTGGGCCTGAACTATCGTACATCACATTAGAATCCATTAGAAACTATTAGTCTTGTATTTGATTCTCTTATGCCTCACGCTAATTTTAGAGTCAATGACATCCTTCAGTCTTATGGCACAAAGGAATAAGTTGCGATTAGAAGACTTCGGTTAGTTGTGCCTCCGCCTCTACCTCTACAGCATTCTACTATTGCACTTATAAGTATGGCATTCTCCCCCCGTGACAATGCATGAAATGAAGACCATGAGCAGTTATTTTAACGGTTGTGTCAAGATCATCTGGTGATAGGCAAATTTGTCTTAATGTATCATTGTGCATATTAGAACAAAACGTAAATAAAATAAGAAACGACCTTGCAATGATTCACCTTACACCTAGCAATATTTCACATATTACAACCTAATCCAAGCAACTACTATTTGTAACTACCTGACCACCAACGGAAAGGCCTAGCAAGACCTTTACATCTTGCAAGGTGATAATAAACTCTCATGTCAACATGTGGAATTTGTGTGTCTTGGCCTCCATCGCTTGACTAACGCAGTTATCACGTGCCAATCCAATTGAATGAATGATAGGTAGCATACACCTTCGAATTTTGCTACGTATGGCTCCATTTAATGATCAATGGGGATAATGCACTCGTCACAATAGAGTGATAGCTCGTGATGTCGAACAATGAGGATTGATTAATCCTAAAATGATAACAAGTGAAATGTTATACTACTCACAATGCAACATAAAGTAATTAACAAGTTAAAGCTCATTTATCTTTCCATCCTAGACGGCATGTGATCGATGTCCCTCATGTTATGTCAAGTGTGAAGAATCAAATGGTCTAAGCTCCATCTATTATGTAAAAAATAAAATAAAAAGATTAGTAAATGTCACAATTAATATTAAAATATTAATTAACGACTTATTAATAACTCTTTACTGTTTAATTAATGGTTAATTAATAGCAACTTAAGTTTGCGACTACTTTTACAATAACACACAAATATATTATATTTACAATCAATACTAAATTTTTTAGTAATTAATTTTTCAAATGATTAATTAATGATATATTAGCAACTCATTACAATTAATTCACGGTTAATTAACAATAACTTAAATTTACAATTGCTTTTATAAAATTACACAAACATATTACGTTTATAATCAATCCCAATTTTTTTACAAATTAATTTTATAACAATGAATTAATGACATATTAACGATTAATTACAATTAATTCACGATTAATTAACAATAAATTAAATTTACAATTGCTTTTACAAAAACACATAAACATATTACATTTACAATCAATCCCACATTTTTTACAAATTAACTTTCTAACAATGAATTAATGACATATTAATCACTAATTACTATTAATTAATAACTTAAATTTACAACTACTTTTACAAAAACGCACAAACATATTACATTTGCTATCAATACAATTTTTTTCACAAGTTAACTTTCTAACAATGAATTAATAACATATTAATGACCAATTACTGTTAATTAATGGTTAATTAATAACTTAATTTTATAACTACTTTTACAAAAACACACAAACATATTATATTTATGATTAATACAAATTTTTTCACAAATTAATTTTCTAACAATGAATTAATGACACATTAACAACTAATTACTATTAATTAATGGTTAATTAACAACTTCATTTTACAATTAATTTTACAAAAACACATAAACATATTATATTTACAATAAACACAAAAATTTTTACTAACTAATTTTTTAATGGTTAATTAATGACTAATCACTGTTAGTTAACAATAACTTAATTTAATAACTACTTTTACAAAAATACATTATAGTAACACATAAAGATAATTCACTACTACCATTATGATTTTTTAAAATTAATTTTCTAATGATTCACTAATGACTAATTAACAACTAATTAGTTCATCATTAATAATTACTTTTACAATAATTTTCACAATTACAAATTAAGACATTTCACTTACAAAAAATACCGAAATTTTTTACTAATTTATTTTCTAACGTTACTAATTAACAATTAATTAAAACTACTGGTATTTTAATAAAATAAGTAGAGTACAAATAATTGTATCTAATTTTTAATACATTGATACAAAGTAATATAATAGGAAAAAAAAAATTTTTTCTCCATAAAAACATACCGAAATATAGCTTCGTTGAAGAAGTTGAAAAAATATCCTACAAATATTTCTACACGCATACTTGAATAAGCCAAACCTGTGTAAAACAAAAATTAAGAAAATGTAATATTTTGAAATTGTGACAAAGAAGAAGATGAAAGAGGAAATTAAAAAAATCTGAAAATGAACATATGAACAAAGAATTTGTATTTATATTACAAATTGTATTTTCATGATTACAAATTAAGACATTTCACTTACAAAAAATACCAAATTTTTTTACTAATTTAATTTCTAACGTTACTAATTAACAATTAATTAAAACTACTGGTATTTTAATAAAATAAGTAGAGAACAAATAATTGTATTTAATTTTTTATACATTGATACAAAGTAATATAGTAGGAAAAAAATATTTTTTTCTCCATAAAAACATATCGAAATATAGCTTTGTTGAAGAAGTTGAAAAAATATCCTACAAATATTTCTACATGCATACTTGAATAAGCCAAACCTGTGTAAAACAAAAATTAAGAAAATGTAATATTTTGAAATTGTGACAAAGAAGAAGATGAAAGAGGAAATTAAAAAAAAATATATGAAAATGAACATATGAACAAAGAATTTGTATTTATATTACAAATTGTTGATACAAAATTTTTTCTTGTGCATTGGAGATCGCATATTGTGATATTGTGCAAATTTAGAATAGCACTTTATAATAATTTTTATAGGTTTGCAGTGTTGTTTTGTAATGATTTTTATAAGTTTGCAGAATTCCATTACTATTGGATACCATGACGAAAAAATTACATAGTACAATTTGTATTGAAGGCACAAACTAAGTCTATGCCTTTAATTTTGTAAATTTTTTTTTAAAAAAAAAAAGAAATCGCAAACTAGGTTTACATTTATGAAACCTATTTTTTGAATTTTTTTTTTAGTACAATATTTATGATTTTTTTTAAAAGTGCAATATTTACTAGTGTACCCCGATTTCATTTTGATAGATAAAAGTAATTGAAAAATAACACACTAGAGTTATTACTATATATATATATATATATATATATATATACTCTTTATTTTGTAATATTAGCAATTTTAAAAATTTATCAGTCCGACACAAAATTTCCTATGTAATTATTTTATATTATTTAACACCAACAACAATACACATATTTTACCATCTAATAATATGTTTTGTTGTATAATTATTGGGTTTAAAAGAATGGTAATTATTTGATTTCCCAAATATATATTGCTTATATGAACTAATAACATGTTCCTTGCAATGAGGGAATTGATAGGTTATACAATCAAGTTATTAAGAGAATAATTTAATTTGTATTAAAATTAGAAAATTCAATGGACTAAAATAAATAAGATATATAGGGCATATTAATTATATAAATTTGATTAAACAATCCAAACTTATATAAATCTAACAAATAACATGTTTTAGTTAAAGAAAATCAAAACCGGTGCTCTCTCATCTCTCCTCTCACCTCCCCTGCCCACGCCCCATCCCGCCCCCTAAAGGACCACTTCCTTTAGGCGCCTAAATTTCCCCTTTTCCCCCATACACTACCCTACCCCACCTATACTCTGCCCAAGCCAAACACCTAAAATGGAAACACCCCAAAACCCACAAACCGGACTCCACTCCTCATTCCCCAAGGTGGATTACAAAGCCTACCTTTATGAGGGAAATACAAAAGACACTTTTATTTCCTCTTCCATCCACCTGGCAAATAATGATGAAAATGGCAATCTTGAGCCTTGTGCCAAGTCAATCCGCCCCACTTTGCAGCTTGGTCAGCCCCACGTGTCAGAGCTCTTCTCCAGCCTGCCACCCCCTGCCACGACTGCTGCTTAAACCACCTCGGGCGAAACCACTATCACCCATAGCCACCCAACAACTGGAAACCACCACTCATCGGCCACCTCGTCCGTGCCCCCTCTAGCCCCCCGAAGTCATACGCTGCTGCTTGCGCCCCCGACCAGCCTAGGCCTATCCCTACCGGCTCCCCTTCCGACGTCAATGCCTTTCCCCTTAGGTTCATCCCCCCGGTGAACAAAGGTGCTACCACTAGAGTCGCCATCCCACTTGCCGTGGAGAACCAGGGTGCTAACTACTAGGAGGCCACCCTTGTTGGCTTTTTTCTAGGCCGTAGGCTGCCCTTTCAACTAGTCAAGACAATTGCATTTAGACTATGGAAGGATTTAGGCCTTGTAGAGGTCCTCGGCAACAAGGAGGGAGTCTTCTACTTCCGATTCCGCCATGCGACAGACCTCACGCCCATCATGGAGAAGCATTGGCATTTTGCTCAAAGATTCATCTTGCTTCACAAATGGAGTAGGGGGCTGCCACTCGACAAGCCACAACCAACTAAGCTGCCGGTCTGGGCGCAGCTCAATGACGTTCCATGCGAATTCCTAAGCCCGGAGGGAATCAGTTATATCACAAGCGTAGTAGATGTCCCCCTCAAAGCTGATACCCTCACCATGGCATGCCAGCGGGCAAACCATGCTCGAGTCCTTGTGGAAATTGATGCGAGGGACACCTTAGTATCCACCGTCGAGGTAGAAAATGCAGAAGGATGCATTGCGCTGGTCCATGTAGACTATCAATGGCTGCCCCCGCGTTGTGGAGAGTGCCTCGTCTTTGGACATAAATGTGGCCAAGCACCTCCACCACAGCAGCAACAACAACAGCAACAGGCGCAGCAGCAACGGCCAGCCCCAGTTGCCCAACATGCCGTCCACAGCGAGGAATGGAAACAGTACCGACGGCCTAGTAAGGATAGGCGGAAAGGGAAGGGGCCCGAGGGGGGTGAGCCAAGCTGCGAGATGATCACACAGCAAGGTGGGGAAAATAATGTGGAGAGCAAGAAGCGGGGTGAACAAGAAATTGGAGCGCAAGAACCAGATGCGCCAAGAGCTAACAAATAGGGGGTTGAAGAGAGCAAGAAGTTGCGAGGAAAGCAAATCAAGGCAGTGGTCAGTTCCAAGGAGGAAACTAACATCCCACCAGAGCCAGAGGTGTCGGGGAAACCCGTCTCAGATTCTTCACACTCACAAACCACCAAGGAGGTACCTGCACCATGTGGGGACTTGACTCGACGGGGCAAACTGGAAGAAATGGACAACATGCCAGAACTGGTCATGTCGGACAACGCTCCCCCCTTGGCTGACCTTGCAGTGGATGACTATGATCACACTCCACTTTGCAAACTTATCGCCCGCAGAAGTCAGAAGGGTTCCACCTCTTCCAATAGACGCGAGAAGAAGGCGCGGAAGAGGAGAAGATCCTTCACTTAGTCACCTTTATACCCTCCCCAATGCATATTGCTGCTTGGAATGTTAGAGGCTTTAATGATCCCATCAAGGTTTCTGATATCAAACGGATTTGCAACGATCACAAGATAAGCTGCATTGGCTTACTTGAGACCAAGGTTAATCCGCGGAATGAAGCTTCTATCAAGAATGCATTGGGCACATCATGGCAAGTTAGAATAAATACATCGGACGGAAAACGATTGTGGCTAGCATGGAAGCATAATGAATGGACCGTGAGCGTTGAATCAGAGAGCCCCTAATTCATGCATTGCAAATTAGTCAACAGAAGATCTAGATTCATCTCCTTAGCTACCTTCGTCTACGCCTCCAACAATAGTAGAGAGCGAAGAGGCCTATGGAGCAATATTGTAAACATAGCTCCCACCACTCACCCCCTTCCATGGATAGTACTAAGGGATTTCAACACCACGCTATCCCCCACTGAGAAACTAGGCGGGAGAGCACACCTCTCGGATGAAATGGTTGAATTGCAAAATTGCATCTCGCAAGCGGAGCTGGAGGACTTGAGCTACGTGGGTGATTTCTTCACTTGGTCCAACCGTCAAGTGAGTAACCCCATCTTACGCAAATTGGATAGAGTCATGGTAAACCAACAATGGCTCTACCTACTGCCGAGAACTCATGCACAATTTGCTCCCCCAACCCTTTCGGATCACTCCCTTGCCATTGCCCACATTGACACTTCACCTACCACCAAGAAGACTCCCTTCAAGTTCTTCAACTTCTAGATTGACCACAAGCACTTCTTTAACATAGTGAGCAGCACATGGGGGTTAGACATCGCTGGGTGCAAAATGTTCCAAGTTACCCATAAACTCAAAATACTAAAGCATGAACTCCGCAAGCTCAATAGGAATGCATTCGGCCACCTCCCACTTCAGGTCGAGTTGGCACAATCCAAGCTACAAGCCCTCCAAGGTGCTGTCCATGGAAATGGAGACACTTCCTTGATGGAACAGGAAAAGGAAGCTTATAAAACCTACTACCTCCTACGAGGGGTTGAGGAAAGTCTTTATAAGCAGAAGTCCAGGGCACTCTGGTTAAAACTTGGTGATAGGAACACCTCGTTCTTCCATAAATCTATGAAGAACTTACATAACCGCAGTCACATACGTCACCTATTTGGAGGTGACGGGAGAGAAGTCATTGATGACACAGAGATTAAAGAGCTTGCGGTGCAACACTTTCGGAAGCTTTATGAGTGTCCCCCTTCCTCTTCTACCTTAGTCGATGTCAGAGAAATGGTCTCACGGAAGCTAAGCCACCATCAATGTATGGAGTTATCTCTCCCTTTCACAGATGATGAGATCAAATGGGGGTTCTTCTCCCAAGCAAATGACAAAGCACCGAGGCCTGATGGCTACACCGCCAGGTTCTTCAAAGCCACCCGGGGGATTATTGGTAAAGACCTCTTGGAAGCCTCAAAGGAATTCTTGGTATCTGGACACCTTCTCAAAGAGATAAACTCTTCCATCATCTCTTTGGTTCCTAAGGTTGCCAATCCATCCACACTTGGAGAGTTCCGTCCTATAGCCTGCTGTAATGTCATCTACAAAGCCATATCTAAAGTCATAGCAGAGCGCATCAAAAGGGTCCTTCCATCCTTAGTGGGCAGCGAGCAAGTGGTGTTCATCCCTGATAGACGTATCTCGGATAACATCTTCCTCGCACAAGAACTACTGGCAGGTTATCGTACTCAAACCACCTCACCTAGATGTACCCTCAAGGTAGGCCTTCAGAAAGCCTTTGATACGATCAAATGGGATTTTTTGATGTCTACCCTCCACGCTATGGGCTTCCCTCCCCACCTATGCTCCCTGATTTATCAATGCATCTCCACCCCGATGTTCTCCATCAACATTAATGGAGAACTCACGGGTTACTTCCCTAGTATGAGGGGGCTCAGACAAGGTGATCCACTATTACCCTATCTATTTGTGTTGGGAATGGAGATCCTATCCTCCCAACTGAGGAGGCTAGCTGCACACCCCCAATTCTCCCTGCACTGGAGATGCAGGAAAGAGAAACTCACCCATCTATGCTTTGCTGATGACCTTCTGATTTTCTCCAAAGGTAACCTCCAGTCAGTCTCCTTGATTAAGTTAACTCTCCACCAATTTCATTCCATGTCAGGCTTGGACGTTAACAACAACAAGAGCAATATCTTCTTCTCCCATGTTCCCGCAATAGTTAAGGAAGCCATCCTCACCCTCACCCAATTCCGGGAAGGCTCACTACCAGTACGCTACCTGGGAATACCCCTCTCCTCTTCCAAACTACGCAAAGAGGATTATGATGCCTTGTTAGAGCGAATGCTATCTCGGGTCTCTTCTTGGACATCCAGATACCTCTCTTATGCAGGGAGACTGCAACTCATCAAATCTGTACTCGTCTCTCTCCAAATCCACTGGAGTAATATATTCATGCTTCCCAAGTATGTCATAAAGAAGATTGATAGTTTACTCAGGAACTTTCTCTGGAGTGGAAACCCTCACATGAACACTAAAGCCAAAGTCAGATGGAATGAAGTTTGCAAGCCACTTAAGTGTGGGGGTTTCGGCATCCCTGACCTCCATCTTTGGAACAAAGCCATCCAGATAAAGCACATTTGGCGCCTCTGCAGGGAAGGACCTAAAACCCTTTGGCCTGAATGGGTACATTCCACTCTCCTGAAGGGGCGAAGCTTCTGGACTCAAAAACCGCTAGCAACATGCTCCTGGACATGGAAGAAACTGCTGAAACTCAGACAATTAGTCTGGCCTTGCTTTCAATGGATCCTCAACAATGGTCTCACCATCTCCCTCTAGACTGACTTCTGGCTCCCAATAGGACCCTTGGATCAGGTCTTCAGTGCTCGTGCAATGGGTAATACCGGCCTCCCACCTACCACCAAGCTTTGTTCCCTCATGGAAGGTAATAATTGGCGCATCCCAGAGGCAGTGCTCAATATGAACATCCAGATACATGCCTCCCTTCTTCCCAATGCATCTGCTAATGACCACCTCCGATGGATCCATTCCAGCACGAGTGACTACACAACCAAGAGGGGGTATGCATTCCTCTCCCCCTCACCTAGGCTAGTCCCTTGGGTGAAGGTTATATGGAATAAATACTCAATCCCTAGACACTCGTTTATCTTATGGTTAGCCTGGCTCCACAAGCTAACCACCCTTGACAAATTGGAATCATGGGGCATGACTACTTCCACCACGTGCTTCCCGTGTCAGCAGGGCCTGGAAGATCACCCTCACCTCTTCTTTAATTGCAGTTACTCTCGCCCCATATGGACAGCGGTTTGTGACTACCTTCATTGCCCACCACACTTCCAAAGTTGGCAAGGGGCTACTTCGCTACTAATGACCTCAAATGGCTCCACCTCTACCGACTTCAATAGAAGATGTGCGGCATTAGTTGCTTCGGTGTATTGTATATGGAGAGTGCGTAATAATGCACGTCTAGGGAATCACATCCCCAACAGGGGTTCTGTTGTAAACTAAATTAGAGCTTATACCTCTGTATTGTAATGCTTCCATGTAGCTCTTTAGCTTCGTTTTTGCTTTGTTATGTCCTTATGACTATATTGTAAATTTCCCGGCTCACGATTGTATACGTTTGGATATCAATAAAATTCACCTTATCCAAAAAAAAAAATTAAAACCGGTAAAATTCTAAGGGTTAACCAAAGAAAATCCATATTTTAAGTTATATTTTCAAATCTATTTTATTACATTATTGTTAGTAGCTTATAAAAAAAATAATAATATAATAGTTTGATATTAAAGTGATAAAAACATAATGATGGAATAATTTTTTTTTTAAAGGAAAAAGATGCAAAGCATAGATTTTTTTATTAATAACTCAAATTTGAAGCCAATTTTTATATATATATATATATAAATTAACACAAACCTCTCAAATATTTGATGATTTCAATTGTCATACTATTAACAACAAAAATATCCATCCAATAATTAGGGATATAAATTTTTTTTTTCCTTCCCTCCTTTCACTCGTACTAAATCATCTATATTATTTTTTCTTTTACCATCAATAATCTATACTATTAAGTCAATTAATTTATTCGAGTTCGCATTTTTATAATAATATTTAAAATTCAGTACAACTTGCTGCAAAACATTTTTATTTTTATTTTTATTTTTATTTTCCTCTTGAAACAGCTTGGAAAAGAGTAATAATTTTTTAGATTTTTTTTGCCAAAAATATTAAAATTTTAGGTTAAATGGGCCACGGCCCATTATAAAGCCCAAATTTGTTCGCGAAGAGTCTATTAATATCAGCACATTTGAAAAGAGAAAAGGGGAAAAAAAAAACCCAAAACCCTAACTGAATTTTCCCTCCTCTCCCCGTCTCTTCCACAATGTCTCGCGGCCTTCCGATGGAAGAATCCGATGAAGAACTTTCCGGAAGCGCGAGTGCAGCTGCTGACGAGTACGATGAAACTTCGTTTGATGACGACATGGAGGCCCTACGTCGCGCGTGCACTCTAACAGGCGCCGACTTCGATTCCCTTGCCGCCACCGCCACTGCCACAGGTCGACAATCTGCATTGTCGGACTCTGATGACGAAATTGATGATCTCGCATTGGTCCGAAGCATTCAAGACCGATTTTCAATGGGAAACGACTTGTCGAATCCGCTTTCCCTGGAGCCTCTCGCCACTGTTCTTCCTGCGAATTTGGAAGATGATGATGAGGATGATTTTGCCACGCTTCATGCGATCCAGAGGAGGTTTGGGGATCGCGATCCACGTGAGTTGGTTTATACGTTTCTCGTTGATTAATTCGTGCATATTGTTTTCCGAATATTATCAATTTCACGTCAGAAAAAAGAATAGCAGCTCTAGACTGGCCATCCTCTGCGTATTCCCCTCTAGATCGATGTAAAAAGCGGCAAGCACGGAGATAAAAAGTGGCTTGTGTAAACAGTGTTTGAAAACACACGAAAAAAAAAATAGTGGTAGATAAAGACTGTCATCGTGCCATGCTTTACAGGGTTTGGGGGGGGGGTGGGTTGGAGCTAATATAGACACGGTCTATATACCAGACAGATACAAAGTGCAAGTAGTTTGTGCGTGGTACCTTTCTTTTACCCTGATATGGTGTACATAGATCGATCTACTTCTAACTAGACAGGATATTGGCATTGTATTATTTTTGTTATTATGATTATTATTATCATGGAAGTGCATGCATATAGTTGTTCTTGGTCAGTAGGTTGTAGGTTGGTAAGTCGCAGCGTAGGTTACACTTTCAAATTTTTAAAACCTTTTCCATGGGGTAGGCTACAGGGTATAGCATCTGTATACCTTGTATCTGGAAAGGTATTGTTTCACAAGGCTTCTGTATGCACCCTATAATAATTCTTAATTAATTATTTTGGTTATCAAAACATAATATTTTTAACTCCGGCTGTAACCCCATTTGCCCATTGCAATATATAAAAACCTAAAGCATATCTCCTTTGCTTCGCAAAGTACAAATGTTAACCCCTACTACCTCAACTCTCATTTCCTTTGTGCATCTAATTTTCTTTTGACCACTGCATAATTTTATCAACTCTAAGTAATCTTGACTCTTTTTTTTTTTTTTTCATGTTTAAAAAAATTATTTTCAATATTTCTTGAAAAATATATGGTTAAATTATTTTTTGATAATTATATATGTTTAAATTATTGGAGTTTACCAAACTGATAAATACACCTATTACAAATATGTGGAGACTGGCAAGTTATGTTTTATATTATAAAAAAGTAACAAAAGGTTTCACAGTTCTACAGGTATACCCTATAGGTTCTACGGAATATAGATTTCTAGATGATTCCTACATGCTATAGTATAAGTCCCAGTTCTAGATTTGGGGAAACTGTGCTAATAAGATAGGACGTTGTTAGGTTTTTATACTCTTCCCACTCCATACTCGCTTACTTCTAATTGTTGCCATATTTCAATAGGTGAACCGCTAGATCTATTAGTGATTGGGAAGCTCCTAATGGCTATTTTTATATTTAATGCAGATAGTTTAGACAAGTGCAATGATGTCTCATTGCAAAATTTTGAGAAGGTTAATAGTTCCAATGATGCTTTGGCTGAAGAAAAGATCCATTTTAAGTCAGTAGACAAAAGTAAATATTCTAAAGTTTTCCCTCATGAGGAAGATACTTGTGATGATTCTCTCTTAATTATTAATGATAAGAAGCAAAGTCTTGGTTCAATTGAGTGGCGCCAATCTGATGGGCATACTTCTTCTACTAGACCTCCCAAAGATACTACATTTTCAAGGGCTGCTCATGTGTTCATTGATGCCATAAAAAAGAACAGATCCTGTCAGAAGTTTCTAAGAAGTAAGTTAATTCAGATTGAAGCAAGAATTGAGGAGATCAAAAAAGTGAAGGAGCGTGTCAAAATCCTTAAAGATTTTCAGGTTTCTTGCAGAAGAAGAACTGGGCGTGCATTATCCCAAAAGAAGGATCTTTGTGCACAGTTGATATCAGCAAGGAGGAAGCCAAATAATGCAAAGGTAATGGTTGCTCATATTTTGGTTATTTATCATCCCTTTCTAATGCAGCTTTCTCTGTTAGCTGTGCTTAGGTAACTTTCCATCTTGTCTTGAGTAAACATTGGATGTTATTGCTGCAATTATCTCTGCACATGCCATGAACTTTTATACAGCCATAGAGAGAGCCTGACAGGAAAGCATGGCTCAACTAGTAGCCTGCTTTTAATGACATTTTCATAATGTTTTTTTCCCTGTAATATTGCAGTTGCCATCTAATGTTCAAACCCTTGAACCCCTTGGCAATTCTGGAGCAGTTTTTAGTTATTTATCAGTATATATGATTTGTAACATCATTTCAAGTGTTGGTGTAACTGATGTTTCTATAAATGCTATAACTTCAAAATCTGCATGTTGTCATAAAAGCGATGGTGATTTACTTGATCATTCTAGTTTCTAGTTAGTATATGAACTTAATTTTGCAGGTAAATGAGAAGCAGATCTCTGCCATGTTGCACGGCCCAGTTGAAAATTCTCATGTTGCCAGTTATAGAGATGCATTGGCATTATTTCCCCTTTCGTTCAATCGAAACAAGTGGTCTAAGTCAGAAAAGGAAAATCTCAAAAAAGGAATTAAGCAGCAGTTCCAGGAAATTGCTCTACAGATTTCCATGGATCAGATGAGGTGATTTTTACCAGATTTTCAGATTTTTCTGTAACTTATTTGAATATAATGTGATCATAGGTTCACAGACCTCCTTACTTTACAGTTTTTATATTCAACTTCTACTAATTATCCTTTGGGAGTTATATATGCGGAGTCAGGTTAGCTAGATGTTTTATGTGACATATTGTATATGCTCATTCTTATATGATTCCAATGTTGATTTCTCTTCTTGGAATAATGATTTCTAACTACCAACAAAACTATGGCTTATGAACGCAATAGTTAAATAGTATCCATATAACTGACCTTAAGTGTTGTGTTTTGTTATAGTGATTGTTGTTGTTGTGGATTAATGGATATATTATTCTGAACTCCAGAAAAATATTCACAGAGAAGGTTTTGCCAGAGTAGAAAAACATCAGTTGTAACTGGCTTCCATCTTATTGGCTTCCCCCTGTTAAGAGTCTGCTTGGTAACATGAAATAAATCTTTGGCACCTTTTGTTATGGGCATTGAAACAGATCATATGCCATTGTTACCAAATCGTATGGAAGACCTAGTAATGGGGCAACTCGTAATAAACTCCTCTTCCACGCTTCTGCCCTTTACCTTCCTTCCTACCAAACTTACTTATCTTTGAAGAAACAAGTTAGGACTACTTAGAGAGAACCCTAAATCTCTTAGGAAATTTTTGTGGAGATAAAACTTTTGTAAACTTTATTCATATGAAGGCATACCCTTTTTATTTACAACACATATGGAGCAGTTACCATGCAGTTATTCATACCACATAACTGCTAGATAAACCCCCTCTGACCAATAACTGACCAGCAGGTAACCAACATTTTATTCTGACATGAAAGCAACAATATACTATTAAACAACAGCATGTGCATGCCCACAAAGACCTAATATACTCCCCGACAACGACACTCAATAGATCACAAAACAAAGACAATGAATAACAGCATAACATGACCACAAATGAGACAGAATACATCAACATAGAATAATCAAACAACTGCTTGAAGACACCCTTTATTCCTATGCTTATAAACATGCTCAAAGGGCGTGATATTCCCTTGTGAGTTAGAGCTTCCACATGTAACGGCCATGTTTGTTACATTTATTAAAACCAGATCAGAAACAGATAATCATAGTATCATATTTCTGCGCTTTTTTAAAACAAAATATCTAATGTTCCCTTAGATTTTCTATCGTTTGCCTTTATATGTTAGTGTTCTTACTTTTTTGGTAGGTTTAATGTTTCTTACTTTCTTAGGTGCTCCTCATAATGCCATGTTTTTACAGTGGTGCAGATGGAGACTCACATTGTTTTGAGAATATTCTCACAACAATCAAGGATCTTGAAATTACTCCAGAGAGGATCAGGGAATTTTTGCCCAAGGTCAAGTGGAATCAGTTGGCTTCGATGTACCTTAGAAATCGTTCTGGTGAAGAGTGTGAAGCAAGGTAAGAACTGTTATGTTGTTTCATCTTATTATGTGCATGATTGTGCAAAAAGAGGCCTTTTTGTGATGATGTTGATTAAATATTAATCTAATTCAACTCAAAAAAATATGACAGGTAAGGCCATCTTAGGATAGGGGTTGATGTGTGGAAACTAAAATCCTCCTTCTCCCTCTATTAGAATGTTTTTTCATGTTACTCACTTTTGCTGTCATCCTTTCAGATGGTTGAATTGGGAAGACCCCTTAATCAACCATGAAAAATGGACTCGTCAAGAAGAAAAACAGCTTTTGCATATCATTCAAGAGAAGGGAATTAATAACTGGGTTGGCATAGCAGTCTCATTAGGGACCAATCGGACGCCATTTCAATGCTTGGTTCGTTATCAAAGGAGTTTAAATGCTAGCAATTTAAGAGGAGACTGGACCAGTGATGAGGATGCTCAGCTTCGTGCAGCAGTGGAAACTTTTGGTGAGCACAATTGGCAGGCTGTAGCATCTGTTATGGAAGGGCGGACTGGCACCCAGTGTTCTAATAGGTTTTTCTCGATTCCTTCTATAATCAGGCTGGTGCATATTTGTTGGTTCATCATTATTTGCTGCAATTAAGATGTGAACTTGCAGAATGCAGTAGTCAACAATGAGTTTATCAATGGCTGATCATCCCCCCCCCCCCTGAATTTTGTGGTCCTGTATTCTTTTCCCATTTAGACCAGAAATTCAGTTCCCTATTGGGCTTTAATTGCACCTTTCCATCCTAGTATATTTCTGTCATCTATAGTTGCACAACTAAGGCGTTCATGCAGAGTGGGTTGGAACTTGCAGATGGAAGTGTACCCTACATCCTGATAGAAAAAGAGTATCAAGTTGGAGTGCAGAGGAAGACCAGCGGTTGAGGGTAGCTGTTATGCTTTTTGGGGCTAAAAATTGGCAGAAGATAGCACAATTTGTTCCAGGACGAACTCAAATGCAATGTAGAGAAAGGTAGGTGTGCATAATAACTAACTTCGATTCTGTTATTTTAACTGTGCCCTGAAGGTTTGTTCCTGCCTGCAGATGGGTGAATTCTTTAGATCCTTCTGTTAATTGGAATGAATGGACAATTGAAGAGGACTCAAGATTGGAGGCAGCAATTGCAGAACACGGGTATCAATGGTCCAAAGTTGCTGCCTGTGTGGGCCACCGTACCGATAACCAATGTCGTAGGTACTTATTTCAGACTTTAATGGGGACTGCAGTTTATCATATTGTAGGAAGTTCTCTGCAGGGAATTCTTGTATAGCTGGCTCTGTTAATTCTAACACAAAGATGGTGCCATTTGAGATTCACAGGAGATGGAAGAAGTTGTTTCCAGATGAAGTGCCTTTGCTTCAAGCCACTAAACAGATACAAAAAACTGTTCTCATCCGCAACTTTGTAGATCGTGAAGCAGAGCGCCCAGCTCTTGACCCTAGCGATTTCCAATCTTTACTGCCAATGTATTCTAAATCTGAGCAAGGACACAAAAATACTATGCTGAAAGGGAAGAGAAAGAAAAGGTAACAGATACTGGTGAATTTATGTTTCTTGTGAATCAGATTGCAGAGAAGATAATTTGATGTTCTTTGTGTAGGAGAAAATTGCAACAAGTGAAGGATAAGGATGCTGCTTGTTGGTAAGTATTTTGCAGACTTAACATTCCAGGATAAATGAACTTGGTTAACTTAGTCTCATGTAAGATATCCAATCAACAAACATTATCATGGTCATACTATGTTTCATGTACCTGCTGCAGTTTTCAAGGGAGGGTGAAATCCAAGAGAGCTGGGAAAGATGGTCAACACAATTCTGCACAACTTGTGGAAACTGCTAGTTGCAGGAAGGCTGAGACATTGGCCAACCACGAGAAGTCTACATTTAAAAGGAGGACAAGGCCATGGGACAGATTGGTAAGATGCAGCAAACATGCAAAAAATCATTTATCATCACAGTTGGACTCAAGATCATCAGTGGATACTACAGGTGCAACAGTGGACGCAAACATTACAAGGTAGTCTCTCTGACACTTAGCAATCACCTTTTCTTTACCACCCATTCATGAAAACATCCATTTTAATCCATTTTATTGTTATCTGAGTCATACTTCTACAAAGAATACCTGGAAATTAAGACATGCTCAGTAAAGGATTTTGCACATATAGCTTTAACTCAGTAAGTCTTCTGGTTCATGTGTTTTCTCCCATCAGTGTTCCACAGGAAGTGTGTTTGAGGCAGACCAGAGAAGATGGGAAGCATGGCCCTGTGCAAGTTTCCAAGGGAATTCATTTTGATGGGGCTGAGTTAGCAAGTAAAAATGTGACTGTAGCCAAAAATGCCAACCCAAGGAAACCGCTGTGTTCCGAGAAGAGTAGGGAAAAGGCAAAAGATCAATTACGCTCACAGCCAGACTTGATGGCAGCATTTTTAACTAATGAGGGAAGTGCTGGTACTCCAGCTAGTATTTCATGGTGAGTTCTCTGGATTAGTTCAATTGCATCTTTGTGAAAGTGAAACTCTTATCCATGTTCTTAATCTCAGTCATAATGTTTTCTTGTATCAACTTGTGGCAGTGTTCCTCGAAAGGTGAGGTCAAAGAGAGAAGGCCAGCAGTGCTATAAGCAAGCTTCGGAGAAGATTTGTAGTGGTTCCATTCTTGAAAAGTCACAACCTTATGGACAAGAGAGACATATGGGGGCAGTGCTTGATAAAGGAAGTGCTGGAGCACAGGAAGCTTGGTAAATGTTTTTGTTTTTTATTTATTGTATAAAGATTTCATATATTTCTGTATATTGTGCCTTTATTCTAATTCTTTGCTTTTTTGGGCGCTTTTGTGTGTGTTCTCACTTCTAGTTTTCCCAAAAAGTTGATGATGTTGGGAAAGGATGAGCACATCACTTCCGATCATATTCTGGCAAGAGTCAGTTGCAGTGAGAACAACGAACTAGCTAAGGATAATATTCCATTGAGGAAGAGAGAAGTGATGAAGCCCCAGTCTGGAAAGCATAGACATACTGAAGATGCAGATGATTGCGTAGTAGTGGAACTGGATTCCATGTCATTGTCAATGGATGATCATGAGAGCTCAAAAATCCTTGGTCTGCCAGATATTATTGAGAAGGACAAGGCCCATGTATATCTCGATGGAGATAGGTATATTCTTCAAGGTGAGACCTGCCAGACTCTTGTATCTCAACTACAGAATATGAAGAAACAGAGAAAGAGAAAAAGGTCAATGGGAGCACTTAAATCACCTCTTAAATTTTCTGTGTTGGAGGAAACATATGATGATAAAGAGTTGTTGATAGACTTAGTCAATTCAGATACTAAAAAAAGAGTTCTCAAGAAATTTCGAACTGGAAAACTAAGCAAGGAGCGATTTGGTGGATGTGGACAGGGTTCACATCCTGTTCCTAGGCAGTCTGAGGATCAGGAATTGTTGAACACTGAATCTGTTTCTCACTGTGCTGATAGACATGGAGGGCCCAGTCCGGCTCAAAGCAACCTTTGAAAAAAGCTGGTGCCACAGATGCCAGATTGCTTTGTAATGACTTTTCAGAGGCTTGATCTTCTTTAGTGCTGAGAATGGGCCTAGAGTTCTAACTGGAAGGGTTGAAACCCTAGATGTCGACAAAATGCACAGGAAAAGAGCTGTTGATGACAGAGAAGAAAGTACTGCATCTCTTGGACCCAAGAGAACCTTATGCAAGGTGATGAACAGAGAAAGGAGGATGGGGACGTTACTCTCCCATATTTTCTGCGTGGTCACATGAAGAAGACATACCCGGTCAACAAAAATGTGAAGTCAGAGAGCTTTGACTGAGTAATTTTAGTTGCTATTATGACTACACGCCAGGAAATTCAATATGTTTGAGGTAGGGCTGTCCAGTCAGAGTAGGTTTTGTTAAAAGTCTGCACATGTACAGTTAACCTTGCCTGGTCCCATGTTCACATCCGACTTTATTGGAGCCTCGAGCTATGGTCGTGTTCTTTTTGCGTAGAGTAAATTAAGTGTATGGTGGAAGAACTGGCGCTCATCGAGATGGGGTGAGGGTGTTGTTATTTTCAACCATGGCTCGGCATTTTGTTAGCCACCACAGAGGAGAATTTCTTTAAGCGGATTTTGAATAGGTAACGTTTTTCGCGATGTCGATAATATTGTATTTCTGTCAAGATATATACGAATTCGTAGTTGTATAGGGCTCTGTACGTGGGTTTTGCACTTTAAGGCTCCATTATTGTAAATTATTGTTAATTTTGAGTGAGATAAAGAATAAGTACATCCATATATGCAAATACCGTGCTTATCAGCTGTGTTAATTTCTTGCTTCCATTTAATGTCTACTTCAGTTCGAGTCCTTGCTAGAAGAGTGACCTTGAAGAGAGAAATTGCATCGAAAAAAGACTATTCTCTGTTGCAATTGCTCAGATTAATTCCTTGTGTTGCACGGAATTTTTTAATTGATTGAAGCGCCATTTAGGGTGATGGATATACCCTGCGAAAAGTTCCATGGTTGTGATCATTTAGCTTATACTGATTTTGATCATCTCCCTGCTGATTGCTGATTAAATTGGTGAGGATTATTATAATAGTAGCCGCTCCTACATCTGGCTGGCTTACAATCCATCGATCGATACCCTACGACACTAGCATCACATGTCTGATGTCTCACGAAGATGTTTACGCGCGGCACACATCCTTAATGGTCTGTTGAATGGCACAAATGCAAGATCCTTCTTGCAAAGTATATCTTCGAGTTCATGGTATTTATATTAAAATATATATTTATGTTTTGGAAATGATTGTTTTTGTTAAAGATTACCGTAATTAATATGTTAATAATGTATATTTATGTTTGAAAGATTGTGTCAAACACTATTATTTAATTATATAAATAGTGGCTATTGATGGTTACATAGAATGTTATGATATTTAAAAAAAGTTATAATTGTTTCAGTTATTAGAATACATCATGCATTATTTCGCACATCTTTATGTAAAGGTCACAATTTTTCTATAAATACCATCTTTATAAATGATGTCTCTCAAGTAATGAAAAAGTATAGGTGGTGAGTACAATAAAAAGTATTGTTAATGAAAATATGTGAGAGCTAGGAGTCATATTGTATATAAATTTACTGTTACTTGTAACATATGACTTTTGATGAAACGTATACAAGAAAGTAGTATCAAAGGGTAATAATAACCTAAGTTTTTTTTTTTGAAATTATATATTATGATATATAATATGAATCTTAATTAACGATTAGTTTTGCAATGGCAAAATCAAGCAGGTTAAACACATCATTGCTAATGGAACCCACCAAGGATAACATTGCTCTCAACAATTTGGATTTGGGGAAAATTTTATATTTGAGAGACGATGCAACTGAATTCATAATAAATGCTCTATCTAGAAGTGAGCTTTGTAATGTTATTTGAGACCCTCGGAAATTTTCTTCAAGACACAAGGTGGTGGTAAATATTGGGTTTCAAAGCAAAATGCACCTTTTAGCTTTGCCTTTAATTCTAAATGCGTGCTTTTGACACCAATCGAGTTAGAATCTGTCTACACATTTATTATAACATAGATATCAAACTCTAAAGAGGACGAACACTTTATCAAGGTAATGATAATGGGTTTTGCTTTTTAATAATGTTACATGTTTTAATAACTTGCAAGACTTCTTGAAAGATGAGAGAGAGAGAGAGAGTAATAGTAATACAAGGTAAAAAAAAAAAAAAGTTTTCTCTTTTATGATTTATGCTCCATTGGCATATCGCTCTCTAATACTTGCTTCATTATTTTTTACTGGGTTGGGAGTTTTTTAGACATCTTTACATTAAGTCTATCTTTTCTTTTAATAAATATATATAGTTTTCTTTGAGAACTTAGTAATATTTAATTTAGGTTTATCCAATTATGGTCATGCCGCTACCATGTAACAAAAACAACAATATGAAAATGTTATGCGTAAACTTGCAATTAACTTAAAAAAGGATAATAAAACAAGCATCTCACAATATCATATTTGAGCCCCCCCCCCCCCCCCCCCCCCCCCCCCAAAAAAAAAAAAACTTCAAATAAAGAAAGAAGTAAGTGATTTACGAAGAAAGAGGAAGGACGTGAGAATGGAGGAAACTATATTAAGAAATGCCCAAGGAGAGGGAAAGAAATTAAAAAAAAAAGGCAATACTACAATTAAAACTTTTCTTTGAAATCATCCTCATTCCAACATCATCTACGTGCCACAGGTATTTCTTCTCAAGAGTTCTTGTGTGACACTTTGGCACTCCACAAACTTACTAAAAGCACTAAGTTTAGCCTCACACATAACACACACAAACTTAAAGAGAGAAAATACAGGGAGAGGTAATCTAAGTAAATATATTTTATTACAATTATAGAGATTTTCTTTATTTATATGAGAAGCCTATATAGTTGAAAGATCAAGATTAACTTGATTTAATAAATAAAATTCATTTTTATCTACCCTTGCATTAAATATATTCACCTACCTTTCCTACTACTAAGGTTGTGACATTCTCCCCTCACTCAATTTGGCAATATCCTCATTGTGGCTTCCCCAAGGAACTTTCAAATTTCTCCATGTCATATGGGATTCGAACTCCACATGGAGCCCTTTGAGATACTATTCTCTTTAGGTCTTCTTTGTCTTCATAGTAGGGCTTAAGCATACTTACATGAAAGACTAGGTAGAACTTGAGCCTTGGCAGTAAGTTAAGCTTATAGGAAACTCTCCTAACCCTCTTCAGCATCTAGAATGGCCCTTCATATCTTTGTTTGAGCCCCTCTTGTGTAACTATCTATTGGTGCATTGCATCAAATGTAACTGGATCAATACTTGTTTTCCCACTTCAAACTTCACATGTCTCCTCTTCCTATGAATGAACTTCTTTATCCTATTAATAGACTTTTTGCAAATAGGTATGGGCCAAATCCCCATTTTCTTACCATTCTTATGCAAATTTATATCTTGTTTGAGCAAGGGTGGATGCACAATTTACCATATGCCTAGTGGTGATGGTACTTGGTGTTAACAGTTGCTCCCCCAAAATGATCTTAGATACTTTGACTCTTTGTAAGTGTAAATTATTTAGCCTAGTTTTGCTAGTTTGCACTAACAAAATGTTCTTAAATATAACTCCATTAAGGCATTTACTTACTTTGTTTGTCCATTGATTTATGAGTGTCAATTGCTTGAGAAATTTAGTTTGGACCCTAGTAACCTAAATAGTTCCGTTCTATCTAAAACTTCCTTATAAACCTTCCTTTCCTATCATTGATAACACTCTTTAGCAACCCCTAATATTTGACTACATGTCTCAAGAATAATCGAGATGCCTTATTTGCTAAACATTCTTGAGTTGTTAGCATGCATGTGGCATACTTACAGAACTAGTTCACCACCATAATAGTATCAAACCCCTTAAACTTTAGTAAATTGATTATCTGGTTCATAGTGACACTTCCCCAAGGTTCCCTTAGATAGATGGGGGTCCAACATCTTAACTTTAACTTTTTGCTCTACTTTATCTTGTTGAAGTTCTCTACATCTTTTGTTTAATGGGGCTAGAAGGGTTTACTTTTGATGTATGGTAGGACGACCCATCCATCTCAAGTCATGGCACTTGTCCATCTCGAGTCATGGCACTTGTGGATTATCTCCTTCCTCAAGCTAAAAGATTAGAGCACATGTATCCTACAACCCTTAGTATAAATTAACCAATCTTCTTCCTAATCTCTTTTAGTCTTGCCTTCCCTACATTATGTTAGTAGGGCTTTAGCCATCTCATTCTGCTTTGTCCCTTCTTTGATTTGACTCAAGAGGTCTCTATCGAGCTTGCTAATAGTGCCAAGTCCACCTTTTGACTGAACACATCAATAATTACATTTGTCATCTCTAGTTTATATTTTAGGTCAAAATCAAATTCCACCAAGACTTTTTAGCAAGCTTGCTTTGCGAAGAGCTTCTTATGTGTTTGAAAGTAGCTAGCAACCACGTTATCCATCCTCACCACAAATTTTCTAGGGAGATAATGTCTCTATGTTTGCAAACAACGCACTATTGCAATTATTATTCTCATATAACAGATACTTCTGCTCTATCTTATTCAGCTATTGGCTCTCAAAAGTTATGGTTAAAACACCACCAATGGCAAAATCACTAGCATTAGTATATATCTCAAAAGGCTTGTTGAAGTTGAGGAAGGCCAAGACTAGATCCTTTGTATTTTCCAATTGCAAGGCATCAAGAGTCTTTTACCTTTTTGCATTCTAATCCCATGGGGCATTTTTCTTTAGAAAGTTTGTCAAAGGTGCAACTATCCACAAATAGCTTTGAATGAACCTTCTGTGGTAGTTTGCTAAACCAAAGAATGGTCACAACTTCAGAGGCTTAGTAGGCTCCTCCCAACCTTTAACCACACAAACCTTCCAACAACATGCCTTAGGAAAGCCACTTCCTCTTGGGAAAAAGCATACTTTTCTTTCTACACATATAACTCATTCTCTCGTAACGCTTAAAACCAATTGGAAGTATTCCACGTGCTCTTCTATCAAGCAATTATAAATCATTATGTCAACTAAATACACCACCATGAAATGGTCTAAGAAGATTGTTAGAACTTTATTTATGAGGGTATAAAAGGTAGCATGTGCATTGGTGAGTCTAAATGACATCATTAGAATATCAAAAGCCCCATACCTTGTAACACATGTTGTCTTAAGTTTATTGCCTCCTGCTATCCTCACTTGATGGTACTTAGACCATAAGTTAAGTTTGGAAAAGTAACATGCCTCACCCAACTGGTCAAGTGAGGTTAGATATCATGAGATGGGGTATTTCTTCTTTATAATGACTTTATTTAGTGCTTAATAGTCGATGCACAAATGGATAGAGCTATCAATCTTTCTTAGGAATAGTTCTAGGACCCCAAATGGAGCTTTTAAAGGTCAAATGTAACCGGCCTTTAACAATTCCTTCAATTGACAAATTAATTCTTCTAACTCGTGGGGTGACATATGATATGGCACTGCTCTGGAAGGTTTGGCCCTAAGTTCCAACTTAATCTTATGATCTACGTCCCTTTCTGAAAGAAGCCCTTTCGTTGCTCAAGTAGCATGACATCGTGAAATTCTTCCAATAACTCCCCCACCAAAGATGAGACTTGTACCTACTCCTCTATCCCACTATCAATCTTCAAAGTAGCTAAATATGTGATTTCATTTTTTCTTTTAACCCCTTAGCTTGTTGCATGACCAATAGAAATTTGGTGGTCTGACTTGTCTTACAGGTGACAAAACAACACATTGGGTCTTCAGATCAAGCGTACAAAGGCAGTTGGCTTAAGAAACTATCTTGATTGATTCCTTCCTACTCTAGCCCCTAACATGCAATTCCACCCCCTTAGGTATTCTAATAATAAGAACTTCCCTTAAGTTAATCATCTTAAGTCGCATCTTAACTTTCTCTATTTTCAACCCTAGCTTGACAACTACTAATTCTAAGAATAAAAGGTAGGAGGCACCAGTGTTTATGATCTCGATATACATCAATCCCTTATGCCTCTCAATTGCTTAGGTTTTCATGGCATTGAGAACTTGTAATGAGCCCAATTAAGCCCTTCACCATCATTGGGACTTTCATCTACTACAAAAAGTAGCCAATTAGTCTTTTTTGGGCACTATCTAGAATAATGAGGTTCATTACAAAAGTAGCATTTTAATTCTTGGGGTTTCCTCATATCACTGTCCTTCTCCTCCATTTTCCCTTCCCTTTTTAGGAGCTACCGGCTTTCTCTTTTTCATGTTCAGCCTTTCCTCCACTAATAAAGAATCTAGGTTCGAATTTCTTGAATTCTATTAGCCCCTTGATAATAGCTATAGCTCTAGATTTGTCCTTGACTTCTTTCTCTATAATTCATACTTGGCCTAAGGATTAAGCTCATTAAAGAACATCAACGAGGCATCATTTAAGTTGAGATTAGGTATTTCTAGCATCAATTTTGAAAATTCCCAAACATATTGTTTATTTTCACCATTCCAAGACAAGTGTTGGAGCTTGATCTTAACTTCTTTGCAAGCGTTTTGGGGAAAGAATTGACCCTTGAGTTCTTGCACAAAATTGGTCCACATGGTTATTTCGTTGGCCTTTCAATGCTACCATACCATCGTAGAATCCTTTAGATGCAAGGCAACAATATATACCTTACTATGATCATCCACAAGTCTAACTACATTAAAATATTGCTCTAGACTCCACAAGAATTTGTCTACATCTCCTACTAACTAAATTACCATGAAGAACTCTCGTTTTGACACATATACTATTGAACTTAGTTTGATGGTTACCCCCTTAGCTATAGTGGCCCTACATGCTGCCAAATGATTTTTAAGATCCCTAATCTCTTAGCACATTGCAATGAAAGCAACATTGGTATTGGCTTCATAAGCCTCCTGCTTGGCTTCCTGTTCATCTACCCAACCTTCAAAGATCTCCTCCTCCTCCTTAATGGTCATGTTGCATAGCCTCAATTCCTCCATAGCTTAGTTCAAAGCTCCCTACAAGTCACCTCGAACTCCCTCCTCAAACTTCTTTATGCAAGCTTGAGAGTCATCTAACTACTCTTTGGCCTCAACTATACTCAATTTTGCCCTTTTCATCTTGGTGTTCAAAAATTTTAGCAAATCCTTAGACCTAGCCCTCTGCTTAGTGATGCAACGATCATCCTTGTCATTCACTTGTTTTACCACAGGAACATTGCTATTGTTCTAGACAATATCTTCTCCTCCATAGCTTGCTTTGATACCAAATGCCATGGAGTTTCTTCTCAAGGAGTTTTGTGCAGTACTTAGGCACTCCACAAGCTTACTAAGAGCGCTAAGTTCAACCTGGCATACAACACACACAAACCTAGAGAAAGTGAAGAAAGAAGAACTCAAAGTAAATGTATTTCACTCAAATGTTCGAATGCCTTACAATCGAGAGGATTTCTCCTATACATACCAAAGGCCTATATAAATGAAAGATCGGAATTAATTTGATCTAATGAATACAATTCATTCCTACCGACCATTGCATTAATTACATTCACCTATTTTATCGACTATGGTACGATAAACCAAGACTATTTGAAACATTCTTGGTTCTAAAACTTTAATTGATTTAGACCACTGGCTTCTTCCATAATGGGCTAAGGAGAACCTCATAGGGCTTGTCAGTGTTTGGAGATCTATGACACACATAGCCATCACTTCAACATTTCTTACAAATTATAGAAATAAAAAATTAAAAAAAAAATGAAAAGAACCATTTTGCACTAAATCATTGTCACCTAACCAAATTAACACTACTAATCATAGCCATTGGATGAGCCAATTTCACATAAAATTAAAATTAACATATATGATAGGATTAACATGGCACATTCAAATATCTACACTATTAAGAAAACAACTATATCTCCATATATTTGAAGTGAAAAGAATGAATCATGAGACATCAAGAAAAATAGCGTGTGCACATACACACACAAAGGCTATGACTACTACTTGCAATCATCATGCGAGAAACTATGACTACTAGTTGGAATCGTCATGAGTACATAATAGAAAAGTTGGAATATTAAACTAAAACAAAGAAACGTAATGAGAAACTATGACTACTACTTACAATCGTCATGAGTACATAATAGGAAAGTTGGAATATTAAACTAAAAGAAAGAAACATAATACCTACAAGGCTAGCTTGTGTATAAATGATGGGCCTTTATAATATATCGACTTCATAATCTTCATGTACATATCTACCACTCGTGTAAAAATTATGTATTTTTCAACCGTAGCTCTACTAGAGAGTACAGCATGATAAGCAAAGCACGGTTATTGATTTCTCTCCATAAGTATTCTTCGGTGCTGTTATTCTATTTGTGCGGTGGATTAAAAATCACTTATCTTGAATGAGGGTGATTACTGGTCTTGAAAAGGGATAAATATGAACAGAAACAGAGAGAAAAAGTTGATACACGTTTTTCAATTCCGGGAAATCAGAATATTTCTTCTTTGTTTCAATTTTTTTTTTTTTTTTAGAAAAAAAAAAGGACTTCTTGTTCTACAATAGTTTTATGGATCCGTCCGCAAATTCAAACTGAGTCTTATTCTATGACCACAAACTACATGAAGATCATTTAAGCAAAAATGCTAAACTAATTATATGCAAGGAATTTGGGTTGAAATATATATGTAAATTGCATTATTTAAAGAAGATGTTTCATAAATAAAATGTTACTAGTTAATAGAAGTAGAAAGCTACTATTAGAGGTGTCAATGTCAAGAGCACAGAAAAATGGCTCTCAAAAAAATATAAAAAATTAAAATAAAGATCAAAACTAAATATCGAAGAGTTACTATTTAAATGAATATATATGATAATAAAGAGCTTCTAAAATTACATAAAATTAAAAATATGGCTTATAAATGTGAACTCAGTTGCTAAATTAAATATAATATAAAAGATAGAAGATAAATACAATATCAAAAAAAAAAAAAAGGTCGTTTATAAAAGATAGAATGCATAGCTTGCATGTCTTAGATCGAAGAAATCAACTCCAAAAACCCAATTTGTGGTACAGAAGATCCGAACTACTGCAGTTCATAAAAGTGAAAATTTCCAATCTTACTCAAACGGAGCCGTAGAATCATCCGAGCGCCTGGCCCGAAAGCAAAGAATGCAATGACTAGAAGCCAACATAAACTTGATTTAGGTTTTCCATGGCTATGAATATAGTACTTGTGGAATCAAAAATCCAAACAGACATTACAATTCCGAAGAAAGATGACATTAAATAAACTTGCTTAAAAGACACTAATATATCCAACATCAAAACATACTCATAATAGGAATGAGGAAAATGAAAATCGCCCTGCACCACAGGTAAAAAGAGTATGCTTCCAATTTTCTGCCAAAATTGTTCATCCTTGTACTAAGACTACAATAGAATGCAACATTGAAAAACGCTATCTAGTAACGCCCGACTCCCCAAACTCTTATCACACCATCGTTGTAGCCACTAAACAAAGTGCTTCCATCGGCACTCCAGTTCAAACTGGTGCAATAAATGACCTGCAATTCATGCGTGTCCATCATCAACACGAAAGCATCAGAGAAAGATAATGGAAAAGGCCAGACGCATGTATTCTCCACAAAAATCATAGAAAAAAAAATTTACCCACCAGATACACATTATTGACCAAACAATGCCTACCGAATGAAGCTCAGTTAACCTTTTTTTTGCAACTATACATGGTATTAGCAAAGATGCTATTCTAACAAAGCAATATACAAAAGAACAAGACAATGCATATGCACTCAATTAAGCTCACATTCAAATACTATAGCACACGGATATAAGCTACTAGGAACTAGATAATTATCCCTTCAAATCAAACTTAATTAACCAACATACAATTATTCTTTGCAGTTACTGCAGTTATCAAACTTAAAAGAAGTTAAAAACTAGAAAGACTAAATAAGATGCTGCCAGAATGGAAAATCAGAGCATGTGTAATTTTACCTTCCTATTTGAGGCTGCACCAGTAGTTCCATCAGTCTTATCAGCCTCATTCTTCAAATCAACCTTCAAGTCTTCCACAATACTCTTGCTCTCAAGATCCCAGATCTTGATGCTACCCTCCGTAGCAGCACAAAGCCAATACCTATTTGGACTGAAGCATAGTGAATGAATAATAGAACCAGCATCCAATGAGTATAGCTTCTTTCCTTCCGCCAAGTCCCACAACAAAATGACTCCATCCTTTCCTCCACTGGCACAAAGGGATCCATCAGGAGACACAGCCACAGTATTCACATAGCCAGTATGCTCGGCCAGAGTGTTCCTCAGCTTGCAGTTGGTCAAATTCCAGACCTTCACCGTGCGATCCCATGAAGCTGACACTATGGTGGGCTGCAAAGTATTAGGACTGAACCTGACACAGCTGACCCAATCGGAGTGGGCATCACTGTCCTGGATAGTGTACTTGCACTCCCCAAGCGTGTTCCAAAGCTTGATTGTGCGATCACGAGATGCAGACACAATTTGACGGTTGTCGATGGAGAATGCCACCGACAATACATCCTTGGTGTGGCCAACAAACCTACAGTAGGATAGTATTTCAGCTAAATAATAAATGAATAAACAGCATTCACTTCCAAAACTATAAAACTGGGGAAATAATGAACAAAAAGAGCCGATGAATTGTAACACGTTGTTCCCACCATGTAGCTTCAAAAGAAGTAACCGACTCCGTAGTTACTCAAAGCTAAGTAAAAAAAACGCAGGTAAGCCTCGTAAATAAGAAATGAATCTCATGTAATCTCTGAAAGTAGATCCTCTTAACATGCAGTCCATTTAATCAAAATGTTTATCTCCCGATAAACATAACAAGAGTCCCAACATCCCATCCGGAACTGCCCAGGCAACTGCTAGAAGGCCAAACGAAGAAATCTTTCTGAAGTTGATCACACTTTTTACCATAAAAAAAAAAGAAGAAAAAAACCAGTTACCTTTTTCCCCCTCAACAAGTGCTCGGGCACTCACAATCATTTTCCATATAAAATCTCAGTCACAATTCACATCGTATATGCAGTAAAATTGATTCTTTTCAACAAACTACAAGGACTATCCGTGTCTCCGATGCTCGTCATGCATCCTAAATCTATTTGGAACCATGATTTCAATTACCATTTCTTGCTTCTCTACTGGAAAGCTAAAGAGCCAAAATCATAAAACCCGAATTATTCTACCTAATAATTACAAAAAGAAACTTCATTTATACATTATACATTCTAATATACCGAACTTTCGACAATTAACTCATTAACATTTAAATAGACTAACTTTCAATAAAAAATTACATATAGATAAAAAACAAAATCACCCAAGTTAATTTCAGGAAACATAAATATATATGTAATTTCAAAAATGGAATATGAGATCGAGATCAATATACCTCCGGGCAGATGCACCGGATTGGAGATCCCAGAGACGGAGCTCACCGTCCCAAGAGCCGGAGAGAGCAAACTGACCATCGGAGGAGAGGACAACGTCCTGCACAAAGTGGGAGTGACCGGTTAGCCTACGACGCGCCACACCGTAGTGCTTGTCCTCTTTAGTGAGGGCCCAGAGAATGATGGATTTGTCACGGGAGGAAGTGACGATCATGTCCGAGTTGTCGATTGGTGTGGCAATGGCCGTCACCATGTCGGTGTGGGCTCTCATGGTGCCCTTCAGGACGAGTGTCTCCGCCATGGCGATTAGGGTTTTAGTGAGTTGTGTTTTCGGCTGCCTTGAGTGGAGAGAAATGACAGAAACGTTTGGATTAGGGTTAGGGTTATATAGGACACGAGGAAGTAGGGTTTCCAGGGTTCAGGTTGTGACATGGGTAAAATCAATGAGCAAGAAATGTTTGATAAAATCGTAAAATTTGAGGATAATAATAATAATAATAATAAGGGTTTTTGTTTTTTGTTTTTTACATTTATTTAGATATTGTTTTTTCCAAGAATAAGATATTAAAAAAATGAAAATATAAATATACATTTACTACTCTTATAAAATTAAATGCTTAACAAATTTTTATAAAGTTGAATTTATTTACTCTAAATTTTATTCATTTTTACAAAAATATCAATTAAAAAATATTTTTAAAACATAAAATATATTTTTTAATTTTTTCTTAAAAGTAAATGGTTTTTTACTTCTTAATTTTCATACTCCAATCACTACCTTTATTGTAATTATAAAGCATAAACAAATAAGATATAAATAAAATAGTTTTTCAAATGTTAGATTTCAAATAGATAAAAATTGAGTATAAAATAAATAAATAAATAAATAATCCAAACATGCTTAAATACTCTTGTTGCCTTTTACTTTATTTTTTTTAATTTATTGTCGTTCAATAATAATGTATAATTAATGTTGTTAAGTATGTTATTTGAGAGAATATTAATTCAAAACAACTAACAATATTATGAGTTTACTCTAATAGAAATGAGAAGTGTATATATCATAGGTTAAGTGTACAAAGGGCTAGTAGTTTTTTCTTACTTGGTTGATATTAATTTGGAAAAACTAAATGTAAACAGCTAAAATATATTTGTTGGGCTTGACTTTTTAGGCTAAGGGAGCCCGGTTTATAGTTGGGATGACTTAAAAAGATTTGATTTGATTTGATTTGATGGGTTTGAAACATGGATCATTGGACCGATTTATCAATATCTAACATTTTTCAGATAGTCTCATATACTTATGAGAATGGCTGTTGGCCTTAACTTATTAGTAAGGTCGTTCAAGATAATTATGAAATGAGTAAGTTTTATCTTGTCCATTAATCATGAAAATGATCAAACGAATGTCATTGAATTCAATAGCATATAAATACTTAACCACTCATCTTCATTTGACACTTTTGGAAGAGATCACATAAATGGTAGTCTCGTGCATTATCTATACTCTCTAAGATCAAGTAAGCAATTTAGTCAATTACAAATTTCAATTGCATAAGCTACAAGGTTGATGTCCAAAATTTCCTTAAGCTCTCATATGTTACTTATGCATTTGAGACACTAAAACTGCTTGTTTCTCTTTTTTATCACTCTCTCAAAGTCATCCCATTGTGTGTCATCTCCACATCACTACTTTAAAGTCACATATAACGTGAGACTTGTTCACAACATGCTTATGACCACCCCAATTGGAACCCCACATCTACACTAGACAACATATGTTAGCAGTTATACTCAAGTAATCATAGCGTTTTCTATGCATTTAAATGTAGTTGAGTAACAAATTATAGGGAAATTTTGCTAAATTTTGGATCAAATGTAAATTGATATATGAGTATGAGTGTGTTATGAATGGGTTTGCTCAATGTGTCATATTAGCTTTTTTCTACGTAATGGTAAGCTGAGTGCAATTTTTACTACTTTGGTAGTGTTTTTTTTTTTTCATATACTTTATTTGAGGATAGACAAAATTCAAAAATGGGGATAGCTTGATAACCATTAATTTATTAGTTTTATTTCGATTTTATGCTACATTTAAGCATAATGTATATGTTTATATATATGTATGAGTTTGGAGAACAAATGCATGGAAGATTTGAGTGTGAAAGAAGTTAAAGAAAACCACCATAAAACAAGGTTTTTTTTTTCTTCCTCTTTTTTTTCCTTTACTAGGCCATAAAACAAGTTAAGTTTCAAGCCCATGATGAAAAATTGTTCAGACGATACAAAAGATTTCATTAATTATAAATTTAACTTTTTTCATGGTCAAAGAAAGATAATAGTAGTTTCTTTTTCAAAAATATGTGTTAACCCTATAAACGGGACTTAGAGAGTCTGGTTCATCTACTGTGATGACTTAAGAAGAATTTACTTAGTGGGCTTAGAACAAGAATCATTGAACTGATCTATTTGCCTCCAACATTTCTTAAACAAACTCATGCACTCATGAGGAAGGCTACTGGTCTTGAACCTATAACAAACTCATTAAAATAGCCCTAAATTCAATATAAACTTCATCTCATCTATCAATAACAAAAATAATTTGATGAATGTCATTAGGTTCAAGAGCCTATAATTACTCAATCTTTCTTCCTCATTTGATATAACTGCATGTGAATGCTTAATCATTCTTCCTCGTTGGATATAACCGCCTATAAATACTCAATCGTTCTTGCTCATTTGATATAACTCTAGATATTAGAAAAATGGTGTTTCACTATGTAATCTGGGCTCTCAAGAATTAAATAAAAATTTCAATAAGAATGGTTTCAATTGCTCAAACTATAAGGTCAACATTCAAGGTCCCCTAGACTCCCTTATTTATTACTTGTGTATTAAAAAAACTAAGATTGCATGTTCCTTCTCTTTATCATGCTCTCCTAATCATTTCATTACATGCCATCTCCACATTACTTCTCTAAAACCAAGTGTAATGCGACACTTGTGTGGTAATCACGTGACACTCCAATTGTAGCCCATCATTTGTAGATTCTAAATTGTTATAGACTAAGTTGGTTAATGAGATTAAAACATTAAACTCACCTATCATATCTTGCTAGCATACTTGTATTAACTCTCACTAACTACTTCAACCAATTGTACTAGAAATAACAAAAGTAAGAACATATAGAAACCTATTTATATAAAACCATTAATCACAACAACCGATCCAACTAATATATATTATAAATTACTAAATAAATTAGCTAAATATCTTCTAGGTAAAAATTACACTAATACAGCACACTTAAGCAAGATAACTTTATAAATCCAATAATAGACTGTAGACATCCCATTTTTGCTCCTCATCTAGATTTTTTAAAAATAATAATAATAATAAATAAAATAATAATAATAAAAGCTTGGTTTACAAAATAATAAAAATTAAATGAAAACTAATAAAATAATAAAGTTTTTTCAACAAAATTAAGGAGATATGAGTCTCTAAATTAAGCTTGAGAACCTTAAATCAATAAAAATTAATTAGGATCATTAGCTTATATACAAATTAATTGCATAAAATAAATGAGAAAAGGTCTAGCCCAGCTGGTTCGTGCCTGTGCTTGAGGATGCAAGGAAAGTTAGGAGGTCGTGGGTTTGATCCAAGCACAGGTGATGTGCCTTAATAATTTAAGCACATGAACACAATCCAATCGAAGCATTCAACTAAACAAATTCCATAAAGTGGCGTGATGAAAATTGAATTCCAATTAAGCAAATGACTAAACGAAATTTGAACTAATGAGTATGTGATTGTTCAATGGAAAATCATGCAATTTACACTATGAAGCAATTTCAAAATTGAAATGACCCAAATTTGAAAATTACATCCAAAATCACGTAAATGCAAGTAATCACAAATTGTACCTAGATGTGACTCACTAAACACAATTTGTTAACAACAAAAGCAAGATTCACAATCTCCTTTTGTTAAATCTCACTACAATTTCACAAGAAATTGATAAGAGATCTTTGATTTCTAAGGCTCTCCCTCACAACTCAAAGAGTGTATATTTTATCAAATTATCAAAAGCTCCCTAAAATTGATGTGCTCAAAACCAAGCCTAAGCACATGCAAATGAATCAAAGAAACAACCCCAACTCACAAATATGAACTGGTTCAATTTGACTAGGCAATTGCGTGAACCCTAATGGAATTTTGATGAAATCCAAAGGTCCAAAGATACAATCAACAATCCAACAAGGTTAATCTTCACCAAATAACAATAAAACAAGTGAAATCCACGTGAATTACACCAAGATGACTAGATCTAATGCCATGATTTATCCTCTTCCAACAATAACCATTCACGTCACAAATGATTTAAATATTGATGATGATAACAAATAATAAAACATTCAATCTTATAACATGATAATTGATCACAATTGCAATAAAAAATCTGACCAAGAACATCTAAATCAACCCTAGATATGACTCACTAGTGATGATAAGGAAACACAACAAATAAGGAATTGATATAACTCATAATTGCCCTTTGTTGCACTCACCACAATTTCAACTTTTGGAAATTGAAATTGATAAGAGAAATTGGATCTAGGGAAACCCTAAGCCTTCTCACGAAAATGTGAAGTGTATTATGAAAATTTTGGCCTCCTATAACCTTACTATAAGCAAGTATTTATACTTGCTCTCCTTTAGGGTTAGAAAATGCATAAAAATTACAACTATGCCACTTTTAAGGTGGCCAGTCCTAAATGACAATTACAATAAAAAAAATGAAAGTGTCCTAAAAGAAAATACAACATAAAATAGTCCAAATAACAATTAAAAAATAAAAGAAAATAGTCTTCATCATGCAAGATCTTCCATAGGATTCATCGGCCCAACTCATCGTCGGTTTAGGTCGGTCTATGGATAACCCACAAGCTGAGTCTGAGTGAGTTTGTCCATCGCCCTATAAAATATGATAAGTGTGCCTGTTGGAATATATAATACATGAATAAGATAAAAGAGGGGATCGATTTGCTCAAAATGGGCCCTCATCGCTAAGATTCGAAATCCTTTAGTTCTTTTCCTAATGATAGGTCTTGTCGGATTTTGATTCCTATCAAAAATCCTAGTTAGCAAATATTTATACTTGCTCCTATTAGGGTAAAATAAACAAAAAAATTACAAAGTTACCATTAGGTAGCTGGTTTTAAAAATTACAATTACAAGTGCAAAAATGGTCTTCAAGTCAAGTGAACACATCATAGATCGTTGGATGTGACTTTAAAAAAATGTCCCACAAGTTGATCCTTAGTGCATGTTATTTGGCTATCCTGTAAAACCGATCAATATACTTGCTAAAGTGCAAAATCAAACATTATTAGATAAAATGTGGCCATATGTGGATGTTTGGGCTCATACATCCAAGTCAGGTTCCCCCACTGCTGGAACCGCAGGGTAGATTCCCATAATTTTCTCGGGCTTCTGAAAGATTTGTCCTTAAATATAAGGAGTCATCTCTTGGACTGAAATCCAATGTCTTGGTTTACCTGTTTGCCGGACTTTTGGAAAAACTAGAGGCATTTCTAATTTGTTCTTAGAAAGAGCGCACCTCATATTGAGACATAGGCGTTAAGACTATCTATGTACCATCCTTTCGAACATTTAAGTGTTTCTGAATCTGTCATGTATCACCTTTCTATCAAACAACTAGGGTCTACCCAACAATAAGTGAAAGGCGCACATAGGAAGCACATCGCAGATAATCTCATCACTGTATTTTTCTCCTACGCTGATTGGCACCTTTGCCTCTATGTAACATACAAACTACCTCGGTCATCTAACTAATGCAATTTATAAGGGCTAGGATGCGGGCTAGTGGCTAGTTGTAAAGTATCTACTAATGTAGCAGATATGACATTAGTGCAACTACCACTATCAATGAATAGTACACAAAGGTTACCTCGAATCCGATAAGGTGCATGGAACAGGTTCTCCCTCTGTATGTCCCTGGCATTTAGAGATAAAGTCAAAACTCTGTGCAACACATTAATAGGTAAGTAATGTTCACCCTTTTCATCCTCATGTGTCTCAGCGTTCTGATCATCATAGTACTCTTGCAAGGCCATGGATAGATTTGTAGGCTCGACAGCTTCTTCTTCATCTTCTTCTTCGGTGCCCTCCATAACTGTCATTACTCTCTTATTGGGACACTATGCAGCCATATGTCTAAATCCCATGCATTTGAAGCATTTAATCTGGCGCATCTTCCCACTAGTCGACTCCAGTACTGTTTGCCTAACTTCAGATCCAACTACCTCTTTGCCTTTCCTAGAAATAATTTTCTCCTTTTCTATGCTAGGGACAATTCTGTCTACTACCCTGACATGCTCGCCTGCTCCCTTTGGTCCACCCAATTGACCATCAGCCCCTATGGGTTTAGTAGTAGTACTAGGACTATTACTAATAACCCTGAATGGATTGAATCGCCTCTGCCTTTCTACTTTCAAGGCTAACTATATAGCCTCATCAAGTGTACTATACCTTTGCAGCTCAATAACATAGGCTATCTCGTACTTCAACCCAGATACAAAACGTGCCAGGGTTTGCTTAGGAGGCTCTACTGACCCGCACTTGATCATTAATGTTTCAAACTCCTGGACATAGTCATCTACTATTTTGCCTCCCTGTCTCAATGTTTGTAGACGTATAAATAGTTCTTGCCTATAGTGCTCAAGAGTGAACCTCTTCTTCAGAACCTTTTTTATGTCTCTTTAGGTGTGAATTTTAGCCTCTCCATCCCTTCGCCTGCTGATCACCAAATTCTTCCACTATAAGGTAGCATAACCTATGAACTCAACAGCAGTAAGACGAACTCTAGTGTTATCATCGATCTCATAATACTCAAAAAGGCCCTCAACCTTATCCTCCCAATCTAGGTAATCGCTTGTTGAACCCCTGCCATCAAATGAAGGCATTTACAGCTTCACATATTCTAGTCCTCTAGGTGGCTTGAAATCTCTGTTTGGGTAAGGATTAACTCCAAAGTTATCATCTCTCTCCTCTCTAAAGGCATGATGATCTCCTTCTACTCTCTTTCCCATGTTTCCACCTCTTACTGCTCCCTCCCTTTGAACGTTTTGAGGAGCTACTCCAGGTGGTGGTGCCCAAGGATTCGCCACTGGTGGTTGTGGCATCATCATCCTATCAATCCTTGTTGCTAGTGAAGCAACAATAGTGGTGAGATCCTGAAGTTGTTCCTCCAAATTTCTTCCACCTATAGTACGATGACCCTGTCCTCCACCAACTTGGTTATTGGCCTCATTGTTAATGCCCCCATTCATACTGTCATTCGACATAGTTGTGGATTTAATTTGTCGAAGTACAAATATAGTCTAAAATAATGCAGTACACTCCCTTCACTACACAACAACACTTTACCCGCCACAACAATCAAATCACCTACAAAATAAACACAAACCCCACTTAACTTCACACACCACGACAACACACATAGTTGCACACCCACGGTGCAACAAGCAACCAATGCAACACACACTTCCCACACTTCAATTACGACAACAATAAGTGGAAAAATTCTAAATAGCAAGTTAATGAATTCAACTAAGCAAGTGTTTAAGCATCAATACTCAATAACTTCCACACTTTAATGCTTGTTTTGAAATTCAAAATTTCCCACTATTATTCCCTTTCTAATCACGGTACAAACATACCTCTACTTCAACGTGCAATACCTTCTTCACAACACAACTCCACAACAATTTGCAATTCCCTTCACTACATACTCATACCGCCACACATACACAACACAAATATGATGCAACTCATTTCAAACCATAACACCACTTCACGTGTAGCACTTCCTCACCTCAATACACACAACACTTTACGACAACAATTTAAATACAATCTTAATGCAACCTTCTCTACAAATGGTAAGAAGCAATTTAAATTTAAATAACACTCAATCAATGCTACTCAATGACTTTCTTCAAACTTAAAAAAGGTGTTTGAATTTCAAGTATTTTCCTTATCACCACGCAATGCAAATTTGGAAATTGTAAAGGACAGTCTCAAATTCCAAAATTACAACAAGAAATCCACTTTTCTTTGTTCTAATTTCCACTTTTCCCAAATGATCACAAAGGATCACTACTTCTTCCTCAAGGCAAACTCAAGGAAAATAATGTTACCACAAGTATTCCACGTTCACTTCAATCAACAACAACAAGAATGCAACAAAATCCACAATCACTACTACAAATCACTTCAACAATTTCGGATCAAGAAATCAACTTCAAGAACCCTAATTGTTAAATGAAGCTCACGCAATTCCCTTCCTCAATTCCTATGTTTTGATACCAAATTATGATGTGCCTTAATAATTTAAGCACATGAACACAATCTAATTGAAGAATTCAACTAAACAAATTCCACAAAGTGGAGTGATGAAAAATGAATTCCAATTAAGCAAATGACCAAACAAAATTTGAACTAATGAGTATGTGATTGTTCAATGGAAAATCACGCAATTTACACTAGCAAGCAATTTCAAAATTGAAATGACCCAAATCTGAAAATTACATCCAAAATCACATGAATGAAAGTAACCACAAATTGTACCTAAATATGACTCACTAAACACAATTTGTTAACAATAAAAGCAAGATTGATATGACTTACAATCTCCTCTTATTGAATCTCGTCACAATTTAACAAGAATTGATAAGAGATCTTTGATTTGCAAGGCTCTCCCTCACAGCTTAAAGAGTGTATATTTTATCAAATCATCAAAAGCTCCCTAAAACCCTAGTTAGCAAGTATTTATACTTGCTCCTATTAGGGTAAAATAAACCAAAAAAATTACAAAGTTGCCATTAGGTGGTCGGTTTTAAAAATTACAATTACAAGTGCAAAAATGGTCTTCAAGTGGCCGATTCTTCAAGTCAACTGAATACATTGTGGGTCGTTGGATGTGACTCCAAAAAAATGTCTCGCAAGTTGATCCTCAGTGCATGTTATTTGGCCATCTTGTAAAACCGATCAATGTACTTGCTAAAATGCAAAATCAAACATTATTAGATAAAATGTGGCCATATGTGGATGTCTGGGCTTATACATCCAAGTTAGGTTCCCTCACTGCTGGAATCGTAGGGTAGATTCCCATCAACAGGTTGTTGAAGGCATTTTCTTTTTCTTCTTTTTTTTTTGCCTGGTCAGGGTCACGTGTAGTGCACGTGACCATCTTCTCCAATCAGCTCGATTAAGCAAAAGAGCTGACAAGGGTGCAGGATTTGTTTTTTTTTTTTTTCACTTTTTAATAGGATTTGATACAAGATTATCCAAAAGAACTTTCAAAATTCGTCTAAATCCTAAAGATTGACTAACAATGAACTAAAGATTTGATAAAATAAAATCCTTAGTAGTCCCTATCCATCTCGTTGGTTGAACATGATTTAACCTTATCCCGAGTGCCAATTGAGATTCAATTTACACCGTTATAAATAAGGGAGTTTGGGAAAAATGAAGAGGGGAGGAAAAAAACTAAAAAAAAAAAAACGAAAACTAGAACCCGTGGAAGCTTTCTCTCTCTAAGGCATCCATACCCGCGCTCCACCTTCTCTTTAGATTTCCTCTGCACTTATGCAACTACAGATCTCAATCTAGGTAGCAATAGATTCCTTAAGTGACATAGATTTAACAAAACTCCATCTTTGCTTTCAACAAGTTGGAGGTTGATGGATCAGAAAATGCAAATTTGGCCATCGACGAGTTACTTGTGAACCATTGCCTACGTCAGGATAAAGAAGAAACTATCGCCGCCACTATGCTTCTTATAGTTAAACCAGCTAGCTGAATCCTTCATGATGCTTCAACAACCACCAGAGATGCCTCACGCCATTACCCAGGTCCGCATCGATGACTCACGACCAAATCAGACTCCTATCCAAGCCCATAAATTCAACTCGAGTCCAAACCAACTTGCGCACCAGACCTTATCTAACTCGCAACCTAGTAAGTTTTTTTTTTAGTAATTAATGCTTAATTGATTATTAAAATAAACATTAAATAATAAAATAGGTATGATTAATAAAATTGGTATTAATAATGTAAATATAATTAGTTTAATGATCTTAGCTTAATTTATTTAATTTAGTTAATTTAGAATATATTTAGGAAAATTAATGACTTAGTAAAATAAGTAATTAGGAGGGAACCATTGTGTAGGTCTTAGGTGTTGCTGTGTAACTATTGCCTAGAGATGATTAGGTTCCCAATTAGTTTTTTTTTTAAATAATTAGTAGTACTTAGTCTATAAATATAAAGATATAAAAATTGAAAAGTAAAAAAAAAGAAAATTAAAAATGATTTATTATCTAAGATATGGTTTTATTATAAAAAATATATATAAAAAGATGTTTTCTTACATAGAAAAATGATTTTCATGAAATAAGATTTTAATTAATGTTTTCAAAACTAGAGGGTTTTAGTTTTGTTTTTCAAAATTGAGGAATAAAGTTTAGGTTTAGAATTTTTCTTTAAAAAAAATTAAAATGATAATAAACGTAAACCTAATCTATTTTCATAATTAAGATTAATCAGTTTATTAAAGTTTTATGAAAATAGAACTACGTTGGTTTAATCCTAATTAGCAGGTACATAGGCACCTACGGGATAACCACATATAAAATAATTAAAAAAAACGTTTTACTCTTTTCCAATTTCAATTTACCATATAATTTTTTTTTATAAAAAATGTTTTATCCTTTTAAAGTTTCAATTTATAATATAAAAACATAAAAATATGTTATCCTATTTTTTAGTTCAATTTTAATTAAATAAAAAATGCAAAAGTTTTATTCTCTTTTATTTTATTTTTAAATAAGAATAGAAAATTCATAAATAAAAAAATGATTAAATTTTTTTTCATGCTATTTTGATTTATTGTATCTTGCACATGTGATGGTGAAAGGAATTTATAAGTAGCTTTAAATTTATTTTCTTGAAAAAATAATAAGTGGTAACCATTTAAGTTTTAATGGGATAGCTCCCAAGTTTAGATTTCTGGTTAATATTTTTCCATTTTTTTTTTTTATAAAAATTCATAGACCAGTAGCTAGTAAGGTTAATCCACCTAATTAACCTTAACTTATCTTATTTTCCAACTTAGGTTGGTAGCGACTCTAATTTTTCTTAAAATAATTAAAAATATAGTTTTTCCTTAATTTTATTATCGAATAACTTATATTAAGTAGGTTGGACTTACTATGGGTTAAATTAAAGAAAAATCCAAAATTAGGCTCGACATGGACAATGTTGAACAAGAAGAGCAATCAACTCACTAAGATTTACTAATAAAAACATAAGCTAAGATACTAGTAATAGTGTTAAACTAACATTAAATACACCAATAATAGCTAATTAGTCTAAAACCAACTATAAATAGAAATTATGAGATTTTTAAGAAATGAAAGAATTGACTTTCTTAAGGGTTTTATCTAAAATGGTTTATTTATAGTGCTACCAAAATCTGTAATATTTAAGGATTTCATTAAAGCGAAGTCTTATAGAATGCTTACTTTTTGATATAGACGACTTCATTTAAATGGATGGAGGCTCCATTTGGATGAGTAAAGCAAGAGTGAAAGATAATGAGGGATGATTTCTTTTAAATGACATACAACTTCGTTCAAATGAAGTCGATTGGGGGCTTTTTGTATCTTCTAGGGTTGACTTTGTCTGAGTCTCTTTCGAACTCATTTGAACAAAGTCCTCTTTTCCTAGACCTCTCTCTTCATTTTGCTTTAATCTTAATCCATTTTAGCTTTAATCTTTCTTACAACCTTAGTGTCTTAAATGTGTGACAATTTTTGTGCATATACACTATGGAGCACAGAGAAATTATGATAAAACTTAGGTATGATCATGTATAAATGTGGCACATATTTCACTTATCATAGGTTCCAGGCGAGCCAACTTCTAGCTAGTAGGTTGTGAATACCCTTCTAGATCTCTACCATCTTCCTCATTTTATTTAAAAGTTTAGTTTTCCTAAACTTTTCTTTTGACCTATAAGGCAAGCTTTTAATAAATATTATTAGGTTTCTGTTCAACAGAATAAGTGTTATTCCCACATAAGTACCCTATGGACATAATTACTCAAATGAATGAGGTCTACTACTAAACTTTCTATGAATGTCTATTTTTTAACCCCCTAGCTTTACAAGGAAAAAAAAAGTTTTGAATGAAAAATCTCATCCATACATCTATAAGTTTCTAAGAAACATATATTTATTAAAGCAAGCTTAAAAATATAAGCCATTTACTCTTATTTAATGACATTATCCTAATTTTGGGCCTTAAAATTAAAGTTCAAATGATATGTAAGCAATTATAATCCATTACTAATAATTCATTACATAGTCAATTACAATTTAATTGCAAAATTGAAATAGTTTGACACTAAAGTTATCTATTCCATAAGAATTGTTTAGTAGAACTCTTTACCTAGCATAGAACTCTCTATAAAGTATCTTCCTATCATACCGCAATTTTGATTTTCTCTTTGTCAATCTTGGTATTCTCATACACCTCATTCCAAAACTCATTCAATTCATTAAGTTAGAGTGACTAATTGCTACTTATAGAATCCTTTTCAAAGTTTAAGAATTATATGATTCAGTATGCCTTATGCTCCAACTCTATTGGGAGGTGACACACTTTGCCAAAGACCATCCTATATGTGGACATGCCATTAAGGATTGTTACATGGTTTGCTATGCCTAAAGAGCATCATGCATAAAAGGCCATTCCTTATGTAATGTATTGACTATCTTCTCCAAAATTCGTTTAAGCTATTGATTTGATGATCAACCTAGCTAGTTGTTTGGAGGTGATAAGGTGTTGCTACCTTGTGCATCACTTTGTATTTAACAAGCAAGTTATTGAATTGTTTGTTACAAAAGTGAGTAGCTCATCGCTAATAATAGTGTGTGGATTCCTAACCTAGTGGAAATGTTCTTTTTCAAGAACTTTAGTACTTCTCAATTATCATTTGTTGCGATAACAATAGGTTCAACCCATTTCAATACATAATCGAAAATAACCAAGATGTATTTATTTGAAAAAGATGTTAGGAACGATCTCATGAAATCAATTCCCTACACATCAATATAGCTTTAACACCAAGACATCATTTTGAGGCATCTCATGTCTTCTAAAAATATATCTACTCTTCTAACAATGAGCATAAACTATAGTTATTGATTTACAATCCTTAAAGAAGGTGGTATGATAAAATTTGCAATAGAATACTTATCATTTAATCCTCTCAACACTAAATTATATATGGGATAGATGATTTAACAAACATAGTATCTATTTGACCGCACGAAATTTAAGCTGTTGAGTTGATTTTTTTTTACTCATAACATAATAAAAGTTTTGAAAAAAAAAAACTCTAGTAGATCAATATTCATCAAAATCAAATATAAACAAAGTAATTTTTTTGCCTCCTCACTTAAAATTTGGTGCTAATTTGGAATGCTTAATACATAATAAAATTTTCAAAATTTAATTATAAAAAAGACATTCCTACATACTCTATGATGCCCCCAAATAATAATAATAATAATTACATTATTGGATGAATGAGCAATGAATATAAAATTTAGGATGGAGCATAGTTTCATTCACTTATTGGGTTATAAAAGTGAACCATGAACCCAAGTTAAATTGTAAAATTAACTTAATACAAAAATAGATATGTGCACCTTTTTTAAAAAAAAGACACATTTGCACACGTTTATACAAAAATATTTGTGGTAATATAGCACATTTTGTCACTGTTAAAAACGTTTATTACTCATATTGTGAGTAAAGCAATATCAATTCAATACACAAATTGTGTACATGACAAATTGATCCATTTATCCAACCACCTTGATCTTTCCAATCTTTAAAAGAAGTTTCCTGAACTAGATTAAAAAAAAATAAAAGAAAAAACAAAGCATCAAGGTCATGCGTAAATGGTAAACTGAGTTCATTAAATAGAAAAAAAATAAATTATTTTACTCCTTTATCATTTGTTTCATTTACAAAACACACTCATGCATAATATAAATGTACGAAAAACTTAACATAAACGGAAACAAAGTGAAAAAAGAAAAAAAAAAACATTTTATAGCTTAAAGTGCTCTTAAAGCCGAAAAACTAAATAAAATTGGAACATGTACGTGGCATCATCCCCATTAAACATTAAAAAATTGCTCAATGTGCTCACTTGTCCAAATCTAAAAGGAAAAAAAAAAAATCAAACTATCTAAAGTCGACAACTTTCTTTTTCATTACATGCATACATATAAAGACCACGCACATGCCGATAATAAAATCTAAAAGAAAATAATATAATAAATTCATCAAAATATTTTCTATCATAATAACTATTGCTAGTGCATTAAACTTTTTTCTATACCTAATTACTTGAATTAATGGATGTGTAATAAATGTTATGTCCCCATTTTTTATTAAGAAAAAAAAAACTTTTTAGAATCCTTTAATGCTTAACAAGTTTTTTTTTTTTTTGGAAACCTCAAAGTTGAAAATTAAAAAAGTTATACATTGAAAATAAAGGATTAAAAAGGAATAGAACTAAATTCACATATTTTAATGATGTGAGGGTAGATTGATATGAAATTTTTATCTTGGACATTACAAGTAAATCATATCGATAAATATATAAGTTGTTGAATGAAGAAAATGCATTAAACTATATTTTGAAATATTTTCTTATTGACACATCTCATTCACCATAATGTATATTGATATGGAAACTTTAATCCTCAACGTTATATATAAATTATACACTCACATCACATTATTAACATGTGTCTAACTACTCTAATATATAGCGATTGTTCTTATAATCTAGTGGAATGAATGCTAATTAGTGAGATAGAATAAGTTTAAATTCTTCATTTCACATTTTGATCTCCAAAAAAAAAGAAAATTACTCTACTATGTAATCTATTATTGCTGAGGGTTGAGCGGGTAACCTTGTTTTATAGGGTATTGCAGAGGGCTAAAAATATTATGTAAGTATATTGGGTTAAGCCCATTGATTATTTAGCTTGACTCATTGGGCTAGGTGACAGGGCCTAATGAGTTTAGTCCAATTATTAGGATGACTTAGGGAGAATTGGCTTGATGGGCTTGAAATAAGGATCGTTGGACTGGTCCATCTGCATCCAACTTTTCTCAAGCAGGCTCATGTACTTATGAGGAAGGTTATCGACCTTAGGCCTATGATAAGCTTATTAGGATAACCTTAAATTAAGTAGACTCCATCTCACCCATTGATTGTTAAAGTGATCTAATGGATGTCATCAGGTCCAAGAGTCTATAAATACTCAGTCATTCCTCCTCATTAAAGGACTTTTTTCCCGAATTCTAGAGATTAGAGAAATGATGTTCCATTAAGAGTTCTCTATTCTCAAAGATCAAACAAGAGAATAGGCAAAGAATGATCTCCATTGTTCAAGAACTACAAGGTTGACGCTTAAGGTCCTCTTAGCTCCCTTGTCTATTACTTATGCATTCGAAATGTTTAAGATTGCATGTTCCGCCTCCCTATCACTCACTCCCTAGTCATCCCATCGCATGCCATCTTTGAATTCACGTGTAGTGCGATACACGCGTGATATGTACGTGACTACTCCTATCGGGACCCCTATCTACATTTTGGCGACTCCACTAGGGATAGAGTTAAGTGATAGAAGAGTAATGGCACCCCCTAAGAAGAGAAGACCATATGATAATATCTATCAAGAATAAGATCCTAACATTGAATTGATGGAGTAGAACCTACCTCAAATACTACAAAACACCAGTTAAGGCAATTCATAGCCTGAGACTCCCATAGATCCTGCATAAATGATTTAGATCATGTAGGGGAACACAAGGGTTCTTAATCAACTTATGACCATGCTTGCTACACTCATCACAAGGTTAGTTGCTACCGTTGCTATGCAACAAGGTGCGACTTTGCCAAACACCAACATTGCTACGCAATAAGGTGTCGCTCATGCAACTCTATCACATGCAGTTCTTCCTTTTAACCCTCTTACTAATGAGGAGAACATTCCTCAAGAGTAAACCACTTAACCAGATGATGCTTTTGGTGGATTTAGTCGTCAACCTACTCCCACACCTGCTTCCATGGTATCTACCCTAAGAACTTCCTTTGTAATAAAGGAAGACTTAGACATATACCTAAAAGAAATACAAACAAAGTCAATTGTGGAAGTACCAGAGTTAAGACTCCTTTACCATCAGCACATTAGTGAAAAACCGTATCCTAAGGACTATGTTAGTCCTAAGTTCATCCTGTTCAATGGCAAAAAATGAAGCACCAAAGAACATTTGCTTAAGTTTATCGAGACCCTGGAAGTATATAGGCTGGGTGATGACCTAAAACTCAAAGAATTTTCCAAATCACTAATTGAAAAAACATACACTTGGTATGTCAAGCTATTTCTGGAGAAATTCTTCTCTACTTAGTAATGGGTTACGATCACAGACATGGGAAGAACACGTCAATACCCTAATGAAGACTTAATGGATTATATAGAACACTTTAGGGAGCGCACACTTGACATCCAAGATATATGTGATGAGAGGAAGTTAGTGAAGATTTGTATCCAAGGGATGTTCATTAAGTACACAGTCTACTTAGAAAATCTCAATCTAAGTTCTTTTTTTGCATTAGTTAAGACTGTAAGGAGAACTAACAACTCCGATGCAAGACGATGAGGAGAAAATGGGAGGTTTGGGAAACGAGCAACATCTGCTAGCTTGGCCAAGTTGAGACCCTTAGAGACAATAAGAAGCTAAGGAACGATACATCATAAGGATCTACATCAATCCCCCCTTTCCTATGCCCAATGGGAAAGATACATGCTTTGTTTGACCAATGGTTACAAGATGGGAATATCAAACTCCCAAGAGTGGATCGTTTACCAATATAAAATGAGAATGATCCTAAGTTTTGCAAGTATCACAGATTTGTAGGTCACCTTACGAAAGAGTGTTGGACTTTGAAGAAGATTTTCAATGATAAGGTTCGTAATGGGGAACTTATCATAGAAAATAATGATTTTCATAATAATCCACTTCCTACACACAATAATCAAAGGGATACTACAAATGCCATCAGCTACAATCCTAGTACTAAAGAAGGAGATATGTTACATGCCGAGGTGCATAATGTACAAGAAGTTATGACTGGGAATAATGAGGATGCATGTATGCCTAAAGTAGTCGCCCTAATGAAGATGGCTAACTTTATAAATGTTTTTAACTTATTGGGGTTTAACGATGATGCATGTCTTGTAGCAATAACTGCCCATACCCAAATCGCGGAGAGACAATACGGGGAGTGTAGTCTAGCGCAGCCTGTACGAAGAATGGCAAAGGCATATGAGAATGCAATTCTCTTTACTGATGCAAACATATGTGTCAAGAATCCCAATCATAACCGTCCTCTTTATGTGGAAAGCATACTAAATGGGCATTCCATTAAAAAGACATTCATAGACAATGGCTCTTCTATAAACATAATGCCATTGTCTACACTAAAGGCTGTAGGTATAGACAACCAGCACCTAGTGAGACAACCTATTGTCATCAATAGTTTCACTGACAAATTTACAAACACAGTAGGGTATGTTAATGTGAGCTTTAAAGTGGGCCCTATACAGAGCTCCACACAGTTCCACATGATCGATGCACCCGTATCCTACCATTTATTGGTTAGAAGAAAGTGGTTGCACGATTACAATCTCATATCCTCAACATGGCATCAGTGCATTAAGAGCTATTGGAAGGGAAATGAAATATTTATTCCTGTTATGAAAACCTACACTCTTTGATAAATATGTCAAAGAGGGAGAAACTGCTATCGCAACACCCTTTGGCACACCACTACCCATTTGGGAGGAGACTCAAGAGAAGCCTACGAGAAAGAAGAAAATGCGAGGCTTTCGTAGGGGCCAAAAGAAGCAAAGGAGGAATGAAGTAATAGAAAGTTTCATAAGAGAAGATGGGCAGAGGGTGTACTATTTATGATGGTCTTTGAGATTTGAAGGAGATGGACCCGAAAAAGCTTGTTCATTTTCTTTAGATGCCATACCATATAAGAACAACCCCCCCCCCCCCCCCCCCCCCAAAGATGCAAGATTAACTTAAGCTACAAGTTGATGAAATTGAAGAGTTAGATTTAGCGAAACCAAAGGAGTCTCCGATACCTATCTTCATTGGTAAGAATCTCTTGCAAGAGCTTAAGGTCGACCTAGAGGAATTGCTAAGGAAGTATAGAGACGTATTTGCATAGACTTATGATGAAATGCTAGGATTGGACCCCGCTTTAGTGGTACACAGATTGAACATTGTAGCTAAGGTTAAGCCAGTAAAACAAGGACAATGAATTTTTTACCTAGAAGTTGAGGTCTAAATCAAAGAAGAGGTTGAGAAGTTCCTCTAAGCTAGCTTTATCAAGCCAATTGAGCACCCCTTATGGTTGGCTAATATCGTGCCAGTTAGGAAGAAAAATGGCCAAAGTTTGAGTCTTTACAGATTTTCGTGATCTTTACAAGGCTTGCACAAACGATAACTTCCTATTGCCAAATATTGATATGTTAGTGGATGCCATGGCTAGACATTTGTTGTTCTCGTTTATGGTTGGTTTTAATGGCTACAACCAAATCAAAATGGCCATTGGAGACACTGAATGTATTGCTTTTAGGACATTAGTTGGGAATTTCTACTATACAGCCATGCCCTTTAGGCTTAAGAATGCAAAAGCTACTTACCAAAGAGCAATGACTGCCATTTTTCATGATATGATGCACGACTTCATGGAAGACTATGTGGATGACATTGTTATCAAGTCAAGGTATGCGTTAGATCACTTGATACATCCGCAGAAGGTTTTTGAGTAGTACTAGTTGTATAAGCTATACATGAACTTGCTAAAGTGTGTCTTTGGTGTAGTGTCTAGCAAATTCCTTGGTTCTGTAGTTCATAGAAAAGGGATCGATGTCGATCCAGCAAAGGTGCAAGCTATACGATCCATGCCTTTACCCATTAACTCGAAGGAATTAAAAACATTCATGGGAAATGTCTCTTATATCAGGTGATTCATCTCAACACTAGTTGAGATCTCTTATCCCTTACAGCAGCTCATGAAGAAAGGAGCAATATTTGAGTGGGGGCAATTACAAGAGGAGGCCATTCAGAAGGTAACGAATATTCTTACATCTCTACATACCATGGCAATGCTTGTTAAGGGTTTACCAATGATTCTCTACTTGATATCAACTGACAAGTCCATTAGAGCTTTACTTGCACAAGAACTTGAGGGAAGGGAGCGACATATATATTACCTAAGTCGATCCCTCCAAGGGAGTGAAATCAATTATTCAGCCTATGAGAAGCATTGTCTTATGCTGATATTTACTACATAGAAGTTGCGTCATTACTTCTTGGCACATAAAGTCAATCTTGTCACTCACCCCAACTTGATAAAGTACTTACTATCATAGCCAGCCTTATTCGGATGGATCGCAAAATGGTTACTTCTCCTATCAAAGTTTGACATTACGGTTATGCCATCTAAGGCTATTAAGTCTCAAGCTTTAGTAGACCTCCTGGCTCATTTTCTTATGGCACATGAAACCCACACCACAGGTACAATCCTAACAGAGTTTCATAAGGATCCCATGAGGATAGAATTGGCGAGGAATGGCAAGTACAATTTGATGGCTCATCTACTAGTACCGAGAAAGAAGCTGAGGTAATATTGATAACCCTTGAAGGCTAAGAGATATTGCTAGCATTTAAGCTAGATTTCCATTGCACCAATAATTAGGCTGAGTACGAGGCTCTACTACTTGGACTCATTTCGGCACAAAATGCTAGGGCATCTCACTTGTGCATTCGTGGTGATTCAAACTTGATTATCAAACAAGCCAATGGTGAATTTGCTCTCAAAGAACCAACACTAGTGTCTTACAAGGCTGCAATGCAATCTTTGGTTAGCAAATTCAATTCAGTGAGATATGAACATACCAAGCGATCGGCCAATCGTTATGCGGACGCACTTGTAACTTTGGCATCCAAAGTTGCTATTCAAGCCAAAGAAGATGGTTTAAATATTCAAGTTATTAGAAAATTTGTTCCATACACAACTCTATAGTTGCTAGAGAAGGAAGAAGAAACGCTAAATGATTGGTGCACTCCCATTAAAGGTCCGCTAATGCATCTTAATGCAGCTTCTATGGCAACCTTAAAAACTTTTATCCTCATTAATGGCATTATGTACGTTAAAGGTCCAGAAGGCATCTTATCGCGATGTATTTGCACAAAGCAAGCATGCTTAATGTTGGACAAATACTACAAAATCTAGTGTAGAGAGGAAGGCCCATCCCTGTATCACCACATACAACGTACAGGGTATTACTGGCCAACTATGGCCAAAGATGCTTCTCAAATGCAAATGAGTTATCTAAAAAGCTTTGAGATTCTTGATCAAGGATAATGCAACTTCATGGCAAGTGCTAGCGATTGGAGACGCCCTTACATAGACTATCTGCAGAACGATACCTTACATATGAATAGCATTGATGCTCGTATAGTAAAATGCAAGGTAAAGAAGTATATCATGCATGAAGACCAGCTATACAGGGTATCATTCATGGGATAACCCTTTAGGTGTGTCGCACCACTCGATATGGAGACTATACTAGCTAAAGCCTACTTCAAAGATGGTGGAGAACATCAAGGAGGAAGGAAGCCGTATTATCACCTATTGAGCTTGAGGTATTGCTAGCTTATAATGGAAAATGATGCATTCAACTTTGCCAGGAGGTGTGTCGTGTGCTAGCAACACGGGAATGCCATCCATGCTCCCACCGTTGCATTGCATAGCTTGACTACCTCGTAGCCTTTCTATATGTGGGCATTCGACTTGATGAGCCCAATAAATCCACCATTTAGGGGATGCATTTCGATCTTGGTAAGTACATAATGCTTTACCAAGTGGGTGGAGGCAATCTCGTTAAAGAATGCTACAGGATAAGTAGTGGCAAGCTTCATGAAAGAACATGTTATCTACCACTTTGGAATCCCAAAGTGCATTCTTTTAGACAATGGTATACCCTTTATTAACTTACACATACGACAATTATTGGCCTCTTATGGTATTGATCACATGAAGTCCATACCTTACTACCTACAAAGAAACTGCTAAGCATAAGTAACGAATAAGACTCTTCTAAAAGTAGTTAGTCGTATGGTGCATAAAAATCACAAAGAATGGCATGATAAGCTACCATTGGCACTATGGGCATACATGACATCTAAATGAAGCCCTACTCAGGGTACCCCTTTTTCTTTTGTATATAGATGCGAGGCGATGATGCCTATAGAAGTTTTGGTCCCATCTGTAAGATTAGCCATCAATGCTGAACTAGAATCGAATACTTTACGTATGCTTGATCTTAAAGCTCTAGAAGAGAGACGAGACACCGCCAATCATCACCTTGCTAACTATCAATAGCGGTTAAGTGTGGCTTATGATCGTTTGGTCAAGAAATGGTCCTTTCAGCAAGGTGACATTATACTTCATGCAACAGAGCATGTGTGGTGAGGTATTCTAACACCAAAGTTTATGCCAAAGTGGGAAGGCCCCTTCATCATTCATGAGGTCCATGATAGTGGTTACTGTAAGCTCCTGAACCCAACAATTGATAAAGTTACTGCACCTATCAATTTTCAATACATTAAACAATTTCATATGTGAAATGAATGATGTATTTGTAAATTATCATAAATTATATGCATGGCTCACACTATTAGAGCCTTTTCAATGCTTTTCTCTTTAATACTCACTTATCTTGTTGTTGAAAAGTTAGAGAGTTATCTCCTTAATGCACAACATGATTGACTATCACCTCTTACGTTGCTGTCACATGGTCAGAGCAAGTTCTCCTAAGTGCGCAATGAAATAGTTAGCCCACAAAAAACATATATAGAAATTTAGAAATGAAGAATAAATGGTTATATATTGGGTAATACCCTCTTAACTATTAATGCTAGTATGTTGAACTATGCAAATAAATACCACTATCGCTGTTTAAGTGCGATTGATCTCTTCAACCATTTAACATATTGTTGCTAGCAAGTGAAAGCTTTATTCCGATGTGCGACATAATAACTTAACTAAGTAATGTGATTGTGAATAACATTACTCATGGCAAGTATATGCAAATAAGTAATGATTACGCATAGAAGAAAAATAAAGACAAATAATATTATTGATTTCAATACAATACTTTGGAATGAAAACAAAAGCATAGTCATGCTGAACTATAGAAGACAATCTAGGCCTATTGAGGACTTAAGATCTGAATCTCGTAAAACTGTCTTCATCTCAAGATTGGTTGCTTTAACTGCTTCTTGTAAATCCTGCGCTTTACTCATCGGTTCATCATGCCGCCTCTTGACAGTATAGTAACTTAACAACCTTTTGGTTTTAGCAACAACTGGCTTTAAGCTGTTAATCTTGAATTTTAAAAGGTCAACTCCCTTAATGCATTTAATCGCTTACTCAAGTTCTACCTCTAACAGGGAATTCTAAGGCCTGTTAAATAATAACACAGTCTCCCTCAACATCTTCACCATAGTGCAAGTTAGCCTAGCCCCTAACACAGGAGACTTAGCCTAAAAGTCTCTGTCCATAGCATCAAGGATCTCCAATGAGTCTAATAGCCAGAAAGGCATAGTGAATTCTTGAAAGGATGTAGTCTCCTCTATCGCAGCATAAACCCTTTGAGTTGTTTCGTTGTCTCGAGGAGACATCGTAGTGACTGGGGGAAGAAGGATATCCATGGAGCTATATACAACTCATCTTCATATGTGGCCGAGCAAAGTGGTGCATTGGCATGGTCACCAGCATCATTGTTATCATTATCTTTGTTTATCTCTATGACTGGCTCATCGGTACTAGTAGTAAGTGCTTTAACTTCAGTAGAGTCGTGCAACTCTTCAATGTCATCATCATCCCTTCTACCATCTTCAACTGGTGATTCCGCATAATTCACTAAGTTTTGATTATTATCAACTTGAATTGAAATGGTCGCTGAATTAGTATAAGTGCTCGAGTGAACTTTAGAGCCCATCTTAACCTGCGCATATATAATAGATAAGGGTGGTTAATAAAAAAGAATACATGTACATACATAATAATAAGAAATATACAAGGATGCTACCTCATGAATAAAGGTACGCTTGGCCTATCTACTAATTATCAATGGAAGAAATTAGAGTTTATTCTTAGAGGATCTCCTTGATCCCACATCGATAGGAGATGCTGATCGCCGATCCACCTATTTAATAGCCTCTTGGAAATCACTAGTAGGTTTAGGTAGTAATTTAAGTTAAAACTCCCAACGGTACACAGTGGGCATACGAAGTGTATTATCCACTGAAGCAAAAGCATATGCTCGAAAGTCTTGCAAGCAGTTCGACCAATATGTTAGCTAGCCAAGAGAAGTAACCTCGGAGTGACTTATAGAAGGAAAGTATATCTGACACACTTTTGGATGAATATTTCTACATTCACCTGGCGAGAGTGACCAACAACACAACTTAAAGTTGTTAGTAATATTAGTCACATGGGGTACCCTTTGGTCAAACCCAAGTTGGTGTGCAACCCTGTGAGGAGAATATATTATAACCCTTTGCATAAGATAGCACTTAGAGGAGTCTTTTTATTTAAGAGGGAGGGTAGACTTCTTAGTGTACACCATAGAATAAATCTTGCCTCAAAATTGTGGAGGCCCTTATGCCTATCTACTAAAGTTACCTCATCATTTGAGTTTGGAGGATATAATTCAATCTTGTCTTCATAACTAGCAAGCCGTTTCACATAAGGGCAAAATGTAAATTTTGACTCAATGTTGGTAAGTTGCAAAAGTGCTTGCTCAATAGTTCCTTCAACCTGAGCCCATGCTCTAAGAAGAGCAAGGTTGGATTTAGCATTATTGAGAGGAGGTGTAAAGTGTTTCCAGAACTGTTTGCAAAAGAAGAGTTGGAGAAATACCAGGTCTACACGTGATACATTCACATAGTGGCCCTTTGAATGAACGGAAGCCTTGTGGTACAGATCTAAGTGTCGATATAAAGAGCCTAGATAAAAGGGACCGAGTGCGAAGCACTCACCTTGAGCAATTTGTATGGCTAAGAAAAATAGCTGGGGGCTCACACCTTCTTCTAGTCCACCAGGGAACACAAATAAGGATAACCAATATGCTATAAAAGTTGTAAGCTCATACCTGCAAAAATGATAAAAAAAGTGAGAGAGCTATAAGTACACGACTATAAAAGGTATACTCGAAAATGGATATGAATACTTACTCCTGTCCATGACTCGAGCTAGAAATCCGAGGTTTATCCTTCCTTTGCTCCTAAAAAAAAGTATGCAAGCCAGGAAGAGAAACATGACTTTCTCTTGTTGTTACGAATAGCTTTCAAGGCATCTAGTAAAGACATTTGAAAACTATGCTCCTTAAGTGTTGGAGTGTTTTTTAGAGATAGATGATCGCTTGCCACACTTCTAACCCGTCATATGTGGGAACCACAAACGGGTAAGAATAGTAATAGCACAGAAGACGCCAGCCTTTTCCAAAAGAGTCACATATTCCGACTTTGAGATAATATGTTCTACCCAAAATTTCCACCCGGAGGGTGGTTTCTTGAGGAACGCAAACTGGGTAGTTGAAAGGGGTAGTTCCTTTCTTTCATTCCAAAAGTGCAAAATTGAACTTGTGTTAATGGCGTCTCTTGAGCTAGCATAGGGCTCACATCCGATAAAGGGAAGCATACCATCAATGCGAGCCATTGCACATAGCTCCTAACATTTGACTTTGTCCCAGAAGGTATCTTCAGAGATAGTTTCATCCAACTATACATCCTAAAAACTTGAGATCGGCGGTGGATGCCCATCTAAGTGCACTAGCAGGTCTTTTTGCTTAATCACTTCTGTATTTTTCCCCATCATTCACAGTATTACCAATGTCAGGACAGAACTTGGAATTATAAAAAAAAAAAAAAGGGCGAAGAAAAATTACATGTATATATATAAAAACTATATGCTTTGATTGGTCATAATCTTAGTTAAGCTCCTTGATTGGAGCACACCCCCAACCAAAGTACCTACATTTTTGGCAAAGGTTTACATTGAAGTTGATAGACTGGGTGAAGAGCTAATCAAGAACCCAGTGAGGTCGTTGCCAATGTTATTAACTTGTATAAATGGTTTATTTTTTAGATTGGAGGAATCTATTAGTTGTTTGTGCTTGCTAAAATGGAATTCTTCTGTTGAGGAAATTTTCTCTTCTTCACTTGCGTTTGAGAGACTGCTAGAGGTAAATTAGGAGGGATCTCAGTGGACCAACTATGAAATTGGCGATGTTATCAACTTGATTTACCATAACCTATACAAGCTTGATTCTTATTTATCATCTAATATTTCCAAATACAAGAAGCTAAGAAGAGTAACTCTGTATTGGGTACGCTATACATGCGGAGCCATCAGTATTGCTGCTTCTTTAGCATGGCTTGTTAGGCATAGTAGCTTAATGAGAAGTTTTGACATCGACAATTGGATTTATGAAGTGAGGGACTCAACAATTAACTTTTACAATGATCATGTTGAACAATCGGGAGATTGTGAAACATCATGCTAAGAAGACAAGTTATTTTTTGTTGCTGATTTCTAGTCTAATCCTTCCTATTACCCTTACGAAGATTGCAAATTTTGGTTCTCTTCCTACCTAGGATACTATTCAATCCACTGAGATGTCAAGTCCTTTCTCACATCTCATCTTCAGTTTGTACTTCAGTCTCTCCTAAAAATACATAAACTATTTCAAACCCATCAGCCATCAAGGTATACACAAGGAGACTAAAAATCCCTACGCAAAGTCAGTCATGTCCTCTAGAGCCTTTGGTCCAATTAACAATTGAAAGTGATTCCAAAGTTCAAAGGGAAGAAGAGGTGGATTTGACTTTTTCTTTAAGAAAAGGAAAGAGGGTATGTACACAGTGTTTAATTCTAATTACTTGACATAATCAAAATTATCTCCTACATATAGGGCATGTATTGCGAAAGTTTAACCAAAAGAAATTCCGAAATATATGCAGGAGGTTATGAAAATGTTTAAATGGAGAGAGGCAATGTTAGAAGAGATGATGTGCCTTAATTCCAAAGCACATGAACACAACCAATTGAAGAATTCAATCAAACCAAGTTCTCAAAATAGTGTGATGAACAATTGCCAAGTGAACACTAATTGTATGAACAACTTGCTCTGATACTAAAAAGATGATGTGCCTACAATTTAATTGCCAGAACACCAAATCTAATTGCTCTAATGGCGTGAATTCTACTTTCCACGTGAACCCTAATTATACAAATCAATGTGTTCTAATCACCAAAATGATGACATGATTCAAAGGAATTATATTATAAATCAATGATAGGAGAAACCAAGTATCCAATTCCAATCAAAGGCACAATCCTTAGCTAGTAAGATGAACCCTAAATTGCGTGAAATTGGATGAAAAGAACAATTAATTCCTTACCAGATATTACTTACTAGTTGGAATTAGGTTTGATCTTGATGTTGTTGATATTACGCACAACAAAAAATCAAAATCCACTTGCCACAATTCAAAGGAGAATTGAGAAGAGTATGAGATGTGAAAGGGGCAAATTTCCACAACAACAAAATGTCAAATATGTGATGTTCAAAAAGTCCCTTACAAACCCTAGTTAGCAAGTATTCTTACTTGCTCCTATTAGGGTAAAAACCACATGAAAATTACAAATAAGCCACTTAAGTAGCTGGTTCCAAACAAAACATTACAAGTAAATCAAAAGTCCAAAAAGTGAGTAAAAGTGGCCAGTTTAATAATAAAATACAAGTACAAAAGATGATCTTCAAATGACTGGTTCTTCGATTCATGGGAATAATTTGTTGGTCCAATTCATCTTCGGTTTATGCCAGTCCATGAATAACCCACAAACTGAGTTTTAGTGAGTTTGTCCATCGCCTTGTAAAACCCGATAAGTATGCCTACTGGAATGCACAACAAATAAGTAATAGAAAAAAAAGTTAGTATAGAAATATTTACGGGGTCGGTTTGTTCAAATAGGACTCTCATCGCCAAATTTTGTAATCCTTTAGCTCTTGCCCTAGTGATAGGTCTTATGGGATTTTGATTCCTATCATCTCCTCGGGCCTCAAGAAGATTTGTCCTTAAATCTGATAGGTCAAATGTAATAGAGACTCTGTATCCTCATAGCAAGTTATTTATAAAATTATCATCGCAGTATCCCAATATATGAAATACCACAAGGAGTGGTTGCTTTCGCCTCTCTATCTCTAGGATATATCTCGTCTGCAACACATATAAAGGTCCATCATCCACTAAGACCTCCCCTATCTTAAATTGTTCCACCGATATTGTTTTCTCCTTTCCTGTTTCACTTATATGTTTTTGAACCTCTTGGCCCTCTAATGGTTTGCTCAACTGACTATGACCCTTAAGAACCTCTGATGGTTAACACATCTGCCTTTGAACAGTTTGGTCATCTGAAGGTTGGCTCATGTGACTATGAACCTTAGGAATCTCTGATGGTTGACTTATTTGTCTTTGCATCTCTTGGACCTCTGATGGTGACATAGAGTTCAATACTATATTTTTATCATCCTGTTAGAACATATAAGTATTTCTATACCCATCATGTAAGACCATCTTGTCATATAACCACGGCCTGCCAAGTAATATATGGGATGCACACATGGGTGGAATATCACATTCAATCTTATCATAGTATTTATCCTCTATATTGAAAGGTAACCTAGCTCTTTGGGTCAAATGAAGACTCCCCTACTCATTCAACTAATGTAATGTGTAGAATTCTGGATGTGGGGTAGTTATAAGTTGTAATTTTGATACTAATGAGGCTACCACAACATTAGTACAACTACTACCATCAACAATAATAACACATAGGTTACCTTGTACCCTATAAGAAGTATGGAACAAATTTTTCCTCTAATCATCATCCTTAGTTGTAAAAGAAGTCAACGCTCGGCGTAATACATTAGTTAACAAAAACATTTCACTTGACATGATTGTTCACTACTTCACAAACCAATATAACCCTATACACCCACGGTGCAATTAAGCAACCAATGCGACAAATACTTCTTTACACTTCAATTATAGTAAAATAAATGAAGCAACAATTAAACACTTCAAAGTAGTTAAGTTATTGAATTCAACTAAGCAAGTGTTTAAGTAATAAAACTCAATAACTTTTACACTTAAATGCTTATTTTTGAATTTCAAACTTCACTACTTAATTTCCTTCTTTAGCCATGGCACACACACACTTTAGTCTCCACATGCAGCACCTTACATACACACAACTCCACAAATTCACACCGCTACACACACCACACTCATACACGGTGCAATCACTTCAACCACCACTACACACACATAACACCTCACTCTGTGGTGCTATTACCCTTCACTTAATATACACAACACAACTCTAACAACTCAATAAACTCCTTTACACCACAACTCATACACATACAACACGGCAACAAATTCAAATGACACCCTTTAATGCAACTTTCCCACAAATGGTAAGAATCAATTTCAATTTCAAATGAAAAATAATCAATACCACTCAATAACTACTTCAAGTTAATGGGTGTGTTTGAATTCAAATGATTTTCTTTCTTCTTTTTTTTCACACTAACTCAAATTTGAAAATTGTACACTTCCACTTCTAAAATACATAAGGAAACACACGACACACTCCACAAGTTATTTCAAATTATGGAATTTCAAATTCAACCAACTTTCCTTCTTCCACACACAAGGAGCTCACGCCCAAGATATTGATCACTAAAGGTCAAATATGAAATTGTAAGTTGCACTCTTCTATTTCAAAAATTCTTACAAGGATTCACTTCTCTTTTATCACAAATATTGTATTTCCAATTCCACAACAAACACTAGGAAATACACTCTTTACTCCACCAATTCCTTTACGGTAAAGTCAAAAATAGAGAAGCTACAACAAGAAATCCACTTCTACTATAACAAACAACAAGTATAACACCATAACAACACAATCAAGTACTTCAATTTCCACCTCAACACTTCGGATCAATAAGTAGAAATTCAAGAACCCTAATTCAAGTTGTGATGATCATGAAAATTCCCTTCTCAAAAACCAATGCTCTGATACTAAAAAGATGATTTTCTTAAAAAATCCAAGCACATGAATACAACCAATTGAAGAATTCAATCAAACGAAGTTCTAAAAATGGCATGATGAACAATTGCCAAGTGAACCCTAATTATATGAACAACTTGCTCTGATACTAAAAAGATGATGTGCCTACAATCTAATTGCTAGAACACCAAATCTAATTGCTCTAATGGCATGAATTCTACTTTCCACGTGAACCCTAATTATATAAATCAATGTGTTCTAATCACCAAAATGATGACGTGATTCAAAGGAATTATATTATAAATCAATGATAGGAGAAACCAAGTATCCAATTCCAATCAAAGGCACAATCCTTAGCTAGTAAGATGAACCCTAAATTGCGTGAAATTGGATGAAAAGAACAACTAATTCCTTATCAGATATTACGCACCAGTTGGAATTAGGTTTGATCTTGATGTTGTTGATATTACGCACAACAAAAAATCAAAATCCACTTGCCACAATTCAAAGGAGAATTGATAAGAGTATGAGACGTGAAAGGGGTAAATTTCCACGGCAACAAAATGTCAAATATGTGATCTTCAAAAAGTCCCTTACAAACCTTAGTTAATAAGTATTTATACTTGCTCCTATTAGGATAAAAACCATATGAAAATTACAAATAAGCCACTTAACTGGCTGGTTCCAAACAACACATTACAAGCAAATCAAAAGTCCAAAAAATGAATAAAAGTAGCCGGTTCAATAATAAAATACAAGTACGTGAGATGTTGTATCAAAATAATACATGGGATGTTGTGAATTCGCTAGTGGGCAAGAAGTTAGTTGGTAGCAAATGGGTGTTTTAGTATAGAGCATAGATCAGATGGAACCATTAAGAGATATAAGGCCCGTCTGGTGGCTTAGGAATATACTTAGACGTATGTGATAAACCATGAAAAGACTCTTGCTCCTGTAGCTAAACTAAACCCCATTAGAGTTATTTTAACTCTAACAACAAACTTACATTGGCCTCTATATTAGTTAGATGTTGAAAATGCCTTTTCATATGGAGATCTAGAAGAGGAAATCTATATGCAAATGCCACTAGGATTTGCTACAGACGGGAGCATAAGTAAGGATGCCAGAGCGGAGAGAGGAGGTAGAATTGCTCGTGTGCAAAGGAGGTTACTGCTAGGAGTAATTGAAAAATGGGTAATGGAATACCGAGTCTCAGTTGATCAAGGATTGGAAAATGATGCTCAATGGATGTATGGTTTGATGCTATACGGTCTAGACCGATTGTACCATGCTGTTGAGCGGCATGAAAAGGAACTGGTGAATGTTATTGGTTGAGGCAGGATATTATCAATTTAGCTAAGCTTGGTCTTCAGACTACGTACAAGTTCAAGGTTACTTCTCGAATGGAGTGAATATATGACTGCTTGCTTCCTTCACCAAGACGCCAATAATGGCTTAAGTATTCATTTTCTTCCCTTCATCCCCCTTATGTTGGATATAAATTTAGCAGAGGGGATGCCTTAATATTTCTTATGTTCTAGATGAATGTTCTTATGAAGTAGGGGAGGAATTAATAGCGGAAGGGATGTCTTAAAATTTTCTTTCGGAAGGCTTTACATGGATATTCTTATGGTGGAGAGGAGCGATTCATAGCGGAGGGGATGTCTTAATATTTCCGTTGGGAGGTTTTAAATGGATGTTCTTATGATGGAGATGAGGGATTTATAGGGATGAGATTTTGGCTTATCTTCCAAAAGAGGAATTAGAGTGATTGTGCATTGCAGTATATGTATATCAAGCATATGCATATTCTCTCAATTATCAGCAGGAGAAAACCAGAGCTTGCAATTACGTCTCGTCGAATTTTAGAGTCGGAGTCCTCAAGATTTATTGTTCTCGTCATAAAGATGCGTAGAACTTATGTTTGTTGAGGAAATCCGCTTCTGTCTATTTACATCCAGAATCGTATGCATGCATTGGATGTGAAGGAGTTCGCCAATCTGACAAACGAGGAGTACGTCTCTAAGAATCGGGTTTTCGATTTTTTTTGCTAAGCACCCGAATTGGGGATAATGAGGGATTGAATTCATTGAGCTTCACATATTTGACTAAAAAAAAGAAAAAGAAAAGGATCATGAACAAACCTGTTGCTTACTACTCCCAAGACCCAATTGTGTCTCTTTTTGCTCGAAGTTGCCCGTAGAGTGAATTATTATTTGACCTGCAAAGAAATCAACAATCAAGATGATGGTACAAGCAAATTAAAAAAAGAAAAAGAAAAAAAACAATAAATACGAAGGAAGGCATGAAGGAAACTTGATGTCCCTTGGTTTGGAATGGATAAAAGCTAATGGCCATAGTATTTATATATATACATATTGCTAATTGTATGGATGGAAGATGATGAAGCTCAAGGATTTAAATTTGAAAATTAATGGATTTAGCCGATCTTATTAATAATTAAGGATTGAATTTGATGTTTGTTAGGATATAGTAATAAAGCTCAAGGATTTAAATTTGGCCATTAATGGGTTATAATGATCTTATTAATATGTAAAGTTGGATTTGATATTTATGGAGATATATTAGAATAGGAAGTTGAATTCTTGTTGGGATGTATTTAGCTAAGTGAAGAATTAGAAAAGATTTGAAAAAAAAAAAGATCATCTTTCCTATTTTGATAGATTTCAAGCAGAAAAGAAGATGTAGACGATTGCAAGTATACAACTCATGGTTTCTTTGTTTGATACAACATCAAGAAGACATATCACAAGAAATACAACTTCACGTTGTCTTAAGCATTAAAATAAAAAGGGGGGGTGGAAAATAAATGTGATCTTCCATTAGAGATTTGAAGTAGTTTAAGATATATATATATATATATATATATTGTTTAGTTTAGTAATATATCCAAGATATACGATATGCTAAGGTAGAGCCAAACATGAAGCTATTGCTATTATCCAGAACTTTAGCTTATGTCAAAATTAATGTACATAATATATGGATTTACTGGTTCATTTCCACAAATTGGAATCAACAAGTCAGCTGAAGTCATTACTAGAGAATTAAGATATTGAAGACAACTTAGCGAGCCAAATACTCCACAAGGATGAAATATATATATAAGAATTGTTTATTAAAGAAAATTTATGCATATGTTGTCTTAGGGGCAAGGTAACTTTGATGAGCTTAAGGGAGACACGCGCAATTAAATGGTGTTGTAAGCTTACACACTAAAAAAAAAAAAAACCCTAAATTATATGCAGCGTTGGCTCCTACCGGGACCCCCCATTTACAGGTATTTATCAATATTCTACTTGACTAAATAGGTTCTGGGCAGGTATTGGGAGTTATAGGATAGGCTTTTTATACCATTTTTTTTTTTTTGGAACTTGTTTCTATAAGGTAAGATACGGGAATGAAGTTCTCTTGCTTTGTAGATATGAATATGAAGTTTTCCTACCTTATACCTATTATAAAACCTATACTCAAAAGTATATAAGGTACATATTTTAAAGTACCATGTATCTACCTTATAAAAAAATATTAAATAATATTAATAAATAAATAAATACTAATAATATTTTATTTTTCAGCCAATGAATGTTTTAGTAAAAAAATAAAAAATAAAGAAATTTAAGCCCATAAGTTAATAATTTAAATGGTTAAATTAATATTGTCTTTCTTACTTTACGTTTTGCATTTTGTCTTTGTTTTTCCGCCATTTTCATCTCCAACTTTATATTTTCTATTCTTTTATTTTTTTTTCTTATTTACTAAATAGTAAAATCATATAAATTTCTAAGAATAATGAAGAGAGAATTTTTTTTAAAAAAAATTTACCAGTTTTACAACATGTTCTATAGGTTTTGCATTTGAAGAATTTGTAATATCACATATAAATTATTTTTTCAATATTACATAAATTTAAAATTTATATGAAGAAAAAAAATTACACAAGGTATAAAGTAGTTATAAGGTGTAACAAGGTAATTTTCTAGTTTCAAAATTTAGGAACTTATATTTTACAATGTAGGGTAAGGTACAAATAGAGTCTTATACTCTACCCACCTTATACTTGCTTACTCATCGCTCTAATTATTGCTAATTTTTGGTTTGAATTATGAAATAGAAATAAAACTAAAGTCATATATTTTAATGGCATAAGTGTAGATTGATACTCAAGTTTTACCCTCAATATTATGTATAAATAATATCGACAAATATATAGATTGTTGAATAACAGAAAGCATATCAAACCACACTTTAAAGTACTTCCTTATTGACACAATTCCTTCACTATAATGTCGATTGACATAAAAAATTTTATCTTGAATATTACACATAAATTATACCAACAGAAATATAAATTGCTAAATAACGTACATTAAACCATACTTTGAAGTACTCTTGTTGACATAACTCATTCACCACATTTGTATTGCAAATAATGTGTTTTCTTTATCAATGGAATTTCACATGTTGTGCTTGAGATATTACTATAGTTTATTTAGCTAATATTTTATTTGAGAATTTGTAAAATTTGAAATGGTATAGCCACTTTGTAAAATCAATTAATAAAATTGTTAGTTTAAAAGACTTCACCTCTCATGTATTGAAGCCTTTATGAAGGTGATATTCATTTGCATTTATTTATTATTATTTTTATCCTATTTTCACTTTATGAATCCTAGTAATTACATATAATAAAAGGAAGGGAGAAGCACATTTAAATTTTGAACTAGTTGTCTAAGATGATTAGGGCACATATAAATTTTTCCAACACATTTTCTTACTTTTAATTATTATTTTTTGTTATTTTTAGTATATTATGTAAATAATATATTTAATATTATGATTTTGTTAAATTAATTATTGTGGACTAATTGGAAGTTGATATGTCTCAGAATAGATGAAAAATTTAATAGATTCAATATAAGACCTTTTTCTAAAGGTTTTGAAAATATTAGGGGCTCAAATAAAAGAAAAAAATGATAAATCAAACAAAAATAAATAAATGTTGAGAAAGAAAACTTGTGAGAAAGCTTTATCATGTGAATTCATCAAATAAAGATTTCTACATCAATCCTTCAATTCAATAGTTTTCATTGAGTGCTTTAAGGGTAAAAAGCTTTAGAATAAAATTTATAAGTTAAAATTACGGTGAAACACATCACACATAACAACATTAACATGTGTCTAACTACTTTGACGTATAACCTATTGCTGTTACATTAATTCTTGGTCTAAATCATGAAATACAAACACATGTAAACATAATTAAACATATTACTAAATAAACGATATTGGATAAGACAGATTTTCTTTTTTAATTTTAGACATAATTGATGGGAATCAAATCATGTCGCTTATAAAGTCATTCAATGGAAGATTTAAATTACACGAACCGATAAAGAACCATTAAGCCGGCCATAAAAGCTGGTGGCGTACACCTTTGGACCGGCCTCAAGGCTAGCGGCTTAGCTAAGGCCAACCCTTAAGGCTGGCGACTTTGGAATCTAAGCCAGCCATCTAGGTCGTCGGTGTACAATGCAAGGCTAGTGACCTTCATTTTAAAGTTGACGGCTTATGTAGACTAGCCGATTAAAATCCTGTGACTTTTTGCATTTTGTTTTCCTTTGCTATATATATGTTGTATTGTAAGGATTGAGGGACTTTTTGAACATTTGAGAAATTGCATATTGAAGTTTGATCTTCATTTTTACTCTTATCAATTCGTGGGATTGTAGCGAATGACGGTATTGGATTGCTGTGTGTCATATCAACAAATCCATACTAAGACTACTCTCTTGCTGGTGCATCATATCCGGTAAGGATTTAGGGTTTATTGTTCGTTATTGTTCATTGATTTGATTGATTGAATCGATTACTACGGATTGTTGCCTTGGAACGATGATTATCTAATTGTATCATTGTTCTTGTTGTATCATCTTTTGGTATCAGAGCAATCGTTTAATTATAGCTCGGTTTGTGTTGCATCATCTTTTGGTATCAAACCTTAGATTAAGATTAGGGATTGTGACTATTGAATTTCCATTGAGAAATTAGCGTTTTGATATTGTGAAATTGTGTTGTGGTTGGTTGAGGTTGAATCGGGATTGAACACTGGTTGTTAATTCGGTTGTGTTGTTGTTGTGCGATTCAATTTGGGTTTGTTCTTTGAATGCATATCAATTGAAAATTAGGTTTTTTTTTTCTTTGTTGTTTTTGTTGTAGGTTGTGTGATTATGCTGTCGTGGGTTTTGGATTTCATTGTTGAATTGATTAATAGAATCAAGGTTAGTTGTTGTTGTTGTTGTTTGTGTATCCTATTAATTGTAGTTGCGTTGGGTTTTTGAGCTAAGGATCAAACAGAGGTTGTAATTGGGGATTGTTGTAGTTTGTGATTGTGACTTGTGAATTCTATGCTGGGATTACAATTTCTATTGAGTATGTCGAATGACAGTGTTAATGGGAGAATCGGGAATGAGGCTAACAACCAAGTTGGAGGAGGAGTACATGGTCATTGTGCTGTAGGTGGAAGAAGAACTGTAGAAGAGTAGTTGCAGGACCTGGCTACTATTGTTGCTAATCTAGCAACATGGGTCGATCAAATGATCTTACCCCAACAGCTAGTGGCAAATCTACAAACACCCCCATCGAGGGTAGCCCTTAATGCTGTGGGTAGAGAAGGAGCAGTAGGAGGAAACGGAGGTAGACGGGTTAGAAGAAAGTATCATGCTTACAAAGAGGAGAAGGATGACAACTTTAGGGATGAACTTTATCCTAATCATGAGTTCAGACAACCTAGGGGTCTGGAGTATGTAAAATTGCAGTTGTCTTCATTTGCTAGAAGGGGGTTTGTAGAGGATTACCTTAATCGAAAGGATAAGGTAGAAGGACTCTTTGAATGCGATGAAATTAATGATCATACGCGAGTTCGTCTAGCAGTGGTTGAGTTTACAGGTTATGCTGCCTTGTGGTGGAAGAACCTTGTAGCTAATAGGAGGAGAGATGGTGATGCTGAGATTCATACTTAGTAGGAGGTGAAAAGGGTGCCGAGGAAGAGATTTGTTCCGGAGCATTACAAGCATGGACTATTCATGCGTCTCCAGACCTTGAGACAGGGCTGTAAAACTGTGGACGAATATGTCCAAGAATTTGAGGTGCTCATGATTCATTGTGGAACCATTGAACATCCTGAGTAAGTTGTGGCACGATTTGTGTTAGGATTGAAATATGAGATTGCCTGTATAGTGGAGTTGTAGTGGTATGATACTCTTGATGAGGCCATCTAGTTGGCTTTAAAAGTTAAGAGATAGAGGCGCTTTAATCCATACAAAGCATCGAGTAACAGGCATGGATCCATTACTTAGCTACGTGGGTTAGATAGTCAATAGGTTGAAAAAGGAGAAATTGATAAGGTTGTGGAATTAAATGCAGCTATTACTTATAGGGAGAAGGAAAGTTCTGGAAAAGGGAAAGCAGTTACTGGGTTGATATCAAACAAATAGTACTAGGGTCATCAGGTGAGAAGATTTGTCAAACTCAATGCTTCAAATGCATGGGCTTTGGACACATGGCTGCTTAGTGTCCTAACAAAGGGGTGATGACTGCTTTGGAGGTGGAAAGTAAAGATGATAAGAAAGAGGTACTTGAGCCAACAGATTTATCAGCAATGCTAAAGGAATATTATGAGGATCTAGATGCTGAGGTACATGAGGGCAATGGCAATGATCAATATCTGGCCATTAACGTGTTGCACAGGATGACTACATATCCAGATATTGAGGACGTACAGAAGGAAAACTTATTCCATATTTCCTGTAGGGTCCAAGGTAATCTTTGTACCCTTTTTATTGATAGTGATAGTTGTACAAATGTTATAGCTGCTGCATTAGTGAATAAACTGCAACTAGTCACTACATCTCATCATAGACCCTATGAATTACATTGGTTGAGCAAACGAGGCAATCTACATGTTACTCAGAGGGCTAAGGTTCCAATCAACATAGGAAAAAAGTACCTGGATGTAGTTGATTGCGATGTTCTCCCTATGTGCACATTACATATATTACTAAGTAGATCTTGGTTATTTGATAAGAGAGTGCTGCATGATGGGTTTAGAAACACCTATTTGTTTCAAAAGGATGGTAAACAGGTTATTTTAAGTCCTATGTCACCAATTGAGGTGCACGAAGCTCAAGAGCAGATCAATAAAGTCACTGACAGAAAGTCCTTATTAGTGAAGAGGAAGAAGCTAGGAGACGACCTGAATAGAGTGAATCAACTACAGGTAATTCAGAAGTCTTCAGGGCAGCTACGACTTTAGGACAACAAACAATTGCAGACCAAAATTTCCAGTCTAGGGGATTCTTGGAAATGCACAGATAAAACAGAGGAACCATTAGATTTGAGGACAAATCTTCCATAAGTTCGAGGAGATGATGGGAATTAAATCACGTTGCTTACAAATTCATTCGATGGAAGATTCAAATTACACGAACCAATGAAGAACCATTCTAAGCCAGCCGTAAAAGCTGACGACGTACACCTTTGGATCGGTCTCAAAGTTGGCAGCTTAAAAGATAAGCCGACCTTCATTCTAAGCCAGCCGTAAAAGCTGACGACGTACACCTTTGGATCGGTCTCAAAGTTGGCAGCTTAAAAGATAAGCCGACCTCTAAGGTCGACGGCTTAGCCATCTAGGGCAGTGGCCTTCATTCCAAAGTCGACAGCTTATGTAGATGAGCCGATTGAAATCCTGTAACTTTTCGCATTTTTTTTTCCTTTGCTATATATATGTTGTATTGTAAAGATTGAGGGACTTTTTGAACATTCGAGAAATTGTATATTGAAGTTTGATCTTTATTTTTGCTCTTATCAATTCGTGGGATTACGGCGAGTGACGGTATTGGTGCTTCATATTCGATAAGAGTTTAGGGTTTATTGTTCATTGATTTGATTGATTGAATCGATTACTGTGGATTGTTGCCTCGGAATGGTGATTATCTAATTGTATCGTTGTTCTTGTCGTATCTTTTGGTATCAGAGTAATCATTTGATTATAACATAGTTTGTGTCACATTAATAATACTTAAAAATAAATAAATAAAAGAACTATTCAATTTTCAATTATTTTTTATATTGACCATTTATAAGATAAATATATATTTTTTTCTTTAGTTGAAATTTTAAAAACAAAAGTAGTCAATTTGATTCAATAATTATTATAAATTATGGAATTCAAAACTATGATACGAAATTGCTTTTTGATGGTGTATTTTTAGTTTAAGTAAAACTTACTATTGGAATGATATTCTTTTATAGTGTGTTTGGTAAATGAACCTATAATAGAATTGTGTTTTAGAGTTTTGTTGCGTTTATTATATTTTGATATACTTTTAAAAGTCGATATCGCGATTCCTTGAAATTATCAATTTTGCTTTTAATAGGGAATTCGATTTTAGATGATGAAATTGTAATTCCATTCGACTTTTTTAATAATTATTAATTAAAATTACTTGTTTAACATTCAATTTTATTATAATATTTAATAATTAAGAGTGCTTTTGATAAATGCTAATTTATATGCATTCAATTCCGTTTGCATTTCCAAACATTGAAATGGGTTTATTATTCTAGTCATAACTCCATTTCATTTAATTTAATTTCAATCCATTTCATTCAATTACATTTCATTTTATACTATTTTTGCGTATCAAATGTGATATTAGTTTATAAAGTTTGTTACCATAGTAACCTTAACATATTAATCATTTATTAAGAATTGCTAAGCATATAAGGGCTCTTTTGATAAAATAAAATATTAAAAGAAATCTTAAAATTCTATTAACCTATTTATTTCATCTAATGAAATAAAATGGATTAAATTATAATTTAATAAGAATTAAATAGATATATACTAACTATTATATGTATATTACTTCGTTTAATTAACATAAAAAATAAATAATAAGTAAGACAAAAATAAAAAAATTATTTATTATATTTTTGAATTTTCTATCTTATCTATTTTCTATAGACATATAAACTTAACCCAACATATAATAATAAAAACAATAAATAAAATTAATGAATACGTGAACTTAACCCCATAATAGCTGCCTATAACTCTTTTCCAAGAAATCGACCGGTCTAAAGATTTATTGCCAGAAACTTCAATCCCATCGCAGCCCACGGAGGGATATATTAAAATCACAAGCAATACTAGTACCGTTAAAACTTCATGTTCCTCGATAAAACAAAACAAGCAAGCATACTATATAGATCGAAGATAAGAAATTCCCTATTATAACTTTTTTTTACATCCAGGAAACCAAAACGCATACACACGCGCACTCTCAAAATACATACAGCAGAGCAGAGCCACTGTGTGTTGTTCTTTAGTCTTCAGTTCTTCGGGGCAACAACAAATGAAACAATCCCTTTCAGTCACCAATCGCAGCACAGAACTTACAAATCCCTAAAATTCCTATCTTTAGGTTTACTGGGTGTGTTTGCTTCGGACATTCCCATCTTCGACTTCGCGTCCTAACCCTCTCAAAGTTTCTTCATTTCACCTTTCAGAATATTCGAAAACAGCATTCATTCCCTCCCCCCCTCTCACAACTCCACTATTCAGTCTGATTCCCTTAAAAAATAGAAATTCTTGTCATCAAAATTCAACTGTAGAAGCGGTTCCTGATTCAATAGCATTTTTCTTTTCTTTTTTGGTTAAAGACAGTCTCTTTAGTGTTTAGTGTAATCATACTGTATGACCCATTTGTTTTTTGTTTTTTTTTTAATCCAATTCTGTGTTTGTTGATCTCCGAGAAGACTTGGTGATGGATCATTGGTCTTTTTAACATAAAAAAAATGCTCTCTTTAAGGTCAGTTTAGACTATTTCTGATGTTTCATGGTTTTTTTTTCTTCCTTCTTTTCGCTGTGTTATATATAAGTTACTGTTATATTGCCAAGTGTTTGTTAATAGTCCTCTGAGAAAGTGCCCATTATATGGGCAACACTCTTCTTTAGCTAAATTTGTATTTTATTGGTGTTCTAAGATGATTTCTGTGCGGGACGAGTGCAGCTTTTAGCCTAAACCGTTTAATTGGATCCATTTTACCATATTTTGTACGCGTTATGGCACGTGTTTGAAATGAATTTGGGTTACAAGTTTGGACATGGTCTAAAATGCAGTAAAATTGTCAGGATGGATTACAGCCAAAACTGCAATTTTTTCATTTTTCTATATGTTGTATGAGATTTTTTGACAGTTATTCACGGAGAGATTCACTGCTGGGACTGATTTTTCCTTTTGTTTTGGACCTCTTAGAGATTTCTGGAGAAGGCATAAGAGGAAGGTTTTTGTCACTGCTGGCATTTTAGGCAGTGGGTATTTTCTGTATAAACTCTACGATGCTCATAGGAGGAGACTTGCTGATCTTGACAAAGAGCTTACAACTGAGCGGGAAAATGATGAACTTCTCAAAGCTCAGTTAAGAAATTTTGAAGTTTTGTTTAATGTTTGCGATGTTAGTAATTGCTTAATTTTGACACCAATGTCATGAACTTTTTCTAATGATGACTTTAAATCTTTTTAATAACATGTATAGTATGCAAGCACACTTTGAGAATATTCAGCAAATAGCAGATACAACAACTTTGCCCCATGCTATTCGATATTTAAGTAGTTGCGTAGCTGGAGAGTTGGACTTATCACATTTGACAGAACGTTTGATGAGGGGAAAGGATCAGCCCAACACTTTGACACTTGCGGAGAAACTTCAATTATGGGAGCAACTGAAAATTCTTAGTAAGAATTCTTCATAGTTTTTTGTTTCTGAAAGTCAATACGTAATCTCCACTTTCTGAGCTTGGCTCACCTAGGATACTGTAAGTTGCAACAGCATACCTTATATGCTTACCATATTCTTGCAGGTTTCACAAAAATGGCATTGTCCTTGTGGGCGATGACACTGATCACCCTGTACGTCAGGATTCAAGTCAACATCCTTGGAAGACATTTGTATATTGACACTGCAAGGGGCCTGGTGGGCTCTCAAATACTTGTAAGAACTTTTCTTTTTATGCAGCTTTGACACCTAAATAGAGTATGAGGTAAAACATGCAAAGTCTTATGAATGTCTACTTTGAGCATGCACCTAGGGACTCCTTTGTTGGTGTGATATCCATTGACTAATTCTTGAGCAACCAAAATGTTGTCAGAAATGCGGTGCCCTCCAATGAATACTGATTGTTCTTTTCCCACTAGCAAAGGTAGAAGCATTGAGGCAAGTAGCTTGGAGATTGCTTTATAAATGGTATTACAATAGGATATAGGCTTGCAATCAGAGAGATTAGTAGGATTAGCAACCTTAGGTTAGAGAGACACAATCATGCAACTCAATTCCTTTAGCATTTTTTCAGACAACAGAAACTCATTCACCCCATCAACTATATCTGCACCAATAACAGGCCATATAACTTTAGAAAATCAGGCAGAAAATCCATTTGGGTCGGGGGCTTTGTTGTTTGATTGACTAAAGAAAGCCAATTTTATTTCTTCATCTGAGACTGGGGCATTAATTTGTATGGCTTGTTGATTTGAGATCCTTTTGGAGACATAGTTCTGCACTTCTGAAACAGATATTAACTTTTGCTGGCCTCCCAACATTTTAGTGAAGTAAGCAACAACTTCTGCATGGACATCAAGATCACCATGGATTTCTGTTCCATCCTCCTTTGTCAAGATATGGATAGCATTCTTATTTTGTTGATGACTAATCATTTTGTGAAAATAGGTGGTGTTCTTATCTCCAAGTTAGCCATTTAATCCTCGACTTCTGTCTAAAGAGACTCTCTTCCGCTCCTCTTAGCAGATAATATTCTTTATAAGCTTCTTTTTCTTGATTGAGAAGAGAAGTATTTCCATTCGCAATTGAACTGAGTGGTTGTTAGGTGTTCCTTGGCTAATTTAATGCTCATTGTAAGGCGAGAGAATTTGGAGTTATTCAGTTTTTTAAGCTTCTTGAGTAGCTTCAACTTAGACAACACTTGGAAGAGTTTAGAACCTCTAATTTTTTGGGACCATATCGCTTTTACCTTCGGGATGAAATCTGGAGGTTTTATTTATAACTCAAAGAACTTGAAAGGATATCTCCTCCTAGGTGTGTCAAACTCCATATGTAGAACTTTGGCCGAATGATCTAAAAGTACTTAAGAGATAAAATTGGCATCACGGTTAGGGAATTTAGTTAACCAACTTTAGTTAACTATTATTTGATAAGACCTAGTGAACAAGAAAAAGTCATAGAATAGGCCTAGGAATTCCAAGAGAACAACAACTACACATAAATCCTTCACAATTAAATTCATGAAAGTAACAGACCAAATTCAATACACAAGAACTAGAGAAATTAAATGTACAGTAATTCTTCACAAGTTCAAGTCAATCGGAACAAGACTGGGAGTTACCTGAGTTAAGGCTCAATAGGAGAATAGTTCTCCAAGACCAAGGCTAACTAATTTGTTCTAGATATTTCCTAACTGTTTTTCCCTCCCAAAATTGCACTATTTAAACCTCCCTAGCTGGGCCACATCAGCTCACTCCCTTTTATCCATGTCAGCTTAACTACACCACTTGCACTCACCAAAACACACACATGAACGGAACCCCACACCTCCAACCTTTACTGCCCGGAAAACACACATACTCTACATATAGATAACACCACATACCACACACAACATACAAAGAAGCACACCACCCCCTACCTAACATAGAACATATATACTACACAACACACACTGCGTGATCATATCAATTACCTTCCCTGAAACAATGTCCTTGACCTCAAGGACAAAATCTGGATGTTTCCATCCATGTCGCATCAAGAGAAGATTGGCTTGCTCACCCAACCCTCACTGCTGTTTGCAACTCTTCTGACTCTTTGCCTTCACCTATTTGCTCCTCCTCCAATACCAATAATAGAAGAAATTTATTTGGGCAACGATGATTAGAGTTAAAAGGTTGATCACACTTAAAGCACAATCCCTTAGCCGCCTTCTCCAGGAATTTAGCATGCGAGAGTTGACGTTGCCCATGAGAACAATGACTGCCTTCCTTGATAGAACCAGACTAGATACCACTTGAGAATTGACACCACCGGCTGTCTCAAATTTTCTAGGCATAGGAACATTCTCCCCAGCTGTCCCAAACGAGTTACTCTTCGATCTCTTCTCATCCCCTCCAAGAAAACATGAATTACGAGGAATAGAAGGCACCGGTGAAGTTGTAGGAACATAATACCCTTGATACAAAAACCAGGTAGGAGGACCGGAATGGAAATAATTTTGTTTAACATCAGCTCGACCTTCATTTACTTGGTCTGATGCAACAAAAATACCATTTTCATATTCTTTTTCAATTTTCAAAGCCAATTCCATGGCTCGTTCTAATGTCGAAGGAGAAAAAGTATCCACTCTAGTCTGAATTGCATCCTGTAGACCTCCCAAAAAATAGCCCAGTAGTTGCATTTCTGGCATAGCTAGAGCTTGGGACATCAACGACTCAAAATCTTCAATATAGTGGAATACTAAACCACCTTATCAGAGCTGAGAAAGGCACTTGAACGAATTGGAGGCCATTTGTCCACCATAGCACTTCATCATTTCCATCTTTAGTTTAGGCCCATCGAGGTCAGGTTCTTGTTATTGGAGCATGCGAAACCAATGGATGCAGCGTCCCCGCATACAAATAGTTGCCAGCTCCATCTATCGTTCAACTCGCGTTTGTTGAACCGAAAAATATTATTCCACCAACAAGATCCAATTCGACGGATCGACACCATCGAAGATGGGAAGGACAAGTTTAGATGCATTCAAACTATATTCCTCATCTAGTTCCTCCACATGAACTATGTCAGTATGGAAATCAGAATTAATTTCCACCAGTCGTATTTCCTTAGGTCATTTTCCACGGCCCCGCACCGTATTCCTTCCAGACCAGATGTCTTATAGCAATTTTTTCATTCGATCCATTTTTCCTTGCATCGTAGTAACCTCTCCGATCATCGATTTCTGTTCACTGTCCATGGAAGCTAGCTGATGTTGAATCTCAACCACCTCGCTATGATGTCCTCTACATTTTTGTCCAAAGCCTCCACTTGTGCCTCCATTTGAGTCATGATTCACTTGACCGTCGAAGATTGTCGAAGTTAATGCACAAGAAATGATTGTGTCACAATTTCCCGACGTAATGGCTAACAAGGCAATTTCACTTAGCAATGTCCATTGTCTCTCTTGTCATGAGTCCTGACAAGTTTCCTAGCGCGATTTTTCGTCAATTTTCTTGATGATTTTCCTTGCGATTTTCCCGTTGTGAGTTCCAAAGAGTTTCCCGGCAATGTAACCAATTGATAAGACCCAGTGAACAAGAAAAATTCACAGTATAGGTCTAGGAATTCCAAGAGAACAGCAACTACACATAAATCCTTCACAATTTAATACATGAAAATAACAGACCAAATTCAATACATGAGAACTAGAGAAATTAAATGTACAATAATTCTTCACAAGTTCAAGTCAATCGGAACAAGATTGGGAGTTACCTGAGCTAAGGCTCAGCTGGAGAATAGTTCTCTGAGACCAAGGCTAACTAATTTGTTCTAGATATTTCCTAACTGTTTTGCCCTTCCAAAATTGCACTCTTTAAACCTTCCTAGCTGGGCCACGTTAGCCCATTCCATTTTTATCCACGTCAGCTTAACTACACTACACCACTCGCACTCACCAAAACACACACACAAACAGAACCCCACACCTCCAACCTTTTCTACTCGGAAAACACACATACTCTACATACAGATAACACCACATACCACACACAACATACAAAGAAGCACACCACCCCCTATCCAACATAGAACATACATACTACACAACACTACACAGCACACACCCAACGCACCCCGTGGGATCATATTGGTATTCTATCCAATTTTTTCAAAATTGGGTTAACTAGAAGGATAGGCTAGAGCTGAGGTGTGTGCAATAGTAGTGGGAAAACTGCTTGTGTTCCTTCTCTAATTTGATGTTCCAAATTCTCGGATCCCACATCATCCTTATCCTCTTCCTTGCAGCGGAGTTAATGCTAAAATTCTAGTTAGCATTTAGGTTGTGCTTAACTCTATCTTCATTGTTTTGGTTTACACAAGTTTTCAATAACCCCACGATTTTCCACACAAAATTTCCTAACATTTGCACACTTCAATGGGACATTGAGACCTCTTATGCTCCACTAAGCAATATTCATTGTGATCTAGAAGTGACGGGTAATTATATGGTTGTTGGCGTTTGAAGAATTACTTGTTGAGCCAGAAAACTGTCCGCTATTGTAAGAGGCCAAGTTGATCATCTCTCGCCTTCTTAGTGAGCCAGATACTTTTGGATTATTTGGAGTGGCATCTAATTGATCTTTCTTCTGTTCCTCAATTTCCCTTGCTTCCTCTGTTTTCTCATTCCTATTCACCTCTTCTTTCTTGCCCTCACTACCATTAGGTATCCTTTCATGCATCGGTGTTTCTAGAATAAAAGATGGAGTGAATTTTTGGTGTAAGATTGCTAGGCTTGTCATTACCCAAAGCTAAGTCCTCCACTAGTCCCTTTGAGTCTTCTATCTACGTGTCCTTCTCTAGGTCAGTCTGCTTGATGGGAGAAGATATTTCCTTGCTTAGTATCAAAGAGGTATCTCTAGGGGATGGTGGTGGAGTGATTGGCACTTTGTTCTTTTTCCCTTTTCGTTGGACCTTGACCCACACTTTATTTTCTGTGGTTGGAAGTAGCCTTGGATGGTTGCGCTTCAACTTTCATTTGAGAACTACATGAATGTCTAAAGACCTTACATGTGGAGCAACGCGGTGGAAGCCATTGGTACTCGACCCCAATTTGCATTGACGTACCATCTTCCCTTTCCAGTTCCACTAGAGGTATGGATTCATTAGTAGCATCCACTTCCACCAACATTATGGCCTGGTTTGCTCTAACTTGGCATGTTGTAAGTGTGTCTGCTAGGAGAGGGTTACTCATTGCGCTAGTGATGTAGCTTATGCCCATTGCATCCAGGTACTCGCATGAGATTTTGGAGAAGATCACCTAGGCCAGAATATGCGAGGGTTGTGGCTTGATTAGTGGCATTCCAACCTTCCATTTTTGAAGGATTGGTAGATGTTTAGCAAAAACAAAGGCTTCTCCAAGATAATGTTAAGGAAAGTGTTGTTGGCAAACCGGAAGTAAAAGAATCTATCTCTATTGCTAAAGATGCTTGTTATACCACAATTCTTCCAGATTCTTAGCGCTGTGGTTTGGACTAGAGAGAAAGGGATTTTCTTGCTTAGAAAAAAGCCAATGAGTGTGTGCTTCCATTTCTTTGCCCCTTACATAGTGTTCGAGGGAGGGGGCTTTACTTTGGGGATTGCACCATGGGAAATATGAGAGTGAAATTCAAGCTTGAATTCTGGACATTGATGAAGAACCAATGGCAATTCGCAAGCTTGGGCGAAGCTCCTGGGTGGTATTTTCGGCTTCGAAGGGTGGTTTTGCTTTTCAAATTCATCCATCAGGCCCCTTTCACTTGCTTCAATGTGGTATTTCCAAATGAGGCAATAGAGTTGACATTACTTTTTCCTTTGGCAGAAAGATCCTTCTCTTTTTTGCCAAAAGCATGTTTGTCAAAATCAAAGTCATTCGCTTTTTTTGGATACTTGATGTTACGGATGCATTCATAGGGAAGAAATACACAAGATGTATACGCCAAAAGGAGAATGCAAACTAAGGAATTCTGGCATATTTTACTTTCCCGTTTTGTTTAAGGTTGATTAATTCTCCTAAGGGATTGCTGCGCAGGGGAGGTCCAAAACGTAGGATGCAATATTCCTGGAACGTCTGCCAGGTAGATTGGGTTCTTCCTTCTCTATTTGGTAAAACCACAATTGTGCCTCTCTTGTCATGTGGAACGCTGCTAACCCCACCATTGTCTCCTTCCATTGTTTTCTGGTTTGCAAAGAACTTGTCACACCTATGGAGCCACATTAATGGGTCATTCGTTCCATCATAAGTGGGAAAATCCAACTTCATATACCTTGGCACCCAACCCCCTGATCCTCTGCCACTAATATCGCCCTTGCTGCTGCTTTTATCGTCTTCTGTATGTGATCCTGGGTTGTGGTTGGAGCCTGCATTACTTCTGTTCCCCGCCTCTATTCCCTTGCCTTGGTTACTTGCGCTAATCAAGGCTTCCATTTGTTGTGATAATTGCTGGAGTTGAGCTGCCATCCTCGCCTTTGCAGCAGCCCTCCTTGATTCTGCTGCTGCAATTTTGGCGTCCGTTTGAGATTGGTTCTCATGCAAGAGATATCGTAGCTGTTCCTCCACAAGGTTTTCGTCCATGGTGAGTGGCTCTGATACCAAGTTGTTATGATTTCCCGTTTGGGATCGGGTCACCGGACGAAGGATTGAGAAGTCTCCTTCCAACAAAGGGTTCTTACCCTTGTTCCTTCTCCTTGATGCACCTATCCTTAAAATCTAATGCAGCTCGTAAGGGGGTTACCACCTTGGAACTCGTTAAGAGAGAGTTCCTAAATCTCTTGGAGTTTGTTTGAAAATAATTCTCTGCCCTTTATTGCTTAATAACTCCCTAAATATAGGGAAATACAAAAGATTAGGATTCTTAATTAATAAAGATTACGATTCCACAATATTCCTAACTTTCCAAAAATAACTCCTACTCTAGATAAGGAAAGATTAAAACTGGAAATTGAAAAGATATGCTAAAAGAAACAAAACTGGAAAGTAAAATATGCCAGAATTCCTTAGTTTGCATTCTCCTTTTGGCGTGTACGTCTTGTGTATTTCTTCCCTATGAATGCATCCGTAACACTTGATGTAACAATGGTTTTTTTCTCGAGTATTGCATGTTTCGGGTAGTGTAGCTTGTGTAGGGTCAACGCCCAATGGGGATACCATGTCAGGTTCATTGGAAGTGGAACCTTGGTTTCCAGTTTTTTGGTTACGAAAATTTTTTTGAGGGAATCTAGCTCCCAAAGTGTGGTGGAAACCACCAATGGGCTTCTAGTTAGATGAACTGCCAGCCATGGTTGATGGTAGATAGAAAAGAAAAGGATTAGGGGAGAAGGGCGAAAAGCAAAGGAGTGGGGTTAAGAAGGATAGAGTGTTTATGGGAGGTCTAAGAAAAGTGGTTTCTTAGGGTGGTTTTCTAGAGAGAAGGGAGAGCATTTTCTCTCTCTAGAAGCTGACTTGTTTCATACTTTTCTAGCACCATTTTCCATTTGTTATAGGTCACTTTTTTTGGTTGGATTCACAAAGAATCAACACAAACAAGCAAAATTCAATAAGAAAAACTGACTTAATAAGAAGTATGCAAATTGTATTCATCATTAAATAGCAAAGTCTGACTTGTATTTGCATAGAGCAAACCACAACAGGGTTAAAAAGAAATATATATGAGAAGTCTGACTATCCTTCCTTTTAAGGGTTATTCTCTCTATTGATTGATTGTGATCCACTCTTATCTGATTGGATGCACAATCTCAGAGTGTCAGACAATTGTAAACTCTAAGGATGGAGTAATAAAGATTACTAAAGATGGAGTGATAAAGATTATGTTGAAGAAGGACAGTGAGTTCTTAAAACTATCATCTGAAGAAAATCCTTTATAGCTTATCAGTTACACATATTACCTTGAAAGTGTCTTCTATTTGTTAGCCTTAACAAATCCTTTCATCAAAACCAGAATGTTTGCAGTCTTCAGATTGAGCATCAAATTTGCGGGCCATGCCTTCAAATCTGTATGCCGCTCTTTGCCTTTATATTTTCCAGTTGCTTTCTAACTTGTCATTGATCAATTTAATTCAATGTCCTTGGACCAACCTCTCAAGAGTACTCTAAAAAGCAAACCCATCTTTACAGTGAGGGACAGCAGAGATTCTTGAGCTTGAAAATTGACGTCTAAGATTAATCATGTCATCGCCTAAGCTATTTCTTGTGCTTAATACCAGTTATAACTCCAATGCTATTTTTTGGAAGGATCCTACTAGAGCTTAACCTTAAATAAACTGGAATATTCTTCTTGTCTGCTTATATTGATGGGACAAAGTCTCCGGCTCTGTTTTCTGCCGGCTTCTTTTTGTAGCAATTTTCCTTTAGCGGTTCATGCTAAATGAGACAAAACTACACTGTGGTGCACCAACTTCTGAATTGATGTTGATCGCAAAGAAGGTCTTCAGTACTGTTATCAATGCAGGCTATCTACTAGTATTAATTACACAAGCAAACTCCATTTTCTTTTGTTATTTTCCTTGGGGCGGAAATGGTCAGCATTGTTAAATAGTCTTGGAAGAGGGGAGAATGTGGATAAGGTTGTTTATGTGAATTGACAGATGCATTTTTTGATTTGATGGAATATTCTGGCTTTGATAGCATAGGGATGATTTTGGAAGGCATTTCAGTCATTTTTATAATAGCTTAAGAGTAAACAATATATAGTATTGTAAGCCCGTAGTGAGAGAAAATGCCATGAAATATGTATGTAAGTGAGTAACCATCGATAGCATTGTTTTTCCAAAATGTAGGCTTTCATTTGTTATGTCAAATTACCCTCATCTGTGTGAACCTTTTCTTTGTCCAGATGTAGAAACACAATACTCATCTATCTTCAACTAGCTTTCACTAAATAAACGAGAACACGAATTTCCTGTTTGCAGTGCTCTCCTGAACTACCCATGTTTGATGCAACTGCAGGATATTCCTTATTCTGGCTTATGGCCAAGTGTAAACAGGTATCAGTGCAGAGTATTCACTGTTTTGAGAGGAAATAAGGGGGGTGGGGTTATGGGGGGTGTGTAAGAGGGACTATTTTCATTTAGTATTAACATAGCTGAATAACAAGATCTGTTTCAAGATTCTGAGAAGGCAATCAAGTTACCAATGAGATGAGTTAGCTGAATTTCAATGCTATTAAATTTCTTTGGTGTCTGAATTTCAATGTTATTAAATTTCTTTGGCTTTTGTTCATGGCCTATTACTTTTGGAAATAACAAGCATATCAACTGCCCTTGTGGTTTGTGGCATTGCTAGACTCTCATTGTGATTGAGGAAGAAACCAAGCTCTCTCTTTTTTTTTTTTACTAACATTGTGTTTGGTTCGCTGGAATAGAATTGCTATTCCACTTTTATTACTATGAAATGACTATTTTTTTGTTTAGTTTGCAAAAAGTAATACTATAAAAAATACCCATACAATGTAATATGAAATAAATAAAGAATTTTGATTCATTTGTTTTTTTTTTGATAATTCATAATTTATTGATCTGAAAAAACATTTTACATCCGTCAAAGACGATTAGAATTACAACTCTAAGAATAAACTTATAGGTATTGATACAGTGAACGTTCTATCAAATTACATCTTACAGATGTAAGATCTGATTTGGTTGGCTAAACGAGTAGTACTAGGAAGGCTACTCCCAAGTCGGACTTTGTTGCGTGTCCTCCACATGCAATAAACCGTAGTTGCAAAACTTGCTCTCCATGTTTGATGGAGTTGGGTGGCCGATCGAGCTGTTGCTATCAGTATGGTTATGGCACCCTGCCAATCTTTGAATGAAGAAGGGCACTAGGTGAAGTCACATATTTGCCCCCATACTTGGGATGAGAATTTGCAGTTGAAGAATAGGTGTGAGTGGTCCTTTGATCCTTGTTGGCAGATTAAACATGTTGAGGATGTGGCTATTCCCCATTCGGCCAGTTTATCGAGGGTGGATAGTTTCCCTAGCCAGGCTAACCATAAGATGAAAGAGTGCCTTGTAAGGTAGACTTGTTCCAAATAACTTTATGCCAGGGGGGATTTTAGACCAATAGCATGTTGTAACGTGCTTTATAAAGCAGTTTCAAAAATCTTAGCTGCCCGCCTAAAGAAGGTCCTTCATGCACTAGTTGGGAGAGAGCAAGCAGCATTCATCCCTGGACGGAAGATCACAGACAACATCCTCATTGCCCAGGAATTAATGGCAGGCTATCAGACACAAAGAGGAGCACCACGGTGCACCCTAAAGGTTGACCTCCAGAAAGCCTATGATACCATACGTTGGGACTTTATACTTGAAGTCTTGAGAACCATGCAATTCCCCCCGCACTTTTGTAGTCTAATAAAACAATGCTTATCAACTCCAAAATTCTCTGTCAATATCAACGGGGAATTAGTAGGCTACTTTTCTAGCACGCATGGCCTCAGACAAGGGGATCCTATTTCCCCGTATTTATTCGTCTTAGGTATGGAAGTCCTTTCCACCTCTCTTCGGCAACTCATATCCAACCCAACATTCTCTCCCCACTGGAGATGCAAATCGGAACGCCTCAATCACCTCTGCTTTGCGGATGACCTACTCATATTTGCCAGAGGAGATGCGAACTCTATAACATTGATCAGAAATACTCTCCAACAATTTCAAGCACTCTCAGGTCTGACGGCCAATAACGCTAAGAGTTCCATAATCTTCTCCAATGTCCCTCTCAGGGATAAGCAAAGCATCCTACAAATCATGCAGTTCCAAGAAGGTTCTCTCCCGATAAGATATTTAGGCGTCCTGCTCCTCTCTATTAAACTCAAAATAGAGGATTGTGACATTTTAGTAGACCGAATCACAGCTCGCATCACCTCGTGGACAGCAAAATTTTTATCATATGCTGGTAGACTCCAACTAATTCGTTCAGTTTTATTCTCCATGCAGGTCTTCTGGTGCTCAGTATTTCTCCTTCCAAAAAGGATAATCACAAAAGTAGAGCAATTAATCAGGAATTTCCTCTGGAGTGGAAATCCGCATATAGGAACCAAAGCCAAGGTCAGATGGGAAGAGATTTGTAAGCCAATCAGATGTGGGGGACTGGGGATTCCTAACCTTCACCAATGGAACAAGGCCTTACAAATTAAACACATCTGGCTCCTATGCAAGAGCGGACAACGTAGTCTATGGCTTGAATGGGCACACTCAACACTGCTAAAAGGCAGAAGTTTCTGGACAACGCGAGCCCCAGCAGTTTGCTCCTGGTCTTGGAAGAAACTCCTAAAGCTTAGACATTTAGTGCGTAATTGCTTTCAATGGAAAGTGGGAGACGGCCTAACCATATCTATATGGACTGACTTTTGGTTACCCATGGGTCCTCTAGATACTTTATACTCCCCAAGAGAAATCAGGAACTCTCGGATACCAATATCGGCAAAGTTATGCTCTCTAGAGGAAAATAACACATGGCGACTACCAAACCATCCTCCATGGTCTGATATCATTATTCCCACGCACATCAAGCCCAATCATCACACTCCTGACCAACTCCAATGGACTCACGAGATTGCAGGGGAATACACCATCAAAAGCGGCTATTTCTTCCTCAATCCAGCCGGCCCAACAGTCCCATGGTATCGAGTCGTATGGAACAAAACTACCATACCAGGGCACTCCTTCATATTATGGCTAGCCTGGTTGAGAAAATTATCTACACTTGATAAACTGACCACATGGGGCCTAGCAATATCCTCCACATGCTACCTATGCCAACAAGAAGATGAGGACCACTCCCACCTATTCTTCCGATGCCAATACTCCTCCCGAGTATGGCTAATAGTGAGCGGCATGGCCAACTGCCCCCCTTCTTGTAAGGATTGGCAGGGGGCCATACGAGTACTACTGGCAACAAGCCAGTCCAATGCCAAACAACACCAGACTTGGAGAGCGAGCCTTGCAGCAACGGTATACTGCATTTGGAGAGTGCGCAACAAAGCAAGACTTGGACTCTCTATCCCTGGCACTTCTTCTTTAGCCAATCAAATCAAATCTTATGTTTACCTAGAATAATTATATTAGACTAGTTTGTACCTACATCTATAGGTATGGTACTCAAGTTGTAATAGATTAGCTACTTATGTTGTATTGTAATGTAACCGTCTTAGACGGATGTACCTTTCTTCTTATCAATAAATAATGAATTACCAAAAAAAAAAACTTTATGCCAGGGAACGGTTATTCCTTCTAGTTTAAGGAAGGTATATCCACTCCTGATGGTGTATTCCCTTGATGTGGTATGGATCCATTGGAGTTGATTAGGGGTTGAGTCATTTGGTTGGATGTGGTTGGAGATTTGGATATTTGACTAAAGCGGGTTGTCTGGTAGTTGCCATTTATTGTTATCCACTAGTGAGCAGAGCTTGGCCATCATTGGGATACCTGAGCTTCTGATTTGTCGTGCGCTGAACAAACTGTCTAGAGGTCCCATTGGTAACCAGAAGTCCAACCAAATAGAGATGGATAGGCCGTCCCCTGGTTGCCATTGGAAGTTGTCGCGTACTAGTGGCCATAGCTTTAGGAGCTTCTTCCAGGTCTAGGAACATGCGATTGGAGCTTGTGATGACCAAAAACTTTTGCCCTTCAGTAGTGTGGACTATACCCAATTAGGCCATAGGCTTCGGGCTCCACTTTTGCATAGATGCCAAATGTGTTTGAGCTGTATGGCCTTATTCCATAGATGGAGGTTGGGGATCCCTAGGCCACCACATTTGATTGGCTTACATACATCCTCCCATCTGACTTTGGCTTTTGAATTTGTGTGTGGGCTTCCACTCCATAAGAAGTTCTTGAGGTGTTGTTCTATCTTGGTTGTTATAGTCTTGGGGAGTAGAAAGACGGAACTCCAGAATAACTGCATGGAAAAGAGGACGGATTCGACTAGCTGTAGTCAACCCGCATAAGATAGGAATTTAGACGTCCATGAGGTGATACGAGCTAGGATTCTTTCCATCAGGGCGTTGCAATCATCTGTTTTGAGTTTCGTGGAGAGGAGTGGTACTCCTAAGTACTGCACTGGGAGTTTGCCTTCTTGGTATTGGGTGACCTGCAAGATATGCTGCTTAGTCCTAGTGGGAACATTGGAGAAGAAGATGGAACTTTTGGAGCTATTAGCTACAAGGCCTGATAGCACTTGGAAGTGTTGGAGGGCATTGTTTATTAAGGAGATGGACTTAACATTACCTTTTGCGAAGATTGGGAGATTGTCTGCAAAACAAAGGTGGGTTAGGAGCTCAGGTTTGCATCTCCAATGGGGAGATAATGCGGGGTTGGAGGTGAGCCTTCGAAGTAGGGTGGAGAGGACTTCCATGCCCACAACGAATAAATATGAGGAGATTGGGTTGCCCTGCCTTAGGCCTCGCTTGCTTAAGAAGTAGCTCGCCAATTCTCCATTGTTCTATGAGTTTACAGAAGTGAGGGGAAACCTGCATGGCTTTGAGCACTTTGAGGATGAAGTACCATCTCATAGAATTGTAGGCCTTCTGAAGGTCTACCTTAAGTGTGCAATGGGGAGCCCCTTTTTTGTGTTTGGTAGCTGGCCATTAATTCTTGGGCGATGAATATGTTGTCGGTGATTTTGCGCCCTGGAATGAAGGCGGCTTGTTCCCTCCCAATCAAAGAAGGTAAGACCTTTTTAAGTTGGGCAGCAAGTACTTTGGATACAGCTTTGTAGAGAACGTTGCAGCATGCAATGGGTCTGAATTCTCCTAAGTTGGAAGGTTTGGGTATCTTAGGGACCAATTTGATAATGGTGGAGTTTATCTCCTTAAGTAGATGCCTTGAGTTGAGGAATTCTTTGATGGCGGTAGAGAGGTCTTTTTCGATTATCTCCCATGTTTCCTTGAAGAATTTAGCTGTATACCCGTCCGGGCTAGGAGCTTTCTCGTTAGCTTGTGAGAAGAAGCCCCATTTGATTTCTTCATCTAAGAATGGCGCCTGCAATTCCTCCTTCTGCTGATTTGTCAGTCTCCAAGTTACAAGATTGTGGATATCCTCCAGGTTGGTTGGAGGATGTGTTTTGCCGTAGAGTTGTTGGAAATGCATGACAGCTAGTTCTCTAACCTCCATTTCGCCTATAGCTTCACCACCATCTTCTCGTCTAATACGATATAGGGCACTTTTGTTGTGATGGTTCAACATAGCTTTGTGAAAGAAGGATATGTTTTTATCCCCAAGTTTTAGCCAGTTTGTTCTTGAGTTCTTTTTGTAGAAACATTCTTCAGCGCTCCTCAATAGATAGTAATCTCCAAAAGCTGTCCTCTCAGCTTCCATTTGGGATGTGTCACCAGAACTATGAATATTAGATTGTATCCGATGGAGGGAGTGCTTGGCCTCTTGTACACGGTTGGACAAGTGGAAGAACTCGGTTTGGTTGAGGTGTCTTAGTTCATCCTTAAGCAATTTGAGCTTACTTACTACCTGAAATATCTTAGAATCAGTAACCTCCGTTCTCCATATGTTGGAGACTATGTCCTTAAATCTTACATGTTGGATCCAAAAGTTGAAAAATTTGAATGGTGACTTCCTTAGCCTTGGGATGGTGTCTATGGATGTGATGGATAGTGACTGATTCGAGAGGAGGGGAGGTAGGAACTTGGCATGGGCTCTTGGGAATGTTTGCATCCAATGTTGATTGATTAAGATACGATCTAGCTTCCTTAATATGGGTTGTGTTCTTGGCGATTAGTCTACGTGAAAAAATCACCCATGTACTGTAGGTCCTCTAGCTCAACATTGGCTAGGCATGTTTGAAAGTCCGCCATTGCTGCTGTCATTCGGCCTCTTTCGCCCTGCTTCTCGGAGGGGCATTTGGTTGTGTTGAAGTCACCAAGTACCAGCCATGAATGTGTAGTTAAGGTAGGGGCTAGTTCCTCTAAACTTCTCCATAATGACTTCCTTTCTTCATCATTGTTTGCACCGTAGATGAATGTGCGAGTAATGGAGTATTGGTGCTGCGATAGGTTGCTGTGCAATGTGTAGTTACGCGGTTTCCTTGACAATACTAATGTCCCATTCTCTCGGTAGCCATGCTATCCATATACGCTTGGAAGCTACATGGTTGATGGCTACTTGCCATTGTGGGCCTAGTCATTGCTGTACTAATGCTGCATTGGTGGAATTGACTTTGGTTTTCGGAATCCCTATAAGGGATATCTTATTGTTGCTATACTCTTTCCTAATTTCCGCTGCTTTAAGTGAGTCGTTAAGCCCTTTGATGTTCCACGTTGCTATGTTCATGAGTGTGACAAGGTGGACCCGTTAGCACCTAGGTGAAGGTGCGGTGCTGCTTCCTCTGTTTCTTCTTCTGCCTTCTTGAAGAGCTGGAGCCTTTGTTACTCTTGGGGTTCTTGTCACTTGGCCTAGAAGCTTGCATAGTGGAGTGTTGTTGTTTTTGTTGTCATCGTTGTCCCCTGTGTTGCCTGACTTTGCTGGGGATGGGCTAGGCGCTGGGACCTTGTGAGAGGACTTGTTGTGATTGGGTGGTTAAGGAACAATTGGAGAGATCTGGTCCTGATTGGGGACAGTTGTGGGGATGCTGTTCCTCCTTCCATGTCCATATCACTTGTGGGCTGACTTTGTTCATTCGCTGCGTAGTGGGGGTCTGGAGATGGGGAGCTTTGTGCTGCTTCATCCAGTACCAGGGTTGGTTTGTCGCCTGCCTGATCTTGGAATGTTCTAGGCGTGAGATGATAAGGGTTATGCTGGAGTTAGGCCTCCTTGATGTTCTCTGTGCACGCTTTGGGAGGAGTATCCATGGACCCCTTCTACTTGCCCTTGCCTGTGTGATTGACTTGTATCAATTGGTCTCTTGATGCTTTGGATGTGCTAGCTGACGTGTCTTGGACCGGCCTTGTTGTAGTAGAGCATGAATGACCAAATACCTTGCATTTGTTGTAACCGGGGCGTGGGGGGGGGGGGGGGGGGGGGGGGATCCATTGGTAATCGACTTGGATTGTAGCCAAGGAGCCATTAGACCTCTCCACTTCAATTTGTGAAATCAACTCCTTTCTTCCATCAATCTCGACAAGGATGCGAACTTGGTTGGGGCGTTGTTTGGTGGTTGTGAGGGTATTAGCCTTTATAGGCGATCCTATTGCGCTTGCTATATGGCTGATTCCCTCGGCACTAAGGAGTTCGCATGGGTTACGGCTAAACGTGGCCCATATTGGAACATGGGTGGGCTAGGGTTTATCGAGCAGCATTCCCCTCATCCACTGTTGAAGGATCAAATATTGTTTGGAGAAGAACCAAACTTTTTCCAGTATCGGGGTGATATCTCTATCCTTGTCGAACTGGAAGTAAAAGAAGCCCTCTGGGTTGGCTAGGACGTTTAGGACGCCATGGTCCTTCCACAGCTTAAAAGCTATTGCTTGGACTAGGGAGAAAGGTATTTTATGCCCTATGAAATACCCTACGAGAGTGGACTTCCAATAATCAGCTCCCTCGTCTTCGACTATCTCAGGATCTAAACTTTGGGAACGCCGTTGGTGGTTGCTGGTGGGATGAAATGGAGGCTGAAGTCCGATGTTGTCGAGGAAGCTTGATTGTGACAGACGTTGGCGTATGATTTAGCCGGTATGGTAGGGTGAGGGCTGTTTTTCCTGGTGGTTTTGCTGTTCAGTTTGGTGTGAGTGTTGTTTTGCAGCTTCCAATGCCGTATTTCCAAATGAGGAAATGCCTTTAGTCTGGGTGTTGGCAAGGGGGGTGGCAGGACAGCTGGGATTGACAGGGGGATTGCTCATTGTTGCAGCTGGATTGTTTGCTGCAGCAGGGGTACAAGGCTCCAAACTTCCACTTTTGGGAGGGTCAACTTTGCTTTTTCCTAAAGGGTAAAAAGGTGTCCCTACTTTTTCTTTATTTGGGTGCCTAGGGTATGCTGCCTTTGGGATTGTGCCAAGTGGGCTGTCAATCGGTGTTCTTAGGAAATGTGGGGGAAGGTGATTGCCCAAGGATCTCCGGTGGCTAGAAGGGGTGCTACTGGCCGCTTCATGGAGCTGGTTGGAATCTTCTTCCATCATTTCCAGGGATTACCGAGATGGGTGGGTTTCTAGAGGGTGTGTGTGTATTTTGTAACCTAAAAGAAGTGGTATTTTGTAACCTAAAAGAAGTGGTCTTTTAGGGGGTTGGGTGGGAAGGGTTTAGAGAGAAGTGGGAGCATTTTCTCTCTCTAAGATAACTGAGCGGATAGTGTTATGAGTAAGTTTTAATTTTGATTCATTTTCTTTACTAGAGGAATAGTTATTCCTCATAGAATGTAACTTTTATTCTAAAAATACCTTTACCATTAAATAAAACAATATCAGAAGAATAGCTACTCAATTTCAGCCTTATTCCATTCCTGTAAACTTAATGTAACATAAGTGAAATGAGCCTCCTAAACTTTTCCATTCCACTAAAGCATGCAATTTTTGTAGCCTTTGGGTTAAATTTTCAGTGCTGACCTTGAAAATTAGAGAAATAGAAAGCTAGTTTGGTGCCTAGGCAAGATTTGTCTGTTGTTTTTTTCATTCATTCTGGGTGATATAAACCAAACGTAACCTAAGTGAAATGAGCCTCCTAGACTTTTCCATTCCACTAAAGCATGCAATTTTTGCGGCCTTTGAGTAAAATTTTCAGTGCTGACCTTGAAAATTAGAGAAATAGAAAGCTAGTTTGTTCCTAGGCAAGATTTGCCTGTTGTTTTTTTCTTTCATTCTGGGTGATACACAAATAAGGCACTATGTGCTTGCAAAACATCAAAAACACCAACAGTGCATAGAAGCATTACAAAATAAAGATGTACAAAAGAGCTATGCTAAAACTTGCTGGGGACATCTGAAAACCATGTTAAACAAATGTGAGATTTTGGATGTTAATCTGAAACATAAGAATGAATTCTTCTCACTTGGGAGATCGGTTGTTGACTATCATCCCCTACTCTTATAGAATGTCTCACTCACATGCCAAATGTAGTGAGTTGAGGATGCTAAAGCTGTATGCCAACGAAGAATCAAAGAAGAGCACAAGAAGGAGGTTGCTATGCGGATAGAGATAGCTCCAGACCATCAGTCATAGGAAATTGGGCAACTTAACAATAGACATCTGCCAACAGTGTTCCCTAAAATATCAGTTAGGTGCGGTTGTGCAAGTTTTGCTGTAGCCTATTTATTCTCCCTACTTTTTCTTTTTGTGGTTGATAGTAGTTACTATGTGTGACATGTCTCCATTGTAGTTATCCATGTGTCTACTCTATGTGTTTAATATAAAAAAATGGGAATGAGAGGACTATTATTATCTTTCGAAAAAATTTGGATTTGTTATCTGAAGAAATTGGAGGTTCTCTCTTTAATTGAGCCTTAAATAAAAATCGTAGGGTTTGCTCTTTAATCAAACCCTAGTAAAGAGATCATTGAGTTCTCTCTTAATGAGCTTAAAAATTTATTCCAGTTTTCTCTTGTGAGAGAGCCTCTTGAAATGAGTGGGGAAAGTCGTGGGTGGCAAAACATCCTCCAAAAACTGCCATCTAAAAGTCTCATAGGCCTTTGAAATATCTGCTTTGATGGTACAAGCCACTCTGTTCCTCTTAAGGATGAGAGCCTTTTGTTCTCGACCTATCAAGTTAGAAATTACCTACTTTAGCCTCAAAACTAGCAACTTGGAAATCCCCTCTGTAGAGTAGATAACAGCTGCTGATGGGTTGTAAAGCCACCATTTTGGAAGCGTTCTCTATCTTAGGAATTGAAGAGATACTTTTATTATTTATTTTTTTTCAACAAATTACCCAAAGATAGAGAGTCCTTCATTGCTGCAATGATATGCCAAGCAGAATTAAAGAATTTGCACATATGCCCATCAGGCCAGGAGCCAGATGGGCATATGTGCATCAGATAGAAAAGTGGTGGTGTTTTATCCTTTCATCTGTTATAGTCCAAAATCAGCCTTTTCTTTATTCATTTGTTGGAGAAGTATATCAACTAGTGTACCTGTCTGATATGTTGAAGTACTTGAAGTTAGTTGTTAGCTGAGTCATGGTGTTTTTTTTTTTTTTTCTGTTGTTTATTTTAAAATCTTGCCAGGTGGAGAAAGGATAGCATATATATATATATGATGGTGTAATCAGAAAATAAATGAGAGGGAATTTCTTCTAAAATTTCTTCATGTTGTCAGTTATTGTTAGTGCTAGTATTTGTTAAGGTAGTGGCTCGTTTGTGTAAGGTCCATGTTCTTAGATGTCACCAGAAGTGGGGGAGTTTGTTTTATGTATTATTGCAATATGTTTTAAGTATTAGTTAAAGTAGTAGTTGATGGTGTCATCCATTAATCCCACTACTTCCTACATTTTGATTAGCATGAAAGTGTTCTGGTTTATGGATCTTGTATATATATTATTCTGTTGAATGAAAAAGAAAGTATGGAAGGTTTATTTTCAAAATTCAACAACTTATGTTGTTAGATGAGATCTAGGGTTCTCTTATATGTAGCCCTAATTTAATGAAATCTAGGGTTCTCCCTAGGTATCCTAACGCTTTTCAAAATCAGTAAGTTTGTTAAAAAAGTGGGAAAGGGCCAGAATATTAAGAAAGAAGGTATTAACTTAGATCACCCTACAATGAGATCACAAACATGATCCTCTAATATCATCAGAGATTGATTCTTCTAGCAAAGCAAACTGCTCATAATTCATAAGCAAATATCAAGAAAGAAAACAAGGCTCGTGCTAGGGGCATGAATTGTGAGCAGTTTTGGTTGAATGTGGTAGTGATGCCTGAAGAACATGCATAGACATTTTACTTGATTGACAATCTTATTTTTGAAGAAGAGATTAGATATTTACTCTAAACTGCATGGTAACTCATCCATATTCTACATGGATATTGGGTCTTTGCACTCCTGTTGTTTTAAGTGCTGCCCTTAGTACCTCAAATATTGAATGAGTTGCATTTTTTGAACTATGACTATATGAAGGAGGTAGCCTGTTAAGCTAGCTGCCTTCATTTTAGTCACCTTGCCCTCTTCTTGTTAGACTGTCCAAGGGATGCTCTTTGCACATGGTTTCTGTACTGCAAAATGAGTTCAATAGCATTAATTTGAGTCAACATTATATGAAGCTCAAGAGCCAGAGGGATGCCTTGGACATCGCAAATTTGTTCTGATTATAGCTTGAATTTAGCTGTTCTAATAGGAAGTTTAAGAGTGAAGCCTTTTGAGCAAATGCAGTAGTGCTTAAATGACACTTGACAATAGTGACTTCCTTAAAGGTTTTTTAGATTAAGTAGTGAGTTGAATGAGGATATATTTTCCAAGCGTGGAAAGGTTGGATATCCTCTTGGCAGAAGTGCTAGGGCTAAAGAATCAAGGCATTTTTTGGTGCAGAAGAATGGTCAATCTTAGTGAATATTTCATTTGTCCTCTCAATTTCTGTGCATTTAACTTCGAAGTTGCTTCATCACATGATCTTGATGTCTCCAATTGTCATTCTTCAAACTTCTATCCCTCTCTCTCTTTAAATTTCCATAATGTATGAAATTTGATTGGGACTGTTGGATTTGCGTCCTTCCTGTTTGTCCTATTATTGATGTTTTCCATTGTTATAACTCTGGTAACTTTAATTAGAAAGTTAATCTGGTTCTATTCAGATTCAGGATTCATAATTTGTATGCATTCATATATCTTATGTTCACTAGGGGAGGATATGTCTCAGATGAAAAATGATGCCCTTTTGACCATGTTGTGGAAAAACTAATTTTATATATCCATATCTGATATGTTGTATGCTCCATTCAAGTTTCAGCATTTTCTGCATTTTCAGGAAGAGGCTGATCTTATTGACATGGAGGATCAGCAAAAGTTTCTTGCAAGTGCTGATTACCTCTCGAATCATGGAATGCCGTTGTTGATACAGGATATGCAGGCAGCAGCTGTAGAAGTTTTAAAGGGGTAAGACATTGGTGTTTGAATCGCACTTCGTTTGGTGTCATTGTCATTCTAACTGAGGAAACAGTGATGGATATATTTTAAGGGTTTTTCCTTTTTTTTTTTGGGGGTTAAATTTTAAGAGCTTGTCTTTATTTTTTTGTTTTGGAATGTGTGAACATGTCCCTGTTGATACTTGGTAGCTTCATCTATCCCATGAAACTCCATCATAAGTTTTGATTCATCTTCTCCGTAACTCAGTCTACTTAAGATTCAACATCAAGTAGGGCAGAATCACTGTCACTGTAGCAGTAGCACACTGATGCAAATCAATTTTATATTGAAAGCATTTTTCCTGAGACCTGTCATTGACACATTTGCTGCATAACAAGCACAACATGTCAATATTGATCTTCTTGCAGTGGTCTAAATAAATTTCTATCACCAAGCACCTAAGTTTCTATGCAGGAAGCAGTTGATAGAGGTCTTTAACAGTTCCTTGTTGCATGAAACTGTTATGCAAATACTAAACACGTTCATGAGCAAGGGGACTCCCCATCATTGGGTGGACTATCTGATGTCTGAAGATCTCAAGCATCATGAAACAACTTCAGTGCCCAGCAATGATGACGGTATTGTACCTGATGTTACAAAGTTTGACCAACTCATGCTTGAGGCTCGGGCAGTGTTATCAAGGTTCGTCTGTTGTCTGAATAACATTTCTGGTGCCTATGAGCTAGATTGATGAGTTGATCACTTTAATTAGTTTCTTAAGGTGAGCTCTTGACAATGCTTATGACACGATTATTAAAATTACATTGAGTTAAAATGAGAAGCCTATTTTGGCATGAAAGGTGGGGAAAAGTGATGAAGTCACCACTGGAGGTTCTCTTGGGCATAGGGATTCACCAAATTTCATGAGCTCAGATCAAAATGGAGAGCTGTGTAAACAAGCATCAGCTTTTATCATCCTTCACATTCTGTTATGCTAAATCTTGAGAAATATAATCTTGTTTTTTCATGTCCTTCGTAGCATTAAGTTCTAGCTGCCTGCACTCATGGTTTTGCTTGGACATGACATGTGACTGCAGCATTAAGTATTTCTTGTATCCATAATATGAATAATACTGCTGCTTGAAATAATCCTTTTCACATAACTTGAGCTCTATCGAGTCCTCAAAATTTTGTTCTTTTTCTAGATTTTGTCCTGTTTATCTTTTTATTTGTTAGTTGAGCCAGATAAAACAAACTTATTTGAATTGGACTTGATTTGGTGCATGCTATCCCACAGCTCTGAATTCGGGAGTATTATTGATTTGTCGTTGAAGATAGTGGCGAATGTGATAGTTGAAGATCACAGACTTCAAGCTGGAGAAAACATCTTGACATCTGGAGTACCGCTTGCTAAACTTTTACCACGAGTTGCAACAATAGGGCCTTTACTACTAGAAGAGCCAGGCCAAAACCGGTTTTTGCAGACGATCCAAAATGCTCCAGAAGTTGAACTCTTCTTCACTCTTCTTTATGCAAACTTGCCATCTTCATAAAGCCGGGAACATAATTTCTTGTTTTGGTCAACCTCACAAGGTATATCATATTGAAAAATTCTAAAGTGGTTGTCACTTGCGGGTTTCCTACATCTTCGAAAGGAAGAATAAGGAAATATGGGAAATGGTTGTACTATTTAAGGAATTCTTCTCTCTCCATTCTGTGATAGTTGATTTGCTAGATATTTTCTGTACCCATATGTGCTGATAATATAGATGATAGCTTAGGAATTGGTCCATCTCAAAAGCTTGTGAAGCTCAATGGTTTTGTTGCGTATGTGTGAGGAGGTGCATTAAGAATAAACTTGCCATCCAAGTCAATGATATTTTTGGAAAACGATGGAGTCGCTCCCTTTTCACTCCCTTAGTGAACAGACATTTGACATTAGACAGGTGGTTGATTAGTATCAGGACCGTCGAAGACAGATGCTTCAAGTGTTCGGAAACTCGTCGAATTTTGGGGATAGGAAAGCATCTTCCTGTAATTCCACCGCTTCCAATTTACTGGAGCATCATTTTTATTAGATGAAATCCTAGAACCATTCAACTATAGACATATTTGGTCTTTTGAAGTACGTAAAGTGCTGATGTTTGATTAATGACAGCACGATCTCCTAGTTTGTACTTCAATCTCGTTGTGTCTAGTGGCTTTTTCGATGTCTCATCGGTTCCTAGTTTGTACTTCAATCTCCTTGCAAACCCCCAGAATCCCAAAAGATTTTCTGATTTTCACCATGTCTCTTATTTCATTTAGTGAAAGATATGCTGAGGTCCTAAACCTTTCTTTTCTTATTTTTTTTCTTCATATTAGAATATTGGAATTTTCAATTTGAGTAATTGAGTCCTGTCAAATTGCACAAACAAGCCTGAAAGTTTATGTTAAAGTTGTTCCATTTTGCATATTTCGTTAGTATTGTGAGGTGGTATGTGCGGCCATTAAAAAAAAAAAAATCCATGAAATAGTAATGTTTTTAACTAAAGGGCATTAAAATAAAATTTAGGGGTGTTCATTGTTTGGTTTCATTTGATTCAAGGGTCAAACCAAATCAAATCAAATTATAGTTAAAACAGTTTGGTTTAAACTTTTAATGAACTAAACTAATTTTAATGATTTAGGATTTTAAATTAAATCGTAATAAATAGGATTCGATTTGGTTTAAACTAATTTTAAAAGCATCTTATTTTTAGTTGATGTTTTAACATGCATTGAAGTTTTCAAACAACTATTAATGTTTAAATTAAGAAATATTATATAAGAATTTAAGTCATATATTATTATGTTGCGATGGCATTGCATTTTTAGTCATAGTGAAGGTTTGCGAGTTTGCTAGAGAGATGAGATACGACAAATGAAGGTGAAGGAAATGGAGCAGATTGTGGTGTCTAAGAGTTAGATGGGAGACAATAGAAAAGAAAAGTAAATAGAGTTAGATGGAAATGTTGATAGAGTTCAAAATTAAAAAAATGTCACTTACCTTTTATTTTTAATAAGAAGCACTTTGGTTCAAGTTTAAGCAATTTGATTTAGTTTAGTTCAATCCTCTGAACCAAATTGCGAACTATTTGGACACTTTTCAAATCAAATTATGGATTGAATCGAAATATGAAAAAGTTGCATTTTGTGGTTTTGTGCACTTCAGTTTTGGATTTGTTTCAATTCAATTCAATTTGATAAAGAAACCTTCGTAAAATTTAAAAGCAAAAATAGAAAGAAAGCCTAGCCAAGAGGTCGGCCATAGCGGGTGCCTTCCATTGGATTATCTCAAGGTGATGGATTTGCAACTTACCACTAAAGGTGGATAGCTATGTGCTACTCAACATCTATAATTTTTTTTTTCTTTTACATAAAAAGAATGTTATTTTGTGTTGGTTGGTTGCTTGATTAATAACTTGTTAGTGGTGAGTCAAAATGTGATTGCTATTTTTTTTTTTATCATATGGTTTTCGAATAAGGTGGAGGCATAATTTATTATTATTTTTTTATCAAACCTTGTGATTTTACTCAAAGCCCGTGTTTAAAAATGCATGTAATAGCATGAAATATACATACAAGCAATGCTTCCATGCTTATTTTATCATCGCATTAACTTTATATTTATGAATTTATATTACATAAGAATTACATAATGCAACTACAATAGTGCTTAAGATTTTACTTACTTTGGATTATGATTGGTATTGATTCTCAATCACTAATTGATGGATGCTAAGAAATATAGCCTCCACCCCTACGAAGAGCATAATACACGACCTTACCACCATCCATACTTTGGCTACCCTTGGGAATTTTCCAAACCAACCTCATGTCACAACCACCAAATAAAATACAAAGCAAAATTATAGCTGCAAATCAACAATAAAAATTGAACACACACACACTTATACACAACCTTACCCACTTAAGATTGGACCTAATTAAATTAATCAAAATCAATAGAAGTTTAAACTTGGATTATACATTCAAATTGGGAATTCTTTAGAATCTTTCACACATGATAAATTTGGGACTAATATTTGGTGATTAGAAGGCTAGACACACTACACTTAAATACATATAATTTATAAATAGAATTCAACTTCAAGGTAAATGGGATAATTAAAAAAAAAAGGCAAGAAAAATAGACTTACTTAAGAGAGAGCAGGGTTGGCATCTACATACAAAGGATTGGGATGAAATGTCTTCTTCTTGAATTCCCTTAGTTGATTCATGTGCAAATTATCAAGGGTAGTGCATACGAAAACTCTTGTGCTCATCCTATTGGTTGAGAATGTGTTTTCTTGCACATTCATAATAAACGATAGAATGTGAGCCACATGATTAAACAAATGGATGGCTCACATTTATTATCTTTAGCATTCACATTTTCTCATTTTTATTTAATCAACTTGCTTAGTCATTTGTTATGGATGGTCTTATGAAATCCATGCATAAAAAGAAAAGACCACTCTTTCTTTTAGTAAAAGGCCTTAGCCTAATTACGGTCTTTGTCCAATTTTCTTGTATCCATTTTATTTTGATAAGCATCTTAATCTTTTGATCAATTATAACTTCAAAACCACAATCAATTACTTTATTGGTAGCATCTTAATTATATGATTAATTTTAACTCCAATTGAAATTAATTGATCTCTAAAGATCCTACCTGAGTTTGCTTGACATCTTTCACTTTAGATTTGATTCCGAATGTCCCTATCCTTATGTATGATCCTCTATGTATCATCTGTAGCAATTGTGCCACAACAACAAACAGTTTTAAAAGACTTGACCATGTTCATGTAGTTATTGTAAGAAAGATCTCCTTAATCTAGATCTTAGATCAATTTAACACATCCTAGATTACTTCATGCATTATTGCATCATCACAAATTCATTCTTTTTTATTACTTTAATAGAATAACTTAGACTAGATTGGATTTTTTCATAGCCATAGACTTTTAAGTCACTTGTATTCCATCAAGTGACCTTTGATAAAATATCGCTTGAGTAGGAATTAAATGGATCTTGTCCTAGCTCATTACTTTACTCACAACTTTTTCAATGCACACTTAATGATTGACTTGATTATGACTCATAGCTAAGTAATGTTTTACTAGTATTAAAGGATGATGATCTATGCACCAAACACACAATAATCTTGAGACTAAAGATTAACTACATGGGTTTATAAAGGGATAGAATTGATGAAGTTAAATGAGACATTCCCTTAATTTGGTTATGTCTAATACCCACTAACTTAGGCTTCCCTAATCATATCTTTCTTGAAGCTAGTTCCTTAATCAACGAGTATGACTTGGATTAATATAAACAATGATCTTGTGCTCATATCCCCCCTAAGCACCAAGTAGATAGTGAACCTTTCAAGTAGTCAATGAACCCTCATGGATAGCCAATTATAGATGGACACCATCTTCATATGTCAATTTCATGAAACTTTGTCATAGATTAGTTCCATAGTTCTTAATAAAGCTTTGTTTGATTTCTTGGCACTAAATGCATACAACAACAAACTCCACTTGCATTAGTGCCAAACACTAGTATCTCGAGGTTACATGTCCTTTACATAATCCCTATGTTTCTGTAGAGTAAAGGTATTGTAGGTAAGATGGCAATCTAATTGCCATAACTTTGCATACCCAAAAAAATCTTGAAAAACTCAGTATTTTGCAATGTTTAGGTCCCACAGTAAGGTCACAATATCCTAGAGTTCTTGTTGAGACTAAGTATCCTTATCGAGAGCAAACACCTTATTTGATTTGTTGAATGGAGCCTAATAATTCACAAAGATAGATTTGGATTAGGTATAATGAGTTGAAGATTAGATCATAAGGTATAACTAGGTCAAACTGTTGAACTCGTTATAAGCGTTACAAATTTTTGGTTATGCCTTTCAAATAGACAAATACTTTAGTAGCATTTATGGACCTAATATTGTAGTTAATGCACTTAGCAAAAGTTATTTTGATCACTACTTAGAGACAATCAAAGGGGTATGTAAGGAGATTGGACAATAGTAGTGGATAAGATTGGTGCAAGACTTAAAAACTTGAGAGTGTAGTTGACTTTATAAGATGGATTAAAGGATACACAATTAGTTGTATAAAATCAAAGTCAAGTTTAGTTGACTAACTAACCATGTTAACCTAGTTCATAACTATCATGACAAGGTACTCCTTAGTAAAGCTAACAAACCTCTATATTCAAAACATAGTGAGATTTCTTAGAGTGCTAGTATCCATAGTTTCAAACAAGGACATTGGGTTTGTTGGACAATTTTATGAGCCTACATTAGACCTTGAATATTAAGTTGAAGTTCAATATGGATTTCCATCCATAGGCACATAGGTAGTTAAAGAGAATAGTTTAGATTTATTAACATGTATCAACCATTGACTTTGAAGGTACACGGGGACAAGCACTTGCAACTAGAGCTTACCTACAACAATAATTATAGGGTGATGATATACATTGCACCTTATGAAGGATTGTATGAAAGGTAGTTTAAGTCTCTTGTGCAATGAGGCAAGGTTAGTGAAAAGAAAAATGTTGGCTACTAAGATAGTCTAGAGGATAATTGATGCAATTCATGTTATAAAAGAACGGGCACCATGTAGCTTAAGAGTTGCTAGAAGAGTCATGTGACGATGGAAGAAGACCTTATGAGTTCAAGTGGACGATCATCTATTTCTAAGGATATCATCCACTAAGGGGATAATATAGTTTGGGATCAAAAGCTAAGTCTAAGGTGTATCGAGTGGCTTGAGATACTAAAGAAGATCCACAATTGGCATACCAACTTGCCTTATCACCAAGTTTAGTAGAAGTACACAATATTTTCTATATATCCATGTTAAGAAAGTATATTTTAATATAGTCAAGTAATTGAGTTAGAGCCATTCACAAATTAAGAGAATCTAACTTATGTTGAGCATCTAACAATAATAGTAGACACAAAGGAGTAAACTCTTAGGTGTCATACAATAAAATATATGAAAGATTAGTAGATAAATCATTCAAGGAGACTCCTTTTTTTTTATTTTTTTAAAGAAAGTAGTTAAATTGCCTTTCCCTTCTTGTTTACTCCTCACAAGAATTAGAAACTTGAAGAACTTCCTTTATCCTTTCTTCTCTTGGAGCCACCTACAAGGTCCTCAAAGTTTGGGTTCAAGAGGAAATCCAAGTAAGGAAAAGTTGCTTTTCCTCTTAAGCACCATTATCTTTTTGTTAGATATGAAGAATTTCGTCTGTTTGTACTTGGAACAATTTTGATGCAAAATAAGGTTAAAATCATGAACTTAAATTTCATGTTAATTTCTAGTTAAAGGATGATCAATTGGGGCTAAAGTTGATTGCATCCTCTTTGCTAGAGGGCTCATGTAATGGTGTGTACATGCAATAGTGCTTAGCCAATTGAGCATCCTTTAACCTAGAAGGTTTGTGCAGTTGTGTGTGCATGCAATAGCACTTAGCTTGCTAAGCTTCATTGCTTACCTACTTAAGGTTTTATTTTAGGTAGGGATGTTTCAAAAGAAATCAATGAGTATGCTAGCTTTGGGTATGATATGTAGATTTGAGAGGGATGTCACAATAGTTAGTTTGATGACCTCGAATATTAGGATGGATTGAGTTTAATTTTACTTCTTTTTATTTGAGACATATTTCTAATTTGATAATTTTGGAGAATTATTAAAACTTACCTAGAATGTAAAACCTTAGTTGATATTTGAAAGAAATAATTTCATTTATGAGAAAATTCGAAACATTTTGATATTTTTAATATATAATTGTGGCATTTATTAAGTGGTCACATCTTGATAGCCTCAAGACATTTTATAAACTATTACATCAGCATTTTACATGAGATCCACTTCAAGCAGTAAGATTAACTAGTATGAAATTGCAAGTTTTATACATCCTAGCATTCACATAAATTGCTCATTTTGATTGGTAATAAATTGAAGTAGCATAAATGAATGCTCTAGTAATAGTTATGATCTTGTATTTGTTATCCTTGTAGTTCATAGAGGGCTTTAATAATTATAATTCTTATTTCTTATGGTATGATATTTCATTTGCAAAGTTAGTTTTCACAAAGGCATGCAAAACTGTTGCTTTACAGTGACTATTGCTATTTTGCCAATGTTTTGCAGAATCATGGGGTCTTCATGCTTTAAGATAGTTAAACAGCCCATTTATTGATAGATATATTATTGCCTGCATTTACAATCACTGATGTGTATCAAACTAGAATACATTAGTTGGTCTTACAGCTTTTGTTATGGGTTAAGCTTTAGATAACTTCATTATTATGTCAAATCTAGAGAACATGTCAGAAACTAAGCAGCTAAAAGATTGTGAATAGATAAGTAATAACATAATATAACCAATCAATGGGAAGACAATTCAGATTTACAACCATTATGTAACTATTGAAAGTGTATATAAATGGGAAGGTAAGTAGGAAAAAGGTTTTTTTTTTTCCTTCAAATTGTACTCTTCTTGTATTGTTTCTAATTATATATTGTCGCCTATGAACACAAGAAGAAAAAACATACAGAAAATGTAGTTAATAGGAATACAAATGGAGAAATTATTTAGCGATAGAGAAACGTAATTTTTCTATATAAAAGGAAAAAAAAAATAACAGCGAAATAAACACTCTTACAATAAAATAGATTAAATTGTAAAAAAATTATATGATTTATTGTTGTACTTTTATAAATAGTGCAAATTGAGCCAGGATCTGCCCATAAAATTTAAAAACTGAACTTGATGTTTTGTTCTGGCAATTGAAAAAGAGTTATGATCTCGACACTCTTTCGCAATTTAATGAAAAGCTTTTACAAGCCTTTGAGTTGCAGAGAAAAGAGATATTTAGATTAAAATCAAGATATGATTGCTGGAATTCCCTAGGCAGAGTTTACTTTGCTAAATACTATACTGAGATATGAATTGTAAAGAATTGATTCTATTTCATTCTATTAGAAGAGTAATTTTCATGACATTATATTTTAAGGGTCTCAGTGTTTTGTAATAACTATAAAATATTGAATTAGCTAAAAGAAGAACTTTAAATATAGTAATGGATTGATATAAAAAAAAAATAGAAGTAAGTGCCTAAAAACCCAAATCAAACCAAATGAAATAAAAATCTATCTTTTACATAAGATATAAATAAAACTATAATAGACACAACTGAAAATATATAGATTGGTGTTCAAAAAAAAAAAATTCAAATTATTGATTTCACATAAATTTAATATAAACAATCCATAAACATGAAAACATCTTATGTGTTTGATAAGGGTAGGCAAAAACAAGTAAGAGGAAGTGTAAAAAAAGGGAATTCTATAGTGCCGTTACGGTATAATGTCATTATTTTTTGATTATGTAAATTCTTCTCAAATTATTAAAATTTTTTATATAAACATGCATGTTAGAATTTCAAGGATACTATACCTTATTTTCTATAGTAATTCGAAGAGTTTTTATGGTAATTGGTAAGTGATAATACGATATCATAATCATATCGTAGAATTTTTTGAAAAAGACAAGAGAATTAGGATAAAATAAACAATTAAAAAAAGTAAAAGAAAGAGAGATATCATAAATAATATTCATAAATACAAAATACCAAGTCTAATTAAAACTTCATATTTACAAAAGAGACTTGTAGCTAGCTAATTTGCTAATGTATTGGCTTCTTGTAGTATGGCTTCAATCTTTAGATGTGAAAGAGGGAGAGCTTTTCCCTATAAGCCAACAAAACATTAATACACTTAAACGTGCAATTATCATAATGTAGAAGGACATATACAACATAAAATGAATCCACATTTAGCTCAACTTTCTTAAAGCCCCTTAGACAAAAGTATAAACCTCAAAAAATATCCCATAGTTCAACAGCTACAATATCTATACACCTTAATCTTTTTGCATACTAAAAGATCCATTTACCCTGATTATCCCTTAGCCCTCCACTTGAGAAGTTAGAAGAATTGAGAGGTAAACTTTCCTTTCTGTATTCATAAATTTTCACTCTTTAACTTGAGAGGTAATAAAGAAGTAATATAAATAATTGATAATGTTACTTTTATTCATTTTTTCAATCCAAATAATTAAATATCAGATAAATATACATCTATCATATAGATGCTTAAACTTAAAATATAGAATGTTTGATATTATAGAAATTATTATATAATTTGATAATTTATAATATGATTATAGTAAAAATGAAAATATATTTATTTTTATATGTATGACTGTATGTGAGTAAAATATGGAGGAATTACCCGTACATTTCATTTCTTGCATAGCTATATAAAAAAAGAAATTTCCGCTGTATCTACTATTTTTATAACTTGGTTTCCACACCACCACTGTAACAACGCCCAACGCCAACGATCAAACCCCTTGTGTGCAACACCAGTGATGGCTCAAAATACCAACAATAGCGGCGGAGGAGACATTCTAATGCTGGAAGCGCCACCACCAGACCCGTCGAGACCGTGGTCCACACCAACTAACGCCGAGACCATCGACGCTTTGCCCTACATCGACGAAGACTATGCCCACTCTCACGTTAAGGCTGAAGTTGACCGTTTGGTCGAAGAAGAGATGCGTCGGAGTTCTAAAAAACCCTCCGATTTCCTCAAAACCCTGCCTCCTATTAACAAGCAGAACTTCCAGGTGAGGATATGTTGCGGGTTTGTTATGGAAGCTTTTGGTTCTTTATTTGAGTCGTTAGTCTATTAGAGTGAGGGGTTTTTTTTTTTTTTTTGGGGGGGGGGGGGGGGGGGGGGGGGGGTTTTTCTTGTTCTGATGCAATTTGTCTTGTTGGGCTTGCATCTGATTCTGGATTGAGTTTTGATTTTTCTCGGAGTTTTTATTTTTAGGGTTTTGGTAGTATTACATGTTGAGGGACATTTTGAGTGATCAAAAACAGTTCAACTTTTACTTAGCATAGAATGCTATGAGTCTGCCTGAGTTGTCTTATATGCTGTTTGCGTTTTATCCTTGTGTTATTAGAATCAGGTGTTTGGGAAAGTCTAATATGTTTTCGTTGTGTCTCTACTACCTCAGTGAAAATGGCGAATATAGGACACAGAACAGATTTTAAAGGCTATCCAAACCGGCCATTAGTTGCAATTCTAGTAAAAATTTGAGGTTCTTCTTCACAAACCAAGCCCCTTGGAACTTTGGATTTTGGAAGTACTATGTGAGGTAGGTTTTTAATCGGTCAAAAAACCTGTAAAATATGTGAATCCGGTTAAGTTAGCTCTTTGAATATATAAATCTGGCTTTCTTCATCTGTTCTTTGCCCCAAATCTCGATCAACTTATGCACAATGATGCTTTCTTCAATGCTATAAGAAATTGTGGTTGAATTGCTAGTTGCTTGACTGCTGCTATAATTTAGGAAATGAGTGGTAGCTATGGGAAATTCATTGTTTGGTTTGCGTTGTTGGACACAATGTTTTTGTGATGGGAATTATGGGTTGAGATTTGCATTTGGAGTGAAATCATTATTTGCAGTTGCAAGATGATTGTGCTTTCATCCACTTAGAAGATAAAACAAGCTTACTTATTATTTTAATCCTTTTATCTTCTAGAATTTTGTACAAGTTACTGAGTACCCACAACTCCACCACCCACCCCCACAGGTGGCCAACCAACACACACCAAAAAAAAAAAAAGGAAAGGAAAAAAGAATTGTGTAAGTAGGATTTGGATATATGCAAGGACGGATAGTTTGGACATTAAGCTAATTTTTTTCAATTGTAATAGGTAATTCTCCCTTCTAGGATGTTCAACGAATGAGAACTCAAAGTTTGGAATTAGTGCATATAGAATTGCTTTTCTTGCAAACTTATATGGTTGGCAAAGCAGCGGTTGCATGGTTTATTCCCAAACTTGCTAGTAGGGAGGGCAGAAAAACTGATCTATAAGATTTTTATGATGAAAAGGTGAAGAATAAAAAATATTTGGAAGGACTAAAGGCAATATCTGTTGGCATTCCTTTTGTAAAGGTCTTAGGTAAGTCAAGTGATCTGATAACAGCTGAAGCATGTAACTATCATTTATGATGTTTGACACAAAATGTAAAATAATAATGAATTTCTGTCATATATCAATTAGGTTACAGCTCTTGGTTTATATACATAATTGACTAGATTTAAAAAGTAATAAATTCCCTAAAAAAAGAAAACTCTTAAAAATATGCAACCTCTTAAAAGAAAAATCTGTACTTAATTATAATTTCTAAAAATCAGGAAATTATACATAATTTTCTATAACTATACAATCTTACACAATCTTTCCAAATAAAGCCACATAATTCGACTCTCCCCCTAAAGCTAGTGAATGGATATCTTCCATTCCAAGCTTGCTAATAATATCTTGAAACATAGTGCTTGGTAGTCCCTTTGTGAGTACGTCTGCCAATTGATTCTTGGTTGAAACGAATGGAGTGCATATTAGATCATTGTCTAGTTTCTGTTTGATAAAGTGTGTCAATTTCAATATGCTTTGTTCCATCATGTTGAACAGGGTTATGAGCAATATTGATGGCTGATTTATTATCACAATGTAGCCTCATGGGTCCTTCCCATTTTATTCTTAAGTCATCTAGGATTATCTTCAACCGGAGTAATTCACATATTCCCAATGCCATTGATTTGAACTTTGACTCTGCGCTTGATCTTGCTACCACGTTTTGCTTCGTACTTCTCCATGTTGCAAGATTCCCACCTAGGAGAGTACAATAACCAGACGTTGATCTTTTGTCGACCAAAGATCCTGCATAATCTGCATCAATATAAGCTTCTAATGTCATGTGTGTAGCTGTTCCTCACTTAAATAAAATTCTTCTTCTTGGGCTGCCTTTAAAGTATTTTAATATCCTATTTATTGCTTTGAGGTGCGATACTTTAGGATTGTGCATAAATTGCTGACCATGCTAATTGCAAATGCTATATCTGGTCTTGTGTGTGCTAGATATATCAACCTCCCAACAAGCCTTTGGTAGGATCCTCTATCTACAATGGGATCTTCTGGTGCATTGCATAATCCATGATCAAATTCGATTGGTGTCTCAACCAGTTTACAACCCATCTTCCTTGTTTCTTTCAATGAGTCGAGTATGTATTTTTGTTGTGAGATGAAAATTCCTTGCTTTGAATGTGCTACTTCAATGTCGAGGAAGTATTTTAGTTTCCCAAGCTCTTTGATGTCAAACTCCTTCAAGAGACATTGCTTCAAATCGTTCATCTCTTCTTCTTCATCATTACCTGTTGCAATGATATCATCTACATAAAACCAACAATATTGTAACACTCCCACAATTTGAGTGTCTCACAAACAAAGTATGGTCTCTTTGACTTTGATTGTATCTTGGTGAGATCATTACCTTAGCAAACCTCCCAAGCCAAGCTCGTGGTGATTGCTTGAGCCCATAAAGAGCCTTTTTCAGCTGCACATCATTCCCCTTTTAGATTCAAATCCAGGAGAAACTTCCATGTAAATTTCCTCTTCTAGATCACTATGAAGGAATGTGTTCTTAACATCAAACTATTGTAGATTCCACCTAAAATTAGCAGCTAAAGACAACATTATCTATACTATGTTCATTTTTGCAACAGGGGAAAATGTCTCAAGATAATCAATGCCATGGGTTTGAGCATACCCTTTGGTCACTAATCTTGTCTTGTATCTTTCCATCGAGCTGTTAGCCTTGTATTTTATAGTGAAAATCCATCTACATTCGACCAGTTTCTTCCCTCTCAGCAATTCAACTAACTCCCATGTCTTGTTCCTCTCAAGGGCTTCTAATCTTGGTTTTCCTAGCATCCTTCCATTTCTTGTCTCCTATTGCCTTAGTTAGATTTCTCGGTGTGGGAATTTTATGGAGATTGGTTAGGAAGGCTCTATGGTTTTGGGATATATTTTGATAGGACATGAAGAGATATAGAGGATGTTTCATGCAAGTTCTTGTCCCTTTCCTAAGTGCAATTGGTAGGTCTAGGTCTTTAGTACTTGGTTTTTCATGTTCGCTTGTTGGTTCAGTTTGTGTCTCTTTCGGTTGGTTTAGAAGTGGTTTTGGGAATTTGGGCAACGACTTGAATGGGAGATTGTACCTATACTAGTAGAGATACTGGTAGTTTCCTCTTGGAATAAACCTGTAGTGGTGGAATGTTATCTTGATTTCCCTCATCTTTCATCCTTTCAATTGATTTGGTTGACTCGATTGACTCAATTGATGGGAAGTGGACTCACTAGGAACAAACTTAGATTTCTTGAAAGATTCAAATTGTAACAAGGTGGGCTTAGAGATAGTTATGGGGAGACTTAGATTGAACATCCTGAACAAAACTTGGATCAAGAAGAAACATGTCCTCATTTTCATTTAAGGTCTCCTCCTGAAGATGAGCGTTTTTGAAAAATGATTCATCTTCGACAAAAGTAACATTAGTTGAGACACAAAATTTTTTAGTAAGTGGATGAAAACACTTATAACCCTTTTGTGTGGAGGAATATCAGATAAAAATGCATCGAAGAGCACGTAGATCCAATTTGCTCCTATTGTGAGAATGAACATGAACAAATGCAACACACCCAAAGATTCGAGGAATGAGATTGTTTGAAGCAGAGAAGTTTGGGAAAATTTTGTGAGAGTATCAATTGGACTTTTGAACCCCAAGACACGTGTTGGGAGCCTATTAATAAGATGGTCTACGATTAACATAGCTTCACTCTAGTATTGTTTAGTAACACTTGTGAAACAGGATTGCTATAGTGACCTCTGGGAGATGGCCATTCTTTTGCTCAGCCACTCCATTTTGTTGTGGAGTGGTAACACATTAGGATTCGTGAATGATTCCTGTTTTATGAAAGAATGGAGTAAGGATTTGATTGAAATAGTCCTTGGCATTGTTTGGTCAAAATCTCTTAATTTTTACATCAAATTGAGTATTGATCATGTTGTAAAAATTAGGAAAAACAGTGCTCACATCAGATTTATTTTTCAAGAGGTAAAGCCATGTGACTTAGGTACAATGATCAATAAATGAAACAAACCACCTAGCACCAGAAACATTTTCAATGGTAGAAGGCCCCTAAATATTACTATGAATGAGAGAAAAAGGAATTGAGGTTTGTGTATTGCTTATTGGAAAGGAAGCATGTTTGTGCTTGGCAAGTTCACAATCATTACAATGAAGGGCTTCAATAGCAGGACCCTTAAATGAGGAAGGAAACATCAACTTGAGCACTCTAAAAGGTGGATGACCTAAACGGCGATGATAAAGCCGAATTTTACTTTGGTTCAACATTATAGCCTCGGAAAAAAAGGATGTAGATATGGGATTTTCAACTCTTGTTATGTTGCTTTGTTTTTCTAGGAAATAGAGACCGTCTCTTTGACTAACATGTCCAATCATTTTCTTAATGTCCAGTGTCTGAAAAACACAATATAAAGGGAAAAAGGTTACATTACAATTTAAATCTTTAGTTAGTTTTTGAATAGACATAAGGCTTGTAAATAGCTTTGGAACATTTTTTAGTATAATGTCCTTGTTTATGTAAATATCCCCTTGGCATGCTACGGTGGTGATGGATCCGTTGGCTATTGTGATCTTTCTATGGTTACAGCTGGAGTATAAGAGAAATGATTGGAGGAATAGGTCATATGGTTAGTGGCTTTGGAATCAATCACCCACATGTGAGGAGAATTTCTTTCTGAGACATTAGTGCAAGAAGAAGAAATACTTGAAAACACCAATGAACAAGTACTTGTTGAGGTTGGCTTCTCAAAAGATCCCAAAAGAGTCTTTAGTTTCTCAATTTCCTCATCATTAAATTCAGGTACAGATTTATTGAAATTTCCTTCACTGATCGATGAAGCACTTGCCATATGTGCTTGACTTCGATCACTCACACTTTGATTGAGCTTTTCATTGGGCCTACCATGAAGTTTCCAGCATCTCTTCTTGGTATGACAATGTTTCTTGCAGTATGTGCGGAATAGAGTCTTGGTTGAATGTTTTGGTTGAGTTCCCTTGAGTAACTAATGAAGGAGGATTGTTTGCCACTTTCAATTTTGTGGCTTTGGTAACAAGTGCAGAAACATCCATTCCTTGAGGTTTAAGCGTAACGCTTTTATGTCCTTCTTCAATGCATATAATCGAGATTGTCTCATTCAGAGATGACAGGTTTGGTTTTCCCAAAATCTGCACCCTAATAGCATCAAATTCAACATTTAATCTTACAAGAAAATCATAAATGCAATTTTTCTCTACAAAACGCTTCAGAATTGCCGCATCTTCACTGCAGCGCATTTGGATGCATTGATAATGATCCATTTCTTGCCACAAACCTTGGAAGAGACTTTTCATTTACCAAAAAAAAAAAAAAAACCTTGGAAGAGACTTGAATATTCAGTTACAGTTCAAGTCCCTTGTTTGGTTGCTGAAATTTGTTTAATTTCGTATAATTGTGCAGCATCATTAACCTTGGAATATGTCTTTGAATAGCTTCCTAAATCTATTTGGTAGATCGAGAAACATACATGTATCACTAACTTTTTGCAACATTGAGTTTCATAACCATGACATCACCATGGAGTCTTGTTCATCCCATGCCGTAAATTTGGGATTGTCTTGTGAAGGACTGGTGCCCATTAAATGATTCAATTTCCCTCATACCTTTAGAAAAGTACGGACCAATTGTGACCACTTCAAGTAATTTTTTCCATTCAATTGATATGTGGCTTGAATGTTTTGCAAACCTCCGGTTGCAGTGGTGGTAGTATTCTCAAGTGCAGGGGCTTCCATGATTGGGCTGGTGATTTCGGTAAAATGTTCCAATATGATTGATTGAATGAAAAAAGATACAAACAAGTGAAAGAGAGAGAAGGCTAAGATGATGAGAGGAATAGCGAAGATGGAGCTTGGTTGGATAAAGCCAGAAAAAATTCAGAGTTTTATCTAGAAAGAGCCAATAGCTCTGATATCATGACACAAAATGTAAAATAATAATGAATTTCTGTCATATATAAATTAGGTTGCAGCTCTTGGTTTATATACACAATTGATTAGCTTCAAAAGTAATAAACTCCTTAAAAAAGGAATACTCTTAAAAATATGCAACCTCTTAAAAGAAATATCTGTATCTAATTATAATTCTTAAATATCAGGAAATTATACACGGTTTTCTATAACTATACAATCTTACACAATTTTTCCAAATAAAGTCACATAACTTGACTGTGGTCATGGTGGGGACAGAATAGTGATTAAGAGACTATTTTCTCTAGGTTTCTTTTTCAGACACTTATACATTAGCTCATAAATAGTGATAAACCTCAGTCATAGAATGTAGGACCAAGAGGAGAAAAAAGTTTTGGAAGGATCAAAACTGTCTGTCTTAAAGCTTGATGTGTAGAAATCATAAATGATTTTTAGAGGAGGTAGTGATGGAGGAGGAAAGAAAATAATCACTGTTTCTGATTGCAAGTAGTCATCTGAAAGCTTTTGCACAAGCAATTGAATAATATTATTGATTGTCAATTATCCTGGTGGGAGCAAGATATGTACTGGCATGCAAAAAGCACTATGATCTTGCATGCGATTTTTGTTCCTATTTAAGCTGTTAGATTCTGGAATCTCGTTTATTCAAAAGGTCTCATGTTGCACATGAGCTTTCATCATCCTCCAATTTTAGTACTTGGTGTCAAGTGGGAAAGAAAAACCAAGCAAAAGTCTATTTATGAAATTCATTTTTGCTGATTGTAGACCTTGAATGCAGAATAATCCTATGCTGGCCAAAGAGTACGAGCGTGTGAAATTTGGGAGACAACCTGTTCCATTCGATGCATCAAGGTACAACTTAGAGGTGCCACCACAAAGTAGAAGACATGATGAAGGTGCTTGGAAGCAAGCACTTCAGAGATCCCAACGATTGCTACAATATGAAGTAATAAGGTTTGTTTTGATAATCATAATCTTAAAAATACCAAATGTTACTATAGTGGCCTTTTCCATATTTTGGTGTTTCAAATGGTCCCTCATAATTAGTGTTTTTCACCATTTTGCAGTCGGAGGGCTTATATTTATTACGGGAGCATGTATACATACTCATTCCTATTAATGTTTATCATGTGGTGATCAATTATTCACTTTTTAAGAGTTGGCTTCAGTAAAAAATTAGTTACTTTTGAATTTACCAGCAATAAAAGAAATGGAATGACAAACTTGTCAAACATACAAAATTGTGAGCTTCTGCTGAATCCTGAGAGGCTGGTGCAAATGATCTGAAAAAGTTGGTAAAAGGAAACTCCTGTGGCTCTATTCGACTTGATTTTTCAAATGAGACATTTTTTTCTTCCTACTTGTGCTGTCTGTGTACATATAACTAAATTTCCAGATCTTCCTTCACAAAACAAAAGTCTTTGGATATATGCATTGGAGAAGATGACTTCTCTCAGGGTTATTTTGCCAAAACTTCCGGCTTTTCTATGCCTGACAATGTTTGTTACTTGTCATGGGCTTTGAAATTTAGCTAGCTTCCTCATTTGTGGGAAAAATAGTTACATGTGTTGATGGTAGTTACTGGGAAGAGATTGGAGTTAGCAATTACATCAGTTTCCATGTTTTGACCTGGTCATTTCCAGAGAAAACTAGATATTGATCTGATGGTGGCTTTAAGGGTTTCTACGGAATAAAGATAAATCATCTCTTACTCTCTCTTGGTAATTAAGGAATGTATTATATGTACGGATGTGCAAATCTATAGGGCAGTCTCCTGTTTTAGATGGCCAAGTGAAGTATATTATATTTGGATTGGATCACACCTCTCTTTTTTCTCATGCATAAGTCACACCTATAAATCAACAATCCTCAGGATTAGCAGCTATATTAAACACAATATTCTATCCATGGTTATGCCAAGCCCTGAAATCAGCTTATAATCTGCTTTTATAGGATTCCTAACGAAGACAAACCATTCTATGTCATGCCCACATACATGCACTTGTGCACCAAAAAGGCATGTAAAAATTCTGCGTTTCCACACTTTATTGCTTTCACTCCAAGTTTTATCAACCTTGTGGGAATGCACTAAATACTAGGAAGCCTATTTATCGGGATTCGATTCTCTTTTTTCTTCTCTTATAATAGTATTATTTTTTTCTTCTCCATCACACGATTGAAATACTGTAAAATTCTAATTCTTCTTCTTCTCGTTTTTTTTCCCTTTTCCCTGTCCTTTTTTATTAAAATTTCCAAGAGAGACAATATTAGGAAAGATTCTTACAGTATAGAGTTGCTGTGTAACCTTTCATCTGTTGGCAGTTGTACATCTTTCCAATCTCAATGAAATTAATTATTTACCCAAAAAAATATTAGGAAAGACACTACTATATGAATTACTGAAAAAAAAAGACACTACTATATGGACTCGTGCTACATCTGCATTCAATTCCCATGCCAACCACAGGCTCAGTGAAACGAGCTTTCTTCAACTGTACAGCATCACATTTATCATTGCAAGTAGCTGACTCATCCCAAGTTCCATAATTGTCCTCCTTGCATTATGAACAGAAAATGCTGTTGCCTAACTGACTTCTAAATCTATCAATTGCTGATCAGGCTGGAAAATCTAGACTTACTGTCAAAGCACAGTGCAGATGTCTGGATTCAGCACAATGGCCAATTGGAGGGCTTCTTATCAAGGTTAGGCAGGAAAATTTTGTATGAACTGCAGCATTCATTTCATGTGGAGTTCTCATCTATGGTGTTTTGACATATGATCATGCCTCAGTTGATGGTCTCTATGCAGTGTGGTAGTCTTTATGAAGCCTCCTAATTACTGATATCTTTGTTAAGAAAAGGCCATTTTATCCTTTCGTGAAAAATGATGTTGCTCTGATAAGCTGGTTGTATTGGCTTCTTGTGGCTGTGCTTTTAAAATTTTCCTTCATTTTTTACCTGTGTAGTTGTAATTTTTTGTATTTGTATAGTTGTGTTGTCAACATTCTGCAACTTCTTTTATCCAAAAAAACAAAAAAGAGTAAAATTCTGCAACTTTCTCTATGAAAGATTTAAAGTTTGTGCCACTTTTCTAGGCTGCAAAAATTAGCTCAGGAACAAAATGAGAAGATTGAAACAGTGAATCGGGAAAGAAAATATCACCAGGTACAGATTTTGATTCTGATGTCTTTCTTTACTTGTCCTGTATATTATATAATGATACCAAATGCTTCTGTTGTGAACAATCAGCAAAACACTGCATATGAGCTCAACGCGTTGTCTATGCAATGGTTGGAGCTTTGCCAGAAGAACATAGAAATCAAAGCTGCTTGTGCTAATATACAGAATCAAATTGAAGAACTGAAGAGAGAAGCTGCAGATAGGTAGAATATCTCTAATCTTTTCCACGTTATGATTAGTTTACACATGCTGATTGGAAATACATCTCAGGGGATGGAAGTTGGAGACTACCGAAAATGGTTCTTTGACACACTAACCATTTGGGTTTGACTCTGGTGTGCCGGCGAGTTCATGACTTAGCCCTTTGCTTTTGGGACAACCGTCCGTGCAACTACAGAGCCAAGTAGTATCCTGTTGTATCTGGTTTGGTATTTAGCCAGGGCAGAGTGCCTTATTCGTTTTGTAACAGGGAAAGGAAAATCTTCGTGACTTGCTGTCTATTAATAGCAAATCGTTTTGATATTTTCTTGTTACTTTGCTAATATAATACGATTTACAACACCACTGAAATTTCAATCTTACGCTTTGTCATACTTACTTCATTTGGCGCCTGCAGTTCCCTAAATTTGTTTTCTTGCAACATTTGCTTTTTTACAAGCTTGCTGGAAAGCATGAACTATCAAACAAAGCACCGGGAAGTTAAAGTTGGCGAAAGGGCACGTTCTATTTTCGGAGTCAGGTTTCGAAAAGCTTTTGCTAGCGCAACCCTGTCGGAAGCAAACAAACTCTAGTTATCTAAGGACAAGCAAAACGGATATTCATCTGTTTATTTAGTTTTAGCTTGGGAGTTTATTCGTGCTCAAGGTGAGCTTAAATATAGATCGGGTCGATTTTTTAGTAAAATTTAAACTCTTAATGTGATGTAATCTTTTTTTTTTTTTTTTTGCTGTACTCAAAGGGCTTCAATGGAAATGAGTTGAATAACATTGAGTACCATTCAGCACCGAGTTTATCCCCGATCCTTGCTATCTCTATTCTTCCACCAATGTCATGGGCACTGATGTGTAGATGCGGTATTGCACATCTATTCTGTAGTCCTTTCTATGATGTAGCTTCTGCTCGCATTAAACGGTGATTTCTTTTTGATGTGCTTCTCGTTCTATATCCATAGTGGTGCTTCTGATGTGCTTATGAGCTCTTTTTTGACTGATCTGAATAAGATGGAGGAGCGCTTTGGTGAAGATCCTAGTGAATACTTTGATGTTTTGAGGCATCTCAATTATGGACACCCCAGATCATCATGATTCTCTTCACACTTAGCACAAACCTCAACTGGATTGATGTCTTGATCATAGACATAGGTTATCCTTCTGTATTGGTCAAGCTATTCGGATCATAGGGCTACTTGCCCTTTCAGGCTATTAAGTTAATCCAATTTTACTGTCTACAGTATTTCTTCAATTACCTCTCCTCTCTTTCCAATCCCTTGCATTAATGGCCATCACTTCAAAATGATCCTATCATGCCTCAAATGCAGCTTCATTATAACAGTTCGCCATGCATGCCAAATTGCGACAGGCGCTAATCTCAAATGCTGCTATTGTAAAGAGATATGCACAAGGCGTCAGAGTCAAATACTTTGAAGCTTATCAATTAGAGTGATCGTTGACGTAAGTATATACCAAAATACGTCATGTTTCATAACAAAAATATTTACAATAAATTTCTTACTGTTCAATAGTTGCATCGGTTCACATGTACCGAGGTAGACACACAGGAAATTACAAAAGAAGTTCAAAAGACTTGGTGTTCCTCAATCACTCATTTCACTCCCATTCTAACCCATCTAGAGTTTTAAGCGCCTAGTCGAACTCACTTGCAAAAGATTCTGTAGAGAAACGAGCAAAACCACATCTCGGTAAAGGATAGGGAAAAAGGATTATACGTATAGCTCAATAACAAATAAAATTTTAATTATTTATTAAATGCAATGTTTTTAGGTATATGCTATCTGCACGATGTTGTCCGATCTATTATGAAGCTAAAGTAAATAACCCTATTTTAACCTTGGTTGAGGAGTTTAACTCTAGACACGGTTTGATACCAAACCTAGGCATGTGCAATGGACACTTTAGCTCCCCCAAAGACCTAACAAGTAACTTCCTAACCATTGTTGTGGCCTCCTCCCTTTCTAGTTAGCTCACCAAGGTGTAGGAAAAAAAAAAAAAATTGGTTTCTCCTCGAAAGGTTGGTATTTAGTGTCACATCCCTAAATGCATCTCCTAATGGGTTGATATGCATGTTTTATTGAAGTTTATGCTGACCATTTGTTAATCCATTTAGCTGGTGACCAAGCAATTTCATGACACTTTATAGCACAACAAGATACAACAAGTATTACATCAAACAATTACAGTAGTTTCCAAGCTAAGGCATAGCATGCACACATTCATTTCTAATTACATGCACATGGCTTAAAATTTCCAGACACTCAAAGCGTGCCAATACATGCAATAAAGCATAAACCCCCTTACATGGTAGTTTGAATACTTGAATGTTGATTACGATGTATCCTTTCAAAATCCTATAGAATGTAATGAAGCTTTTAGAATTTATAAAGCTTATGAAACTTTACTTCATATAATTTGTTTTAGCTTATAACTATGCCATCGTGCGTGATTATTATAGGGAATTTCAAATATTATTAATCACTAAATTCCCTTGTCATCATCGTATGAAGCTTAAACTCATTTGTATAGACATTAATATATAACATTATTAAAAGATATATATACTCATTTGTAAAATATGCTTTACAAAAAAAATCACAAATAGATTTTATATTGTCGTCATTGTTTATGAAGATAATCTAAGGCATGCATGGATGCACATGCACACATATATATGTTGTTGATGGCCTTTTTCCTAATAGGTCTATGATGTGCCTAAAACCAAGATTAAGCACATGCAAAACTAATTTGAAAGACAAACAAACAATGTTAATCAAACTAGCTTCCAATCACATGAACAATGGCGTTAAATCCTCAAAGTTTATGATCGATTCTTAAACAATGGTGTGATCAATTTTAATTCCAAGTATGATATAGCTCTGATACCAAATTATGATGTGCTCAAAACCAAGCCCAAGCATACAAAACCCAATTGAAAGACTAATTACACAATGAAATCAAATTAGTCCTCCAAATTGCATAAACTGTCAATCTTTATAATTCTAAATCCACAAATATGAACATGTATGAAGATTGCATATCCAAGAATGATAAGCTTTGATACCAAAAGATGATGTGCCTAAAAGGGATTTAAGCACAATCAAATGGAATAAAAATTCAACCTAAAAGCACTCCCTAATTCCGAATTAACAATTGGAGAATTGCGTGAATTCCAAAGATATAAATGGATCCGGAATTAATAAACAATGAACAATCCTCAATATATATACTAATCAAACTTGAATCAACACTTGAATATCAAGATTGAGCAGTAATAAAAATCGTGATTTCCTCTTAAGAAATAGGCATTCCACGTGAAATAATGATAGGTAAGTGTTGATGAATAAAACTATGAAAAGGAATCCAACACACTCAATTTATCTCGCAATGATTATGATGCAAATTTGACTACGAACTATCTCAATTCACCCCTAGATATTACACACTAGAGAAGAAAAGAAATCACAACAAAATGAAATTGATATTATTCACAATTTCAAGATGTTGCACTCGCCACAATTTCAACTTTTGGGATTGAAATTGATAAGATTCTAATGACAATTAGGAGAACCCTAATCCTCACGCAAAAGTGTATACTCAAATATGAAAAATGGCCTCCTCAAACCCTACTTTAAGCAAGTATTTATACTTGCTCCTTTTAGGGTTAGAAAAAGCACAAAATTACAACTATGCCACTTTTAAGGTAGCCGGTCTTAAAACTCAATTACAACAAAATAAAAATGTCCCAAAATGATTACAACATAAATAGTCTAATTAAATAACAAATATATAAAAATTAGTCTTCAAGATGCTAGCTCTTCCATAGGATTCGTCGGCCCAGCTCATCACCGGTTTAGGTCGGTCCATGGATAACCCATAAGCTGAGTTTTAGTGAGTTTGTCCATTGCCCTGTAAAGCCTGATAAGTGTGCCTGTTTGAATATATAATACATGAATAAGATAAAAGAGGTTAGTAAACAAATAATTCCAGGGTCGATTTGCTCAAAATGGGCCCTCATCGCCAATATTCGAAATCCTTTAGTTCTTGCCCTAATGATAGGTCTTGTCATATTTTGATTCCTATCATCTCCTCGGGGCTCAAAAAGATTTGTCCTCAAATCTGGCAGGTAAAATGTAGTAGAGACTCTGTTTTCTCCTAGCAATCCATTTAAAGAAGTATCTCTGCAGAATCCCAATATCTGAAATGCTATAGAGGGTGATTGTTTTCTCTCCTCCATTTCTAGGATGTATCTCATTTGCAACACAAATAATGACCCATTATCTACTGAGGTATCCCCTATCTCAACCCATTCCACTGATATTGTTTCCTTCTTTTCTAACTCATCTATATAGCGCTGATCCTCATGGCCCTCTAATGGTTGGCCTAACTGCTCATTGCCCTCTAAAACCTCTGAAGGCGAACACAACTGTCTCTGAACAATCTGGCTCTTTGATGATAGGCTCATCTGACTTTGACCCTCAGAATCCTCCAATGGTTTACTCAACTGCTCATGAGCATTAGTACCTCTAAAGGTGAACACAATTGTCCCTAAATAATTTGGTTCTTTGGTAGTCTGCTCATCTGACTATGATCATCAGGATCTTCTAAAGGTTGGCACATTGTGTCTGACAAATTTTGTGCTCTAAGGGTTGGCTCAACTGCTCATGGCCCACTGATGGTCTACTGATTTGTTGCTGAACCCTTTGAACCTCTGAAGGCGACATAAGAGTTAGAATAATTTGTTTTCCCTCCTTCTGGAATACATAAGTATTCTTGAAGCCATCATGTAAGACCCTCCTGTCATATAACCAAGGCCTGCCAAGCAATATATGGGATGTACACATAGGTAGAATATCACACTCGATTTCATCACAATATTTATCCCCTATACTGAAAGGTACCCTAGCTCTTTAGGTCACATGCAAACTTCCTTGATCACTAAGCCAATGCAATTTATACAGTTCAAGATGTAGAGTAGTAGCAAGTTTTAGTTTCGATACTAACGATGCTGCTACCACATTGGTACAACTACCATCATCAACTTTAAGGACACATAAATTTCCTTATACCCTACAAGAAGTATGGAACAAGTTTTCCCTTTGTTCATCATCCTTAGTAGTAACTGTAGTCAATGTCCGATACAATACATTAGTATAATGAAACATCTCACTAGACATGATTGCGTTCAAACCTAACAACACAATAATTATCCTCACACTTCCACGATTCAAGTACACAACCAAGCTACAAGTGAAATACACTCAACTACTTTTAAGTAGATAGAATTAAATTCAACTACAAGTGTTTAAGTAACTAGTTCAATTATTTTCACACTTTAATGACTTGTTTGAATTTTAAATTCTACTACTCACTTTCCTTTTTCTTGCCTTGACTTCTCACCACTTAAATACACAATGGGCAATAAGGAAAATACTCACACAACAAACCATCCATCGCCACAAAAGTCCCCTTATGCTCATGGTTCAAGATGCTTCACACCACTACTAACAATGTCCTTGACAACACATACAACAACCAATATCAAATGTACATAACCTCTACTAAATTAACAAGAATATAACTCTAAATACACTCCTCAAGCCATGGCATAATCCACTTCCACAAAATACAACCAAAACCATAACTTCAACACAAGATAAGGTAGCTCACTTTCAAATTCAAAAAGAAGTTCAATAAGCGCACAACTCCACAAATGGTAAGAGGTTTTTTTCAAATTCAAATGATACACAATTAACTATGACTTAATGTGTATTTCAGATTTCAAATTGACCTCTTAATGTACACTTTCAATTCTGATTTCAAATGTGAAAATAATAATTAAGATTCCTCCAATTTCCGAAAATGCACACACTACACAATTTTACTTCACAATTGAAACACCACTCTTCCCTTTTACAGTTTGTTATCCGTGCACTACACTCTCACACTTTAGCCTCAACGTGCAACACCTAACTCCGCACAACTTCCACAAATTCACAAATGGCAATTCCCTCACTCAACAAACAAACACAACGCCAACAATTCAATACTCCTTTTTACACCACAATTCATACACATACAACCACGGTGCAACGACCACATCAATTTTTTTTTTTTTTTTTGTAAGCACAACTCTACACACAATACTTCAAAGTATACACTTCCTTGCCACTATAAAACACCAAAGCAAACCGCAACTTATACAAGGCAGCAATAATTCAAATTTGAAAATCAAATTACTTCACTAATTGCAACCCTTCCACAATTGGTAAGAAGTAATTTTCAAATTCAAACAACCACACATTAACTTCTTCAACTTAATGTTTGTTTTGAAAATCAAATAATTTCCAAATCTTCCACACAACTCAAATCTGGAAATTGCTCAATTGCACCCACTATTTTCAAAAAACAAACAAGTAAAGTTCACACTTCTTCTTTCTACACAATTGGAGATATTTCACACTTCTAAATTTACATTCAAAAGCACTAGCTTTCCTCTTCCTTCACGGTGAAGTCCACAACATAGAAGCTTCAACAAGTACTCAAAATCACTTCAACAAGGAGCAAGTTCAACTTCCTAAACAAGACAATCACGCTACTTTAAGTAATCACAACAGCAATTTCAATTTACCCCCAATTTTGGAATTGAATATGTAAGAACATGAACCCTAAATTTCTGAAATTCAAAATTGCAAATCCCTCCTCTTAAACCTCAAGCTTTGATACCAAAAGATGATGTGCCTAAAACCAAGATTAAGCACATGCAAAACTAATTTGAAAGACAAACAAACAATGTTAATTAAACTAGCTTCCAATCACATGAACAATGGCGTCAAATCCTCAAAGTTTATGATCGATTCTTAAACAATGGTATGATCAATCTTAATTCCAAGTATGATATAACTCTGATACCAAATTATGATATGCTCAAAACCAAACCCAAGCACACAAAACCCAATTGAAAGACCAATTACATAATGAAATCAAATTAGTCCTCCAAATTGCATAAACCGTTAATCTTTATAATTCTAAATCCACAAATATGAACATGTATGAAGATTACATATCCAAGAATGATAAGCTGTGATACCAAAAGATGATGTGCCTAAAAGGGATTTAAGCACAATCAAATGGAATAAAAATTCAACCCTAAAAGCAATCCCTAATTTCGAATCAACAATTGGAGAATTGCGTGAATTCCAAGATATAAATGGATCCAGAATCAATAAACAATGAACGATCCTCAATATATATACTAATCAAACTTGAATATCAAGATTGAGTAGTAATAAAAACCGTGATTTCCTCTTAAGAAATAAGCATTCCACGTGAAATAATGATAGGTAAGTGTTGATGAATAACACTATGAAAAGGAATCCAACACAGTCAATTTATCTCGCAATGATTACGATGCAAATCTGAACAAGAACTATCTCAATTCACCCCTAGATATTACACACTAGAGAAGAAAAGAAATCACAACAAAATGAAATTGATATTACTCACAATTTCAAGGTGTTGCACTCGCCACAATTTCAATTCTTGAGATCGAAATTGATAAGAGTCTAATGACAATTAGGAGAACCCTAATCCTCACGCAAAAGTGTATACTCAAATATGAAAAATGGCCTCCTCAAACCCTACTTTAAGAAAGTATTTATACTTGCTTCCTTTAGGGTTAGAAAATGCACAATTTACAACTATGCCACTTTTAGGGTGGCCGGTCCTACAACTCAATTACAACCAAATAAAAGTATCCCAAAATGATTACAACATAAATAGTCCAAGTAAATAACAAATATATAAAAATTAGTCTTCAAGATGCTAGCTCTTCCATAGGATTTGTCGGCCCAACTCATCACCGGTTTAGGTTGGTCCATGGATAACCCATAAGCTGAGTTTTAGCGAGTTTGTCCATCGCCCTGTAAAGCCTGATAAGTGTGCCTGTTTGAATATATAATACATGAATAAGATAAAAGAGGTTAGTAAACAAATAATTCCAAGGTTGATTTGCTCAAAATGGGCCATCATCGCCAATATTTGAAATCCTTTAGTTCTTGCCCTAATGATAAGTCTTGTCAGATTTTGATTCCTATTAGTCTATGAGCCTTGGGATCCTTATCCCACAAATAGATAAACTGGGATAGGGAACAAAGATGAAAATAGATGTCACGTACTGCATAGCCCAATACTAGCTAACGTATGATTTTCTCTTGTTACTTGAGGAAGCACACCAAATAATAATGCTTCTCCTAGCATTCAATGTTTATGGCCTAAGGGACATGGGAGATTTCAATCATGTGGCCATCCCTCCCTTTAGGGATATGTAAGCTCGAAAGCTCATAAGGTGAGAGTATGTTCTCGCAACATATCTCTCTTACACTTCACATTCAACACATTTTTCCAGTTATCTTAGTGATTTCTCTATGCTTTCTTTGACCCACCATTGACTTAACCATAGAAGTGGTAATGTCTGAGCAACCTTTGGCACCAACTTTTAGCTTACATGTGCTTGTTTTATAGGCTAACTCCCCATATTAAAGGCCTACAACCCATCTTATGCTAGGCCTAATACTTTGGACTAGAATCATGTGATAACTTTTTAAGCCCACCACTTACAATTTAAACACCACAAATACCCTAACTAACACTATGACTCATATTACTAGAACCAACTAGCAAAACCTAAATGCTAGACAATCTAATAACAACTAACAATTGCCAAAAACCACAAACTATGCTTAGCTCCTAGAGTGGTTTAAATGTATGGAGTAATGCCTAGATGTGCTCTAGTAAGAAAACAATAACCTTAATGCTGAGGGCTAAGAACTATGCTAAAAGGATTGTAAGCAAAAGCAAACACTACAATAGGAGGAACAAGGTAACTACTCACAATCATCACAACATGCTCCACCATAGCGTAGGGATAACTATTCCTTACCCAAGAAACTCTCCCATGCAATGATCTCTCACCTTTATAAAGTAGTAACTACACTGACTATCAAGTTGAACACTTCGAGGCTTATTCCTAGTGTATGCTCTAAGATGCCTATATGATAGACATTGACAACTAGATAAAGAGTCTTATTGACATAAAATAGAGTAAGTAAACTAACCCTTGAGATGTGTTTAGCTTAGAGCAATCCCCTTCACCAAGGAGATTTGGGGGGGGGGGGGGGGGGGGGGGGGGGTCGGTGGTGGAGTAGGATGGGGAAACGTTGCTTAGCACGTTAAAATTTGTAGTTTGAGTTCTACCATGACACTACTGACCCAACTGAACACCTCAACTATAATAGATAAGCTTGCTAGGTTTCTTAGAAACTATCACATGCAAAGCATTTATAGGAAGCCTAAAAAAAGGCCATAAGAACTTAGTACTGCATTCTCGAACTAAATAGCATAACAAGCTTCAAGGAGCTAAGAAAGGCTTTTTGCTAGCATTTTATCACTAGCAAACAACCAAAAAAGCATAACTCTTCCCTCAACCTTATCAGACAAGGTTAGAATAAGACCTTCAATAAATATGTGGCTTGCTTCAATACCACCATGATTGAGATTCCTAATCTCAACATGAGTGTAGTTGTTAATGTAGCTATACAATGTGTAAAAGACTGATCACAATTCTTCTACTCCATTATGAAGAATAGGCTACAAACATTCACCGAGTTTTAGGAGATGACTGCCAAATATACAAATCGAGAGGATGCAATAGCGGCAATACAACAAACTAATCATGCTTGTGGAAATAGCAAGAAAAGAGACAGTTTAGGGATTGACCACTCATAAAGGAACAACTAGATCCTCACCCCCAAAAATGAGGGGTCTACTTAATAAAATGGGCTAAGTGCACTACCCAAATAGCACACTATTCCATTTTACATGTTGTACACCCTATTAAGCAAACCCCGGGCTAAAGTCTTATTGGAAGTTAGAGATAGAGGCATCTTGACCTAGCTTGACAAAATGAGGAGCAATCCCACTAGGAAGGCCTCTAACAAATACTGTCAATTCCATAGAGACAAAGGCCATACAATAGATGATTGTGTGAAATTGGAGAATGTCATGCCCTATAGGATACCCTAATCATGACAACCGACCATGGTTACCTAGCTCCTAATAAGTAACCACGAAGTGTCTCAACCACAAGATCAATTTACCTTTTAAAATATAATTAAAAAAATCAAACAACTTCAGCATTTCTCTATTTCATTTAAACTATTCCATATTTATTGGAACAAATACATATGTATTTCATAGTAGGCCTTATCTAGGTTCTATAGTCACATAAATTGAAAAATTTTACTAATTCAAATTAAAATATATATGATCAACTATCCATCGATATTCTAACACCAACTATAGAAGAAAATCATTCTAACTTTCAAACCTTGCTCCTTATCTTAGAAGTTTTGCAACAAGATTTACTTTGGTACAATGTGTACCTAGTAAGTTCACGTAGTTGCAATGTGCATCATATAATATATGGTGGAGTGACTATTATTGCATAGTGAGATAGGAGTGCAATATTCTCAATATTGTGAACACACAAATAAATCAAGCAAGTTTTCAACCATATGCTATACATGATCATCCATATGCAATGCAACATTACACATGATCTTCTAGTAACCAACGTGAAGTCTAAGGTTTAATGTCTCAATTAATCTTGGTTTAGGGATTCTCGTAACCATCCAGGTATCCCATACCATTTATTTTCATCTTATCTCTTTATTAGTAATTATCTTTTAATTTAAACTCCTTAAGCTCCAGGTGTCAATAAGTACACTGAGCACACACCCTTAAGGACATGAAAAACTCTCTCACTCAGCTTCATTAAAGACACATGTAGACATAATTTTTGCCGCCTCTTTATTTATTTATTTATTATTATCTATTATTTACTTTTTTTTCTTAAAAAAAAAAGAAACAAATGCAATTTGATTTCATAATAAATCGAGGCACAGGCCAACGACTTAATGGAAGACACATGCGCACAATGATCTTTGGTCCTAGGTTTGAATCTCGACAGGTGCAGGTAGTAATTTTTTTTTTCTAGTGGAAAACGTGTGTTGAGCACATGTTTTCTTCTTCCAACAAACAGATTAGAAAATGTGTGTGTAAAACATGTTTTCTTCTTCTAGTGAACAGTTAAGAAAATATGTTTTGAACACATGTTTTCACTATTCATCTTCTTTCTCTAGCCGTAATTAGCTTGTTTTTCCTTCTTAGATGGCCTCTTTTAGTGCTCTTTTTTTACCCTTTTTTTCTTCATGATTTCACTAAATTAATGGCGAAATCACAAAGATCGCATTCCCTACTATGCATTCAAGCCAAAAATTAGTCCAATTACACTTAATTAATTAGCTAAAATTAGCATGGAAAATAAGAAAAAAATCATTCCGTGCGAATATTGTTCTTGCACATCTAGCACAATTTGAACAAAATTGAAGCTTCCATGGAAATTTTCGAGTAAGTACAAGCATGCAGGGATCCTTTTTGACCAGTATATTCATTCAAATTACAGCCAAATTCATTGAATCAAAGTCAAAATCGATTAAAAATCCAAAAATTTTCTCTAGCCAAACCTTAAGCTTTAGTTCACGAATTCATGGCTAGAAGAACTTTCCATCTCCAATTCGAGTTCCTATAGTATAAATAGGAGCTCAAGCAAGCCTTATGAACACAAATCAACAGAAAATCACCTCCATTTTAAAGCTTTTCAATATTTTCTCTCTCTAATCACGTTTTTTTCTCTTTATAGGAATTAGCTTCCATAAGCCATTTCTAGGAAAAACCACTGCTTCTATTAGTTTTTGATTGTCGAAAAGCCTGGGAAGTACCTTTTTTTGGTTTAGAAGCATCGAGGAAACCTTGAATCACAACCCTCTGAAGCTCTACGACCGGCCACCTTTCCGATCACCGCCCTCCGTTGCGTTTAGGATCGAACCGGCTAGGTAGGTTGACGCACCATCTTCCGTGTACAATTCGACGTCCCCAATAGGCTGAAGCATTTTTGGAAGCTACCACCTCATCTTCGACTAGCAGCCTCTTCTCCAACTAGGTTCTTTTTCCTTTTTTTTTTTGGTCATTGTAAAATAAAAAAAGACGTTTTCCCTAAAAAAAATTTAGTTATTTTTTTTACATTTTAGAATTTTTTGAACAACAACAACAACAACAACAACAACAACATAATAATAATATAATAATAATAATAATAATATTTTTAGAGCTATTTTTATTAAAAAAAAATGTTTTCTTTAAATAAAAAAGTTACTTCCTTTTAATATAATTTTGAAATATTTTTTATGAATAAATAAATTTTGGTCTCTATAATAAACATTTTAAAAAAAAATTGTGAACTACGTTCAGTCTAATCCCGAATAGCAAATACGTAGGTACCTATAGGGTGACCTTTATAAATATTTTTTTTTTGATAATTTTAATAATACAAAATAAAATTTAATTTTGGAAGGTTTAAAGTGGTAACCATAGTGTTTTAAAAGATAACCCCCAAGCTTAGAATCTTTGGTTTTTCTAAAAAAAAAAAAATACAAATTTTTTTATAGTAGCCAAGTTAGAATTAATACTGCCTTATTAATTCTAACTTTATATATATTTTGTTATTATAATCGGGTGGCGACTCTTTTTTTTTAAGTAATTTTTAATTTTTTTTTTCTAATCTTAGTTGAGGGTTTACATTAAATAATCACAAGGTTTAGTGTAAATTAGATTAGGAAAAAAAGAGAAAATTTTGGCTCAACATGTTGGCAACTCCATTGGGGATCCTAAGTGGGCTAGCCACTTAAACCTTCCAAAAATAGATTTTTTTTTTATTATTAGTATTATTATTATTATATTTTGTACTAACTTTTATTTATGTAGGATTAGGATTTATTTTTATTTTTAATGTGTGTTAGATACGGTCAAACCCGGACCATCTTAGGACCTTAGGAGGGGAGCCATTATGTAAGTTTCGAGTGTAGTGGAATGGCCACCGCTCGAGGCTGAATAGGCTACCCTACTCAAACTTCCATGTAGCCCACGATCCATTTATTTGAAAACGTGAGAGGTTATAGAGTTTGAGAACTTTTAGAACCCACCTTGTGCATACATGAAATCATAAATTGGTAGGTAAATGCTAAAAGTGATGTGAAAAAAAGTTGCAAATATGAGTTTTGAAGTACTTTCCCTGTAAAAGTAATGTTGTAGTTAGAGATGTAATTTAAAAAAAAAATAGAAAAAAGTAAATTAGGAACTTTTGTAACAAAAGATTTTGAGTTGTAATTTTCTCTTGTAATCTTCCAGATGGCTAGCATCGAGAAACCACTAGACCCAAAGCTCATACTAGATTTTTGGTTTACCCTCTACCATCTTAAAGAATAGGCTTACATCAACAAGAGGAATGGGCCAATTCCATCTCTCATGAGATCAAGGACAACATTTCCCTAATTTGAGTCGTGGTACATTTTTGGAAATCAGAGTTTGTAACATTTTTCCTTGGCCCACATAAAATCACACCAATAATAGAGGAATATACTTAACTCCTCCTAACTCTTTATTAGCCAACGAAGTACATGTACCAAATCTAGAATCAAGGCCAGCTAGCATTTTCACTAGGCTGTTGGGAATCTATAAATCAGTAGTCAATGAAGCACCAAGAAAGTGTAATGGACATTGTATTTGTCTAATAGACTTGCAAACATGGTTTGGAGCCCAATATAATGCTGAAGATTGGAAAGACGTCCTATGTGGAGACCCAAAAAAGTACAAACAAAATAGGTTTCATGCTTATATACTGTTAGCATTTGGAACTCTCCTTTTTCCTATTGGGGTCTTTTACATTCATTATAGGGTGGTTGAGCTAGTGGCACAGTTTCTAGAAGGGAAATCCTATATTTTTGCTCTATTAACTGAACAAATTTGTAACTTAAACTTTGTAAAGAGAAAAAGGCATGCCATCTTCAGAAGCAACATCAACCTTATCCTAATATAGTTTGTAAGCCACATCAAATGCTTTGGGCTGAACAGGATTAGACGATCATTAGCTCATCAGATTGATCTTATTGAATCTTATGGAGAAAGAATGAAATTACTTGATGACATCCCTAGCTACTCTTGGGTCGAGATATTTGAAAGTTTTACTGTAGATGACATCCTATGGATTGCCAGATAGAGCAATTGTAACAAAATCATCCTAAAGTGCAAAGATTTTTAAGTAGTTCCATTAGTCGGGCTATGCTACCATCTACATTTAATGGCGCGTCAATTTGGCACTATTTAAGCAATTTGGCACTATTTAAGATATAGTCCATAAACCATCACTGCAATCAAATACATTTGAGTGTCAAAACCTTAGCATGATGATTGCTGATAAGGTAGCTAAGTTGTTGGGAATAAAATCTTTGTGGGAATCCCCAATTGAAAGCCCTAATATTGATTTAGGCGAATTTGAAGGTGAAGTTGGAAAACATCGGGCCACCAGGGACTTCATCATTAATCAACTGTATAAGACAGGCAAGAGAATCTGTCGAGCTCCTAATATTACACATCCTGCACTAAGTAGTCCATGCATAGAGATGAAAACCTATATGGAACAGGTGCAAGCTCAAATGGAGGTTGAGGTAAATACCTGAAAGAATAGATTCAAAGAGTCCTACAAAAAAAATAAAGCTTTAGAAGCCCAACTAAGGATAGCTCATTAGAAGATTAAAGAGTTAGAAGCCCCAACCAGTCAAGTGAAGGGATGGGATAGGAAGCCATTGCTAGAACTAGAAGCTAAAAAAATTGGAAAAGATTAGACGTTAGGTTGTTTTGTTTTTTGTTTTGGTTTTTCATAATGTAATCAAAACTTTGAGATTTGCAGCTTTAATAAAATTTCAATAATTTTCCGCTTTAATAATTACTTGCCAATTTCTAAACTTGCATCTGCTTGAATCATACATACATTCATCTTCTTCTAAAAAAAAAAATCATAAAATAATAATAATTTTTTTTTTGGGACTAATAAAAGACCAGTGTTGATTTGACTAGGTTTTAAGATAGTGCCTAAAGAATAGAACCTCATAAGAGGTCTATATAACACCTGTTCCAAAGTTAAGATGTCAAGCAACAACAACAGCAACACTAGTGATAATGTTGTTGATCAAAGAATGATTTCATTGGAATAAATGGTGCAAAATCTCAATGATAAGGTCAAGTTTTTGGTGGAAAGTCCTACTCTCTTGTGATCCACTCAATTGAATCAAGAAGGCCATTCAGGTAGGCATAAAGGAAAAAATGTTGAAATTCTACCTCCCAAAAATGAGAAAATCAACTCTATGATCAATCCAACATTTGATGTGCAACCCAAATCAGGAGTTTAAATCTCATATCATCCTAAAAATTTGCAAAGGCAAATGGAGGAAAGGTAGAAAGAGATGGAGAAAAAACTTTATTAACAGTTTGCTGACAAAATAAGAACTCCGGAAGGGCTAGATGGATATGAGCCAATTGGCATCTTTGACTTAATAGTTTTTGATGCCACTGCCTATCTTGAAAATTTTAAAGTACTAGAATTTGAGAAGTACAATGGCAATGGATGTTTAAAAATGCATACCAGATTGTATGTTTGAAAAATGGGCAAATTTGTGCAGTATGATCAACTAATGGTACAAACTTTCTAAGACAGTCTCATTAGACCTACCTTAACCTGGTATGCACAATTGGACCTTAACCAAATCAACACTTGGGAAAGGTTGGCTTGGGCATTCTATGAATAGTACAAATTCAACATTGAAGTTGCTCCCTCTGTGTGGGATTTAGGGAGTATCCGTAAGAAACATAATAAGTCCTTTAAAGAATATGCTCAGCGTTGATGAGCTTAGGCTGTAAGGGTCAATACTCCAATCTTTGAGAAGGAATTGACATCCATCTTCATCAATACATTGGAGAAACCTTATTTCACTCACCTGATTGGGCAAATCTCTTTAAGCTTCGTAGAAGTAGTAGCAACAGGATGTAGGATCGAGAATGCTATCACTTTTGGAAAATTACCTATCAATGAAACATCCAGAGCAACATCATCTAAACCTTTGAATAACATTAAAGAAAAAGAAGCCACCATTGACATAGTTAATTTCAGGAGGAACAATCGGCTAACCCCTCACTTTCTTTCCAAATACCAAACACTTCAATCTAACCACAACCAAACAACTAACCCCAAATCAACAGACCTCCTAGACAATTCACTTATATCCCAGTCCCCTTGAGCCAAGTTTTTGCTAGCCTTAAGGCTAATAATCTAATCAGCTTTGAAATCCCCAATGAAAGATATAGACCTAGAAACTATGACCCCAACCTCAAATGTGAATACCATATGGGGTAGGTAGGGCATTCTATAGATAGATGCTTGAGACTTAAAAATAAAATCTAGGGTCTAATTGATGCAAAAGTAGTGCAGTTAGACTTTATTGAGTCACCTACTCCTAGTGTCAATAATAAACCACTTCCTAATCATGGCCCTACCATCAACATTATTACCTTAGAAGCACTTGAACTAGAAATTGATTTAGACAGGTTGGCAATAGAACAAATAGTGTGGAACTTACAACAAGCCGGTTTCCCACTATCAGTCAATCCAAGTAACAGAGTACAAGCCAAGTCAATCATTTATCAGTTTTTATTGGAAGGCAAAATTCAAGTGGCATACATTCGAGAAATGCTAGTTCCCAAGTTTGACAAATTAACAACTTAAAAAGAATTAAAAAAAAAAAGATGGCATGCAAGTGATCCCATGGTTGGTTTCTTAGGGCAACATTCGGGGAAGTTTGATTATTTAGTTGATTACTCTATTCAACTGCCAATTCATGAAGAGCTTACTCCAAGTGGTTAGGTTCAAATTTTGAAGAGGAAGACAACCCCCAAAATGAAAAGGAGAATGATCAAACAGTTAACATGATAGGACCTGATTTTAAATCAGTACTCCTAAAATGTTACAAAGTGCCTGAGTAGGAGCAAAAAGTCTCAAAAGTTAAGAAATATGCTTTTCATATTCCCTTAGCACCCGAAACTTATAAGGTTACCCTATTTAATTATGAGGTGATTAATCAAGAAAAATCTTCAGGTTCTATCATTGGAGGAATCACTAGGTTAGGGAACGTCTACAATCTTGAAGAAGAGACCACAAAAGAGCCTAAAGCCAATGAATCAAGTAATAAAGTCATAAGGCCAGAAGCAAAAGAAGAAAGGTTGATAGCGTTTTCAAAGATGATTAAGTCCAGTGAATACAAAATCATGGACCAATTACCAAAGACCCCAACTCAAATATCCCTTATGGGTCTTCTACTCTCTTTCGAGCTTCACAAAGAAGCCTTGTTTAGAACTTTGAGGGATGTTAAGGTGCCATAGGGAATGTCTACTAAAAAATTGGGACATGTTGTCAATTTCATTTTTGCTATTGATCAGATATCCTTTTCAATAGAAGAACTAGGGGAAGAAGGTAATCAACACACTAAACCACTTTTTATAGTGGTAAAATGCAATAACATGATTGTTTTTAGAGTCCTCATCGATAATGGGTCCTCCCTTAAGGTTTTCCCTATAGCTACCTAGCAGTTAACATTAAATCGCTAGGTATTGATGCAGTTAACATTAAATAGAGTTCTACTATAATGAGGGCTTCTGATGGCTCTAGGAGGGAAATTATAGGGGAAATTGACTTAATGGTAGAGATCCGTCCATAGTTATTTGGAATCTCTTTCTAAGTCTTAAACATCCTAAGGTCCTTCAACTTGCTCCTTGGGAGACCCTAGATCCATGCAACACAAGCCATTCCATTTAGCCTCCACCAAAAAGTCAAATTCATTTTTAATGGTTAGATCATCACTATGTTGGGCGAATAAGATTACGCCATTTACAAAAAAAAAAAAAAAAAAACGACCATACCTTACATAGGAGAAGAAGACCCAAATGACCTTGGACTCAGATCTTTGATGAAGTGTTCATGATTACTAGTTTTAAAGTATAGGGATGCGGAAAGGTGCAATTCAAAGATGGTCAAACATAGATATTTGGTCTTGGATATGTCCTTGCTTTGGAAGAAGAATTTCAAATGAGATTCAAGTAAGGAAGAAAGGGTGATAGACTATACAATACTCTAATGAGTTTTCCACCAATCTAAACAACATTCACCTATTCAGCCAATCCTAAGATGTTGGTACTAACCAAAGAAGAGAAGTCCAATAAGCTCACCAATAAGCAACAGTAAGAATCAACAAGCATATCTCGTCAATCACTTCAAAATTGGTTCTCTTTCCCTGTAAATAGCAATAAAGCTGCTTTAGAGTAAGAGTGAACTATGGTTTAGTATTTGTTGAGTTTTCATGTATTTTTCATTCAATAAATGTAACCTACATAAGTGAAATCAATAAAATTTCAAATTCACTTCTTCTACTCGTTCTTTTTTTTTTTTTTTTTTTACATTTATCTAGATCCAATGATGAAAATCGAGGATATCTTACACACATAGAGGGTAAAAATGTTGATATCACCTATAACCCTACTAGTTTAGATGATATCAATGACCATAAAGTGATTCAAGAAAATTGGCAACAATATGAACAAGATAGGATTTCATTTGATGAGTTGATTGAAATAGTCAACTTAGGAAATGAAGATAACCCTACGAACCTTAAGATTAGGGGCAACCTTAATAATGAACAGAAAAGAAGGTTGACCTAGCTATTATCCGAATACCTTGATGTATTCGCATGGTCTTATGAAGATAAGACTTGACCTATCAATTGTAGTTCATAAGCTACCTACACAAGAAGATATCAAACCCAAGAAATAAAAATTAAGACAATTTCGGCTTGATATTTTATTGAAAATTAAGGAAGAAGTTAAGAAATTATTGGAGGTTGGGTTATTGAAGTATCGGATTATCTTGAATGGGTAACTAACATAGTCCTTGTAATTAAGAAGAATGGGGAAGTTCGTATATGCGTATATTTCCGAGATTTAAATCAAGCAACATCAAAAGACAATTTCCCTTTACCCCACATAGATGTCCTGATAGATAATACTATTGGAATCAATCTTTTTTTTTTTTTTTCATTCATGGATGGATTTTTAAGGTATAATTAAATCAAGATGTCAGAAGAAAATAAAACTAAGACAACCTTCATCACAACCTAGGGCACCTTTTGTTATAAGGTTATGCCCTTTGGTCTCAAAAAGGTTGGGGTAACATATTAAAGGGCAATGGTTGCATTATTTTATGACATGATGCACCAGGAAATTGAGGTGTATGTTGATGATTTGATCACTAAATCCAAAAAGGGGAGGGCCACGTAAGCACTCTGAAAAAGTTGTTTGAATGGTTAAGAAAATACCACTTGAAACTTAACCTCAAAAAAATGTACTTTTGGAGTTACCTTTGGAAAGTTATTGGGTTTTATAGTTAGTCAAAAGTGCATTGAAGTGGATCCAAATAAGGTCAAAGAAATATTGGAAATGCCACCTCCGCGCACACTTAAAGAAGTCAGAGGACTACTTGGATGCCTGAATTACATTTCTTGATTCATTTCCCAACTCATAGACAAATGCCGACCATTATTCAAACTACTCAAGAAAAATGCCGCCATCAAGTGGAATGAAGAATCTAAAACAACTTTCATAGAAATCAAGCAATATCTCATGAATTCTCTAATGCTAGTGGCTCATAAACTCGAGAAACCATTATTCTCATACCTGACAATACTGCCTGAATCTATGGGGTACATGCTTGGTCAAAAAGACGAAGAAGGGAGAGAACAAGCCATTTACTACTTAAGTAAGAAATTTACCAAGGGGGAACAAAAATATTCAGAAATAGAGAGAACATGTTGTACATTAGTTTAGGTCATGCATCGACTTAAACAATAGACGCTCTACTATTTAATCGAATTATTAACAAGACATGATCCCTTGAAGTATTTAGCAAACAAACCAACCCTAATTGGTAGGATTTCTAAACGGCAAATGCTATTGTCTGAATTTGACATCACCTATATGAACCAGAGTTCAATCAAAGGTTAAGCTATAGTAGATCAACTGGTTAGACATCTACTTGAAGGAACTTCCCAAGGACTACAAACACAATTTGTAGATGAAGAAGTATCGATAATTGAAGGTGATCCTAACTCCGAAGAAGAAAAATTTCTCAAATGGATATTGTATTTTGATGGAGTTGCCAATGTATTTTGGTTATGGAATAGGGGTAGCGCTGGTTTCACTTAAAGGCAACCAATTCCTTATAGTAACGAGGCTTACATTCCCATATACCAACAACATTGCAGAATATGAAGCATGGATTCTCAATCTCAAAATGGCTTTGGATATGAGAATCAATGAATTAGAGGTATATGGGGACTCCTCACTCATCATTTGTCATACTTGAGGAGAATATAAAACCAAAGGTCCAAAATTGGTACCTTATCACAAGCACTTATCAAGGTTAATGGGGGAAGTTTGAAAAGATCACATTCACATATATACCAAGGGTGTAGAATTAGTTTGCCGATGCCCTAGCTACATTAGCATCTTTGACCCAAATATCAGGAGGGGTCGAAATCCAACCTCTCAAGATTGAGATTGAAGACAAACCTGCTTTTTGTTTAGCTATCGAAGAAACACATAATTATAAGCTTGGTATCATGATATCAAGATCTTCCTTCAGGAGGGAAAGTATCTATAAAAGGCTTATCGAAAAGATAAAAAAATGCTTAGAAGGTTGGCAAGTCAGTTTCTGCTAAGTGGGTCTACAATATATAAGCGATCATTTGATAGCACATTATTGAGATGTGTGGATGAAAAAGAGGCAAACACTCTCATGAAAGAGGTACATGAGGTAATATGTGGTCCTCATATGAATGGTTACATGTTAGCTAGGAAAATCATTAGACTAGATTATTGCTGGTTGACTATGGAAACTGACTGCATCAAACATGTGAGATGTTGTCATCCATGTCAAATCTACGCCAACGGAATAAATACTCCGCCTTAAGAACTTCATACACTTTCTTCACCAGGGCCATTCTTTATGTGGGGTCCAAACATAATTAGACCAATTAACCTAAAAGTATCCAATGGTCATCGGTTCATACTGGTGGCTATTGATTATTTCACTAAATGGGTTGAAAATTCCTCATAGACCAACGTTACCAAAGGAGTAGTTGTCAAATTCATCAAAAATGACATTATTGCTCAATATGGATCTCCTGAGTCAATTATTATAGATAATGGCACAAACCTAAACAATAAGCTCGCAATAGAATTGTGCTATCATTTTGGAATCAATTACAGGAATTCTACTCTATATCGACCACAAATGAATGGAACTGTAGAGGTAACCAATAAAAATATCAAGCGGATTATTGAGAAGATGGTTTTTACTTATAAGGACTAGCATGAGATGTTACCATTCGCACTCATGGCATATTGAAACTCCATTAGAACATCAATGGGTGCTACACCTTATTCTTTGGTTTATGGCATAGAGGCAGTATTACCGGTCGAAGTTGAGACTCCATCATTCAGAGTGTTATTAGAAACTCAATTAGATGAAGCTGATTGGGAGAAAAAATAGGTTGATCAATTGAACCTAATTGATGAAAAGAGGTTAGTAGCATTATGCCATGGTCAATGCTACCAACAAAAAATGATTAGGGCTTTTAATAAAAGAGTACGACATCGAAATTTTCAAGAGGGAGACTTAGTTCTAAAAAAGATTCTCCAAAATGTGCAAGATCCTAGAGGGAAGTCTATACCTAATTATGAGGGGTCATATTTTGTAAAGAAAGTGTTATTTAGAGGAGCATTGATTTTGTTATTAATGGATGGTCCGAATTTGAAGGACTCTGTAAATTCTTATGTAGTTAAAATGTACTATCCCCGATGAACTAATGGAATCTTACTTAAGTTTATTGAAAATGTTGGCAATTATTGGTCTCATGATGATCTAATTTTTATCATCTGTGTGTAAAGCTAATATCCTCGATGGTTGTTTACGTTTGACTGATCATCTATCCTATCATTGATAAGTTTCTTCTTCTTGTACTCTTGTTTTTGCCATACATACTCAAACACGAGAGAAGTTGTGAGGAATAAAACAATGATAAATGATAAAAACTCTTTAAATACTCCACCATGGTTTCAATTTTTTTTTGAAAAGAAGTTTTTTATTTGCTATTTCAAGTTAAAGTCTCAAATAATAGAAGTGGAGATAAAATTTGAGCAAAATGAATCGGAATGGTTGGAACTCTGGAATGAAAATAAATCTCATATGAGCATGGTTCATCTAACGAGCAAAGAGCTAATGAGCGGCTGTTTTTAAACTTCGATAACAGGGTTTATTATTTAAGTGCTATCTGTAAAACCGGGTAAGATCTTTCATTATACATGAGCAGTCAGCCCACAGGGGAACTATTCTAAAAATTCATCATTTATTAGGATTGCTAGTTTGTAATAGACGTTTTTCCATGAAAGTTACCTAGCCCACAAGGGAACTACTATAAAAAGTCATCATTTCTTAGGATTGCTAGTCTATAATAGACGCTTTCCCATGAAAGTTAGTCAACCCACAAGAGCATTATTCTAAAAATTTATCATTTCTTAGGATTGCTAGTTTGTAATAAATGCTTTCCTATGAAAGTTAGTTAGCCCATAAGGGTATTATTCTAAAAATTCGTCATTTTTTAAGATTACTAGCTTATAATAGACGCTTTCCCGTGAAAATTAGTTAGCCTATAAGGGCACTATTATAAAAATTCATCATTTCTTAGGATTGCCAGTTTGTAATAGACACTTTCCCATGAAAATTAATCAACCCACAGGTGCACTATTCTAAAATTCATCTTTTCTTTGCTAGTTTGTAATTGACGCTCTCTCATTAAAATTAGTCATCCCATAAGGGCACTATTCTAAAAATCATTGCTAGGATGTTTTCCAGTACATGATAGTCAGCAAAGCACCATCCTAACCATCTCTTACTAGTTCAGTAAAATATTTCTTGCATGTGGTTGAATAGCTTGTAAAGGTACACTTTTAGACAAAAATAGTGTGTCTCCTTGTTCTTTGTAGTAAAGTTTTTCTTAAACTTCACTACAAAGAGGGGCAGTTGTAAACATACAATTTTTGCACCCCCTTTATTTTTTTATTTTTTTATTATTAGCTATTATTTACTTTTTTTTTGTTTTGTTTTTCTTAAAAAAAGGAAACAAATGCAATTTAATTACATAATAAATCGAGTCATAGGCTAACGGCTTAATGGAAGACACGTGCGTACAATGATCTTTGGTCTTAAGTTTGAATCTCGGCAAGTGTAGGCGGCGAAATTTTTTTTTTCCAGTGGAAAACATGTGTTGAACACTTGTTTTCTTCTTCCAACAAATAAATAAGAAAATGCGTGTTCGAATCATGTTTTCTTCTTCTAGCAAAAAGTTACGAAAATGTGTTTTGAACACATGTTTTCATTGTTCATCTTTTTCCTCTAATCGTGATTAGTTCGTTTTTCCTTCTTGGATGGCTTCTTTCAAAGCTCTTTTTTATCCCTTTTTCTTCGTGATTTCACCAAATTATTGGTGAAATCATGAAGATCACATTCCCTACTATGCATCTAAGCCAAAAATTAGTCCAAATACACTTAATTGATTAGCTAAAATCGGTATGAAAAATAGGAAAAAATCATTCCGCACGAATATTGTTCTTGCACATCTAGCTCGATTTGGACAAAATCGAAGCTCCCATGGACATTTTAGAGCAAGTACAAGAATTCAAGGATCCTTTTTTACTAGTATATTCATTCAAATTACTGCCAAATTCATTGAATCAAAGTCAAAATTAGTCAAAAATCCAAAAATTTTCTCTAGCCAAATCTCAAGCTTTAATTCATGAATTCATGGTTGGAAGAACTTCCCATCTCCAATTCAAGTTCTTATAGTATAAATAGGAGCTCGAGTAAGCCCTATGAACACAAATCAAGAGAAAATCACCTCCATTTCAAAGCTTTTCAACATTTTCTCTCTGTAATCACGTTTTTTTTCTCTCTCTAGGAATTAGCTTCCATAAGCCATTTCTAGGGAAAACCACTACTTCCATTAGTTTCCTCAACGTCGAAAAGCCTAGGAAGTACCTTTTTTTGGTTTAGAAGCATTGAGGAAACCTTAAATCATGACCCTCTAAAGCTTCGCCACTGGTTACCTTTCTGATCGTTGCCCTCTGCTATGTCTAGGATTAAACTAGCTAGGTAGGTTGATGCACTATCTTTCGCTGTACAATTCCAACATCCCCAATAGGCCGAAGCACTGCCGGAAGCTGCTAACTCGTCTTCAACCAATAGCCTCTTCTCCGATCAAGTTCTTTTTCCTTTTTTTTTTCTTTCTTTTTTTTGGTCATTATAAAAAGAAAGAAAGACATTTTCCTTAAAAAAAATTAGTTATTTTTTTTTTCATTTTAGAATTTTCAAAAAAAAAAAGTAATAATAATAATATTTTTAGAGCTATTTTTATTTAAAAAATGTTTTCTTTTAAAAAAATTATTTTCTTTTAGTATAATTTTTTAAATTTTTTTATGAATAAATAAATTTTGATTTCTATAATAAATATTTTAAAAAGTGAATTACGATTGGTCTGATCCCGAATAGCGAGTATGTAAGCACCTATGAGGCAACCTCAATAAATATTTTTTTTTGATAATTTTAATTAAACAAAATAAAAAATAATTTTGGAAGGTTTAAAGTGGTAACCATAGTATTTTAAAAGATAACCCCTAAGTGTAGAATCTCTGGTTTTTCTAAAAAAAAATAAAATAAAATAAAATTTTATCAATAGCCACATTACAATTAATATTGATTAATTCTAACTTTATATATTTTTCCGATTATAATCAAGTGGCGACTCATTTTTTTTAAGTAATTTTTAATTTTTTTTCTAATCTTAGTAGATGATTTACATTAAATGAGTATAAGGGTTAGTGTAAATCAGATTAGGAAAAAAGAAAAAAATTTGGGCTTGACAACACAACAACCCCTTAGTCGCTTAGTTCGTCAATGGCAAATTAGTAATCCGTATACGATTACTTCATGTATGTTTCATAACAATGACAATTTTCAATACAATGTAATATTGTGTGTTGAATTTTACTTAAGTCATAATAATTAATTTATTATTTTAAAGTAATCACACAAGATATAATCATACTATAGCAAAATACAGAAAACATCAAATATTTATTGTCACGAAATAGTACTCACAAAACCATAATTCTTGAAAGACGAATTAAGGAATTCTGAATTTTATCTGCAATCAAATAAGACATGTTTTACCTTTTATTATTTTATTATATATATATCGTTATTTCTTATCCTTAATTCATAGGACATTACTTTACTTTTATTTTTTTTATAATTATTTTTAGTCTACCGTTTATCTTCCTTCTTCTTCACGCCTTCCTCGCCGGATTCCATTTTATCGTCGAAGCTTCGGATGCTCGCTGGACTTCAATTTTTTGCACGCCGAACTTTATTCCGCGCATGTGATCATGCCCTCAACTCTGTCGCACATACTTTCCACGCTATTCTAGCAACTCTACTCCCACGCGTACACCAGTACTTCGCAACACGCTCATGGACTCGCGGCCATCGCCTACGACGCTACACACCACGGACACGACCTGCACTCACGACACACCACCACGTTCGCAGACCACGGCACCACCAGCTGCCAACCACGCCCACGGAACAGCCAAGGACACGACCTGCACTTCACTTCCACACACAACCTCGCTCGCGAATTACGGTCCACGGACCAGCCATGCGACCACGAGCTTGCTCTTGCACACACACACGTCCACGGCACCAAACGCGACCTGCACTCCACTTCCATGCGCCAACATCAGCAGCCTTGGTCAGCAAACCCAGCTGGATTTCTGGGATCATCTTCAGGAATGTTCCTCTCAACATTGCCTAAAAGATCAGCAGCAACAGCCAAACGCATACGCACATTCACGCAACGAACGCGGACCAGAAAACACACACACACACACACTCACTTCCAGCAAACACAGAACAGGACACCACACGGATCATCCAAAACAGAGCAACATGCAATTTCCGTACACACGTGGAGCTCGGTCATGACGCTTTCAAGCGAGATTTACAATAACAATATATATATATATATATACACAGATGATAAAGACACACTACGCCATATACAAACAGTATATTATAAAGTTTTTGCTCACTTGATCTCATTTTCTTTAGGAAGCACGAGTACTCACATGGGATCAAAATATTCTCCTAAAATATAAGAAAACAAAATTATTATTTATTATTTATGTGTAATGCTCTAGAATCTGGAACATCACAGTCCGCTATATATCACGACTACCAAGCGACACTTTAAGGCTCTAAAACTCCATCACACTTCAAAACTTGATCATACACATTATCCATCATATTACTATACTTATAATTAAACGAATGACTCACAGATGAGTCATTCTAAATTTTATTATTTAATAACCACAAAATATTAAGCTACAATTTATCTCTATAACTTCAATTTAATAATAATTTGTCTTAGTGGGAACTACTTTTGCGGGCCCTATCTAACCCTAATGGTAACTGCCACTGTTTTCCCCGTCTAACCCTAATTTACCTTAGATCATTTTAATACACGACTTTACTAGGACAATGTAGCATACCGATCATCGAGGTACCCCTTAGGGATCTACCACTACGGGTTCTTAGGCCGAGCTGGGCACAAGCAACATATCTCATTCAATTCATATAACATTGTAGTACTTCAAGATACCACTTAATTCACATAAGACCTTAACATTTCATTATTTCACATACAACTCATTAGATAGCTTCCTAACAATATACAACTCATTAGATAGCTTCCTAACAATCACATACAACAAATAAAGTAAACACGTACCTGGTATCCTAGTCTTAAGTACTTCTTGTCCCAAACTTAAGCTAAGTCAGTATTTGTGTCATCATCAACAAATCACTCTTAATACTAATCCAAATATAATATATTTCTCCGAATTCCTCTTAATCTAGTAGGTTATCTAAGGTTATACTGATTGTCTTAGTTGTGTGGAACTTGGTTAATTAAGAAGATAATTTGATATATATTGATAATTTTCATCACTTAACACGGCCATGTTGGAGGTCGTGTTGCCCAACACGAGCTAGTACACGACCGTGTTAAAGGTCATGTATCTCTCGGTGAGATTTGACTTTAATATGGTTGGAACATGACCGTGTTGGGAGGCCATGTTTCTCTTAATTCAACATGGTCGAAACACGACCATGTTGGAAGGCCGTGTATCTATCGGCATGACTTTTAGACACAACACGATCAAAACACAACCGTGTTGGGAGGCCATATTCTTCTCATTTTAACACGGGGCAACACGACCGTGTTGGATCGTCGTGTATCTCTCAATACACTTTATAACTCAACACAAGAGCAACACGATTGTGTTGGATGGTCATGTATCCATCGGTTCATTTTTCAAACCCTTATTTTTCTATACTTAATTCGTCCAATTCCTCATTTTCTAATTCTAAGCTTAAGTAAATAAAAAAAATACGCATTATAATCTCTTATGTGATTCGAATTTCGCTTGAAATTCCAAATCCAACAACTCCCGTGCTTAATCCATCCACAGGCTCGATTCATATGAATAACCAAAATGGATTTCGTGGATGAGTCTCCTCTTAATAAAATATGTATTGAAACGACCAAAATCATACCTCTTTGCTTTATTGCTATTTCTTTAGATCGCTTTAGGTTTTTCTCGTGGGGTCCTTAGTAGAGTTCTTTCTCCTTGTCTTCCTCTAGGCGGCTATTGTAAAAGTGCGCAGAAAAAATGAGAACCCTAGGTTAAATTTGCTTATATATAATCTCGCTAAGAAAAGACGAAACTGCCCTTGTCCCATTGTCCTATTTACCACATTGCCATTCTTTATATTTATACATATATTTATTTATATAAAAAAAAGTAATATGTATTACATTCTCAACCCACACCCCCCCCCACCCCCTTTTAAAACTTTCATCCTCGAAAGTAGCTGGAATTGAGAAAAGTTCTAAATGCTTTCTCTTCATTTCTTCTTCTAATTCCTATGTCACCTATCGTTCTGTTTGATTTTTCCATTGCACTTTGACATAAGGAATTCTTCTTCTTCTTAGCACTTGTTCCTTGGTATCCACTATCCTCACAGGTCTCTCTATAGAGGACAAGTTTGCTTCAAAGGTTCTAAAGCCATCACTTTATCTGGGTTTAGTACAAACTTTCTTAACATCGATACATGAAATACATCATGTACTCCTGCCGGACTAGGCGGTAAGGCTAACATGTATGCAACTATTCCAATTCTTTCTAAAATTTTGAATGGACCCACATATTTTGGATTCAACTTACCTCGCAATCCAAACCTGATTACTCATTTAGTTGGAGATATATCCAGTAAGACTTTATCTCCTACTTGAAACTTTAGAGGGCATTGCCATTTATCTGCATAACTTTTCTAGCGACTTTGGGTTGATAGAATTCGTTGCCTTATGACTTTAACCTTAGCTACTATTTCCTGTACTATCTCGAGCCCCAATATCTGTCTTTCTCCCACTTCATCCCAATGTAAGGGAGATATACACTTCTTGCAATATAATGCTTTATAGGGAGCCATCTATATAGTAGTCTAGTAACTGTTGTTATAAGCAAATTCTACTAAAGGCAAATGATCACTCTAGTTACCACTTTGATCTAAGGTATAAGCTCACAGTAAATCTTTCAGAATTTGAATAGTTCTTTCAGATTGCCCATTTGTCTGAGGATGAAACGCTATACTAAACTGGAGTTTGGTTCCTAGATCTTGATGTAGACTTTTCTAGAATTTGCTCACAAAACAAGTATCCCTGTCAGATGTAATCATAACTGGTATCACATGTAATCTAACAATCTCTTTAATATACATTCGAGTAAGCTTTTTTAGTCTGTAGTCCACCATAATTGGTAAAAAATATGTGGACTTAGTCAATCTATCTACTATCACCGAAATTGCATCATATTTCTCCTTTGTTCTTAGGAGTGCTATGACAAAATCCATAGTTACATGTTTCCACTTCCATTCAGGTATAAGAAGAAGTTGTAAATCACTAGCTAGTCTTTGGAGTTCAATCTTTATTTTTTGATAGGTGAGACACCTAGACACATATTCGGCTATCTCTCGTTTCATATTTTTCCACTAGTAAGTATGCTTGAGATCCTTATTCATCTTGGTACTTCCTAAGTGTACTGTATACCCTGAGTAATGAGCTTTCTTGATAATCTTCCTTTTTAATTCTGTGTTATTTGGAACACACCATCTGTTACCATAATTGACTACTCCTTCAGTGTTTAACATAAATTCTATGGCTTCACCCTATTCTAATTTGTTCCTTATCTTCTGAATTTCAAGATCTTCCATTTGTGCAATTTTAATATGATCTAGAAGATTGGGTTGGATACTAAGTGTAGCTAACCTATTTCCCACTTCTCGTATCACCACTTCCAATTTCAACTTGTCTATATCTTCTAATATCTTCTTCTGAGATATGATTAATCCTGCAATATTTATGTGTTTCTTCCTGCTTAAACCATCTGCAACCACATTTGCTTTTCGAGGGTGATAATGAATTTCCACATCATAATCATTTATCAGTTCTAGCCGCCTTCTTTACCTCATATTCAACTCCTTCTAGGTAAACAAATACTTCAAACTTTTATGATCCATGAAGATTTTATACTTCTCCCCATAAAGATAGTGTCTCCATAATTTCAGTGCCAAGATCACAGCAGCTAATTCCAAGTCATGGATGGGGTAATTTTTCTCATATTATTTCAACTAGTGGGAGGCATATGCAATGACTCTCCATTTTGCATAAACACATACCCCAAACCTTGATTTGATGCATTACTGAATACTTTAAATTCTTCTCCTATCTTTAGTAGAGCCAACACTGGGGCTATCATTAATTTACTTTTCAATGTTGTGAAGCTACTTTCACATTCATCATTCTATACAAACTTGGCCTTTTTCTTTGTCAGTTGAGTCATAGGAGTTACAATCTTGGAGAATCCTTCTACGAAGCGTCTGTAGTACCCAACTAATCCTAAAAAACTCCTTACTTCTGTTACAGTTCTTGGTCTTGGCCAGTCACTTATTGCCTTCACCTTCTTAGGGTCTACCGATATTTCATTTTTATTCACCACATGCCCTAAGAAAGATACCTGTTCTAACCAAAATTCGCACTTACTGAATTTTGCATAAAGCTTTTCTTTCCCGAGTCTTTCCAATACGGTTCTTAGATGTGCTTTATGTTCTTCTTTGCTCTTAGAATAGATGAGTATATCATCTATGAAGACTACTACAAATTGATCTAACCCGTCTTTGAGCACTCTGTTCATGAGGTCCATGAAGGCTACTGGAGCATTTGTCAAGCCAAAAGGCATCACCCGAAACTCGTAATGCCCATACCGAGTCTTGGAAGCAGTTTTCTGTATGTCTTCCTCCTTGATTCTTAACAGATGGTACCCCGATCTTAAGTCAATTTTGGAGAAGACTTGAGCTCTCTGTAATTGATCAAATAGATCATCAATCATAGGGAGAGGGTATTTGTTCTTGATTGTGACTTGATTTAGCTCCTATAATCTATACACAATCTCATACTCTCATCCTTCTTCTTGACAAATAACACCGGAGCACCTCATGGTGAGACACTTAGTCTAATAAACCAATTATCTTGAATTTCTTGAAGTTAAGTCTTCAGTTCAAATAGTTCGGCAGGTGCCATCCTGTATGGTGCTTTAAATATGGGTGCCATTCCTGGTACAAGATCAATACAGAACTCTATCTCTCTAGTTGGTGGTAAACCCAAAGAATTCTCAAGAAAAACATCTGTATACTCATTCACTACTTGCACAGTTCTTAATTCCTTAACTTGCTCTATCTCTATTGATAAGGCTGATAATCTTCCTTTATTCTACAACTTATATGTTGGAAGGGTTACAAGCCATTTACAATTTGCTCCTCATTAGGAAAATCAAACTTAACCACTAGATTGTGACAATCTATAGTGGCATGATACTTATATAACCAATTCACTCTTAAAATTAGATCAAACTCTATCATCTCTAATATAAATAGTTCAGTTGACATTTTCTTGCCATGTATCACGATCTCTACATCTTTATATATTTGATCTAATTTCCCCTCTACTCCAAATGGAGTATTTACAATCATAGCATTCTCCGATTCAACAGGTTTTAATCTACATGCATTCATATACATAGGAGATATATATGAATGGGCTGCACTCGTGTCAAATAATACATAGGCAGTATTTGAGTTTACGAGCAGTGTACTTGCTATGGTATCTTGATCATGAGCATCCTATTGCTACTGTTGTTGTTGTAATGCAAACACCCTACCATATGCCCTTTGTCTTGGCCTCACGTTCTGATTTCTACCTAGTGGTCCTTTGGGTGTGGGTCTTATAGGCTATTGAGCTTGTGGGGGTGCAATTGCTTGAATGTGTTGAGCACCACACTCGAATGATATGTGCCCTCTTTATTTACAGATATAACAGAAGGTTTAAGGAAGGGTCCTTTCAGTGTAGCTCCTATTGGTGTGTCCTATTTTGCCACATGAGAAGCATGCACCTTCTGGCCAATTACATTATTGCAAATCATGCGGTCCTATACATCTAGGACATCTCACACTTTGACTTGCCTATGGTGGGGGAGGCAATGCTAGAGGTACAGGCCTAGTTTAAAGAGGTCTAGGCACATAAGTCATAGGTTTGGTTGGATATACAATTGGCCTCTTCTCTTTATCTACATAAGGTATGTTGGAAATAGGCCTTTTTCCCAAGATTGATCTTGTTCTACGGGATAGTTGTTCCTTTGTTCTCTTTTTCCTCTACTCTAAGTATTTGGCTTTGTCAAGTACTCCTGCATAAGTAGTCTGAAAAGCCCCCACTTCATGTTGTAACGTAGGCTCTAATCCTCTCAAGAATGTTCTAGCTCGAGGGGCATCATCTCCTCTCATCACTTTTGGCAAGAATTTGCTTAAGCGGTTTAGCTCCACTTCATATGCCTCTACAAATCTGCTGCCCTGTTAGCAATTGTAATAATCCGCTTTCATTTTGTCCCTGATGCTATTAGGGAAATACTTTTTATAAAAGAGTTCCTTAAACCTCTACCATTAGTTAGGAGCTCCTGTTAATCTGGATATATTGGTCCACCAATCTACAGTTGCTCCTTTCAGCATATAAGTAGTATAACTTACTTTTCTATCTTCTGGGACCAGGAAGGCTTCAAAGGTCCTTTCAGTCTCAATGACCCAATACTCAACTTCTATTGGATCATCAACCTTTGGGTGGAACTCCTTAGCCAATCTTATAAATTTGTCTAACCCACAAGGTTCCTTTACAAGCTTGACATGTCTCACAGTCGGTTGTTGTTGTTGTGCTAACATTCCCACTAAAGCATTTACAGTCTCTAGCAGCTGAGCAGCTGTGACATTAGTCTGCTCTGGGGTTTCCTGTTGAGGTAGTCTTTAAGGGTTCTTATCCTTTAGGGCATTTCCTCCCTGTCCAGCACTAGATGAACCTCGCATGATATTTCTTCTTGGAGGCATTATATGTAAATTGAGACAGCAAAATGATTCTAGAGTTAAAATTTATAAGGGGAGTTAGTGACAGTATACATCTTTGTATACTCAAGCTCAAACATATACATACACATATGTGTAATTAAACAGGGATATTCAATAGAATTCTATTGCATGAAATATTTGGATTAATATAACATAATAGTTATCCCCTAATTTACCCACTCTCTTCATTCTTATGAATCCATAGATCATTTACTTGGTCTTCTAAAGATTTTAACTTAACTTCTATTAATTGACTCCTATACCTTTTGAGATCATCACTTAATTCTAGAAGTCATCAACTAAATCTTTGCTTGATCATATCTGAATTTCCAAAGAGCATCAAAGCCTAGTGCTCTGAAGCTACTTACTTATATTCTTTTGATCAAAACCTAAGCTTCTAAGGATCATCAACCTAAGCTCTTAGAGATCATCAACTTGAGCTCCTAAGGATCATCAATCTGGGCTCTGATGCTACTTAAGCTGTAACGCCCCAGAACCTAGAATATCACAACCCGCCATGTGTCACGACTACCAAGCGGTACATTAAGGTTCTAAAACTCCATCACACTTTCAAAACCTAATCATATACATTATCCATCATACTACTATAACTATAATCAAACGAAGGACTCACTGATGAGTCATTCTAAATTTTATTATTTAATAACCACAAAATCTCAAGCTACAGTTTATCTCTATAAATTCAATTTAACAATAAATCATTCATTTATAAATATTGATAATTCTTGTCACTCTTCCCCCACATAATAATAGTGTTCTCTTCCTATATCATCCATGTAATGTCCCACCAAGTCTCGTTCTCATCATACTTTAGTTATTCATCATTTTCGCTTGTAGCTAAAAAAAATATAGGAAGGGGAGTGGGAGGTGGTGAGCCTAAGCTCAATACGTGAGTACCACACCCACATGCACTTGATACACCACATTAATATCACATACATGTATGCAACATTATCCTCAGCACATTCACAATTCAGTTCACACATCAACACCAATAATGAATTATAACACATGGGGGTACTCATGACCTCGATACACATAACATTTGTCCTAGTGGGGACTGCCTCTACAAGCCCTATCTAACCCTAATGCGAACTGCCATTGTGGGCCCTATCTAACCCTAATTGACCTCAGATCATTCGGATACACGACTTTATTAGGGACAACGTTGCATATCTATCATCAAGGTGCCCCCTAGAGATCTGCCACTGTGGGCCCCTAGGATGAGCTAAGCTCAAGCAACATATCTCATTCAATTCACATAACACTGTAATACTTCAAGATACCACTTAATTCACATAACACCTTAACATTTCATTATTTCACATGCAACTCATTAGATAGCTTCTCAACAATCACATACAACAAACAAAGTAAACACGTACGTGGTATCATAACCTTAAGCACTTCTTGTCCCAAACTTAAGCTAAGTTGGTATCTGTATCATCATCAACACATCACTCTTAGTACTAATCCAAATATAATATATTACTCATAATTCCTCTTAATTTAGTAGGTTATCTAAGGTTATACTAATTTCCTCGGTTGTGTGGAACATGGTTAATTAAGAAGATAATTTGATATATATTGATAATGTTCATCACTTAACACGACCATGTTGGAGGCAGTGTTGCCTAACATAAATTAGTACATGACCGTGTTAAAGGTCATGTATCTCTTGGTGAGATTTGGCTTCAACACAATTGGAACATGGTCGTGTGATACGACATAAACATTGATATAATAAGATAATTCAAATTTGTAGGTGACAATCCACAATAATTGAATCCAACAATAGAATTAACGAACAATAACGAAAGATAAACCCTAAACCCTTATCGGATATGATGCACAAGCAAGAGAGTAGTCTTAGTACGGATTTGTTGATATGACGCACAATAATCTAATACCGTCACTTGCCACAATCCAATGGATTGATAGGAGTAAAATGAATATCAAACTTCAATATGCAATTTCTCAAAGGTTTAAAAGTCCCAAAATCCTTACATTGCAACATATATATAGCAAAAGGAAACAAAATGCGAAAAGTCACAAAATTCAACTGGTTCACCTACATAAGCCACCGGCCTTGATTTGTACATCGTTGGCTTAGATGGCCAGCTTGGATTCTAAAGCCGTTGGCCTTAGAGACTTAGGCCGTCGACTTTAAGGGCTCGCCTAGATGGTTAAGCCATTGGCCTTAAGGCTAGTCCAAAGGGTACGTCGTCGATTTTTATGGCCGGCTTAAATGGGTTCTCCGCTGATTCATGTAATTTGAATCTTCCATTGAATGACTTTGTAAGCGACATGATTTGATTCCCATGATCGTGTTTCACTTAATTCAACATGGTTGAAACACGACCGTGATAGAAAGCCATGTATCTCTTGGCATGACTTTTGGACTCAACAAGGTCAAAACACAACTATGTTAGGAGGCCGTGTTCTTCTCATTTTAACATGGGGCAACATGACCTTGTTGGATGGTTGTGTATCTTTCGATACACTTTGTAACTCAACACGAGAGCAACATGATCGTGTTGGATGGTTGTGTATCCCTCAGTTCATTTTTCATACCCTTATTTTTCTACACTTACTTTGTCTAATCTCCTCATTTTCTAATTCTAAGCTTAAGTAAATCCAAAAATACACATTATAATCTCTTACCTTATCTGAATTTCGCTTGAAATTCCAAATCTAACAACTCTCGTGCTTAATCAATCCATCTTCAGGCTTGATTCCTATGAACAACTAAATGGATTTTGTAAATGAGTCTCTTAATAAAATATGTATTGAAATGACCAAAATCGTACTTTTTTGCTTTCTTGCAGTATCTTTTTAGATTGCTTTAGGTTTTTCCCATGCGGTCCTTAGTAGAGTTCTTTCTCCTTATCTCCCTCTAGGCGGTTATTGTAAAAGTGTGCAGAAAAAATGAAAACCCTAGGTTAAATTTGCTTATATATAGTATCGCTAGGAAAAGACGAAACTACCCTTATCCCATTGTCCTATTTACCACATTGCCATTCTTTATATTTACACACATATTTATTTATTTATATAAAAAATATGTATTACATTATGTTAATATCATTTTATTTATTATATTTCTTGCAACTTCAATTATTTTTAAAGATTAAAACTTATTTTTTATATATTAAAATTATATTTAAATTCTAAAAACAAAATTTTTTCATATAAATCTAATATAGTCTCAAAACTGTACAGCTGGTTTCGGATCATTACTTGGATGTCGTACACTTGCTCTACGACAATTTTTCCTTCTTATTTTTCCATGTTTTTCTTTTCTTTTTTCTTTTCTGTTCTGTTTCGTTCTTATCTCTCCGTTCTCTTTCTCTCTCGCACTTTGACTTTGGAAATGTGGAACATCTTCTGGACACTCGGTTTATGAGCCTATTTATATTAGGTTAACTCCTAGATTTTCTGGATTCATTTATCACGTGTGTGGTAATTTAATTAAGAATAATAATTTTAGTGTTTTATCATGAAATTTTATTATTAAACTAAATGAATTATTTCGAATGTGATTATTTACTCGAAATTTTTATTTAACTATCATAAACTTATACTTTTAATTTATTTATCATTTATTTTAAAATTTTACAAGGTTTTCTTTTTAAATAGTTATTTCTTTTAATTTAAAATTATACGGGTTATGAATAAGACTTTTAAAATAATTTATTGGTTAATCCGGTATTAAATTTTTGCTAATTTCCTAGGTTTTACAAAGAACGCCCTCGTGGACTTAGTTTGAAGGGGCTACCTAAATGAGTACATTGCTAAGGCTAATCACTAGATCAAGTGTGGTTGGCAAGACGACCAATGCACAGAAGTCTTGAGCGTGACCAAGTAAACAAAGCATGGTATAATTTGTACTGTGGTAGGAGGTCTGACTGCTGGAGGGTGGTGAAGCTCACAGAGCAAGGTTACACTAGATCTAGAAAATACCAGTAGGTGATGAATGTTCAAACCAAGAGATCCAAGATGGATACTAGCACATCCTTATCTAACGAAGACTTGGAAGGGGTTACCACCCCTCATGATGATGCACTGGAAATTTGAGTAAACATTGTTGATTATGAGGTTCGAAATGTATTAGTCGACATTGGATCAATTGTAGACATTATCTTTAAGAAGCCTTCAACTAAATGCATGCACTACTAAACAACCTCAAGCCATATGACCATGACCTTTATGGCTTCAACAACAAACTCGTTAAGGTCACTAGAATCATTATAATATTGATGGAGCTCGACCATAGTGATGACAATTGCCTAGGTCTTAGTTGAGTTCCTAATCGTTGATACTTGGTCGTCCTATAATGTCATTTCAGCTTTACCTTTCTAAAACTCCTTTAGGATGATTACATCCAATAAGTACCTAAAGGCCAAGTTTCTCATGTCGTTGGGGGTCGACATATCTAAAGGGGACTGATCATTGCCAACCGTAGTTTTAATATTTATAATACTTGTTCCTAATTTTAACTACATTGCAATAAGTAAGTGTTCCTACCGTGGACGTAATATAGTGTTAAGTGCAGGATCGTTCCACAGAGAGAAGATTACTAATTACTAGTACTGGCTCTTTCTCTATTATCTAACCGTCAAATTGAGATGGAGTGTATTAGAGACTAAAAATAGTTAACAATCTAAAATTTTAACTAAAACTACTTCAACAACACAAGGCTTAATTCGATAACAAAGCAACCTAGATCTCATTATATACCTATGTTGTCACATAGATCATTAGAAGCTAAGGATTAACGTTTTTGAGTTCTTAAGCTGTTAAGTTCCATGAAGCAAGATAATTACTTTCTCAAGTATATTAACTTATCTAATCCTAGATTTATCAATTAGGATCTCTCCTCAATCAATAGTAATCTAGAACCACATGAAGCCTATGAACTCTATTTGAATGAATGTTCAACAGAAGATTTTCGATATTTTATCTCTAGAAACACGAGCAAATCTCATCCAAAACATAGATCTGATCATGAAAGCGATTTCTCAATCAACTCAAATGATATTAAGCATAAACTCATATGCTGGATATATGAATCTAAGATAAATATGAAGCACATGTAATGGAACAAAAGAACATCAATAAAACTTCATTTAAATCATATCTTCATCATATGACAAAATAGTTCAAATGAGATCTAGGTCTACGGTTTACTCTTCGATAGATCTAACAATGAAAGAACAAATACATGAAGAGAAACTAAAGTTCATGATTACAACCCGGATAGAGTGAATCTTGAATGCCTTGCTTGAATCTCCTTGGATTGTTAGGTAGAAAACTAAGGAAAAAGATATGAAAATGAAAAGAAAATGAAGTCTAAAACCCTAGCTCTGCCGTTCCCCCCCTTTTTCATATGTATACATGTATATATATAGGTGCTAGGGTTGGAGGAGAGAGAAAAAAAAGTCAGAGAAAGTAGGTCGTGGCTCCATACACCCCTCACCACCCTCCATGGCAAAGGGCATGGTGGTCTCGGGTCATCCTTTGAAGCTGGCACGCCCCCATATCAGGGGCGTGGTGGCTTTGTCTTTCACTTCTGGTCCCATATGCCCCTTGCCACGCCCCATGGCAAGGGGCGTGGTAGCTTCTATTCCTGATTTCTCTTCCATACTCCCTGATATGGGGTGTAGTGGTGGTCTGTTGTTCATACGCCCCTGATATGGGGGCGTGGCAGGCAGGGGAGATGCTCTTCTTCCTTTCTCTTTGTTGTTTTCTTCTCAATTTCTTTCAATGATCTTCATTACACCTAAAAGCAACATATTCCTTGATTAAGCATCAATTTCGGATGATTTTTTGATTAATTATCAACTTAAAAGAGCTTAAAATCTTCCTAGAATTTGGAGTTTTATGGCGATTATCAGGGATAGATGGTTGGCCAAACAATGCTACAGGCACTATCTTAAAGAGTGGTACTCAAGATGGAAACGAGACTAAAAAGTATATTAGAAGATAAAGGAGAACCGACTAAGGAAATTGAGGTGGTATAGCTTAGAGATTGCTTAGAGCAGACCACTCAAATCAGATCTACTTTGTTTGTTGAGTTAAAACATTGGTTGATTAGCTTTCTTCGGTTTAATGTTGATGTGCTTACATGGTCATCCACAAACATGCCCAGTGTACCCCTACAAGTCTTTACACCACCTTAGCATTGACTTAACTGTGAAGTTCATCAAATAATGGAGACACCATGTCACCATTGAGAGGGTAGCGACAATAGAGGAGAAGGTGTAGTGTCATGTCGCCATTGAGAGGGTAGTAACAATAGAGGAGGACGTATAGAAGCTATTGAAAGCTAACTTTATCAATGAGGAGCTCTACTCGACTTGGTTAGCTAATATACTCTTTGTTAAGAAAGCAAATGAGCAATGGCACATGTGCATAGACTTCACCAACCTCAATAAAGCCTGTCCGAAAGACTATTTCCCCTACCAATAATAAATCAATAATATTAATCACAAGTCTTTAAACTAATGAAGTCTACCCTGTTAGATGAATAAATGTTAGCTATCGAGGTGCTGAAGGTATCTTTGGTGCTTGGACTCTAATTCTCAAATCAGAGAAGCAATGTAAAGATATGGCAATCAAAGTTTATGGGGAGTCTTAGATGCCTTACCTAGTGGGAGTAATCCTCTATTTATAGTGTTGGCATAGTATTATATTTTTGGCAAGTAAGTCTTCCTTAAAGACACCAATTTATTTTAAGAAAGATTCAATAGTGTGTTCTTCAAGGGAGTTGGATTACTTTCCTAATTTATATCGACTAGTTTAGGTATCTTCCTAATTCAATGCTAAACTTAGATGGTGTGGGCTTTAGGTTTAAGGCAGTTATAAGCCTATAACACTTACCCTCCACTCTCATTAGTGGCAAGGTACTGATGAGAGTAGAGGCCAAGGTGAGCTTCATTTGCACAAAACAAGGCATAAATATGTTAGATGATTCGTGCTTAGCAAAAAGGCATTGATCCAAACTTGGGAGTTTTGCAATTGACTTTAGTGTTTAGAGCATGTCAATTTAAGCTTATTGACAAGCTACCCTACAAGTCATGATGTCTTGCTTAGATTGTCCCAAGTTAAGGAGTAACTCACCTAAGCTGGAAGCTATTCTGTTGAGTTGATTAAGGAAGTCCGACTCGAGGTTTGCTCAAATGAGTTGCATCCATGTTAACAAGTGGTGGTGAGCAAGTCCCAAGTTTTAGATTACCCCTCAAGCTCAATGAAGTGGGAAAGCTTGTTGATATGCTTCCGTCTTTTCAATTATCAATTTCAAGTTGTGCATATGCATGCGTGAATTAGTGCATTTAATGCATAAGGACATGTGGTGAGCTATGAAGTTATAGAGCTAAAGGGGCTATAGAAATTGTTACCATCCATGACAAGGAGGGGACACATGTTGGGATCTAATGCATCTTCAGAAAGTGTGTACCCTCTTTATAACTACCTATATAAGGCATCGAAATAGAATTTTCCACACTTTTGTATTCCTTATCCTCCTAAATTACTCTTAAATTTCTTTAGCTTTCTTCACAAACTCACATATCCAATCAATCATCTTCGCATTTCACTTGCTTCTTAGATTAAAGTCTCAGGTATGACAAATTCTTCATCTTTTCATACCATATTGGATCTTATTCGAGGGGTTATCCCCCCCTAGGTTGCAACAATGAATGTGGCAAAACCTTTAAGTCAACCCCTTGTACCTGTGGTACAAGTTGAAGAGGTGGATCGCATAGTATTGAGGTTGTTTGAAGAAAAGTATGGTGAGGAATTCTGTAAGGAATTAGCTTTAGATATTTACCCTAATGATGAAGACGATCATAGTCGATCAAATTGGTTTATGATGAGCCTTCCAAATCTAAGTCGGGCCTTAATGGGATCAAAGGCTTTGTGGGGCTAACATGATGGGGTCATATTGTATACCCCTTCTTGATGACTGGATCGCCTGACCTACGTATGAAGACAAGCATGCTACCATAATGAAGGCAATCACTTTTATGTTTATTAGAGATTCTTTGAGTTTGAGTTGCGGTTACCCTTTAGCGAGTTTCAAAAAGAAAATTTTAACTTTCATTGCATCACTCCTTGCTAGCTCATTTTGAACACAAACATGCTATTGGTGGCATTCAAGAGCTTATATAAATCTTATGGTGTCAAGTTGACCTCCTAATTGTTCCTATTTTTCTATGGAGATAAACAATTTAAGCTATCACAAGGGTAGTTTTATCCATCAACCTACCCTAGGATAAAGTTGATAGACGGTTTAGTGTCTTCAATATACGATTAGAAAGAGAAGTTCTTGGTAGCTAAAACTTCTAAGGTGCTAGACTTTTGGGTTTGTTAGTCGAAACCAATTAAACTAATGCCCAACGATAAGCATCGGGCCAAGGTACTACTCTAAGCCTTAGAATAGAATGGAGGTCATTTGATGCCCCAAGCTGGGGATCAGCATAGGGACACACAAGATTGTTAAACTCGTGATTCTAGCTAGAATCGCTAGAGGGCCCATAAAATTGGAATATAGAAACATAAGTTTATATAATCGATGCAAAATAACTTTAAAAAATTGTATATATGTTTACAATAATGATAAAAACTTAAAATATATCATGAAAATTATAATAGTTAGCATGAATTTTAGTCACAAATCACTATGCAAAATAAAAGTTATCACTGATAATATGAATATCAAACATAAGTCATTATCTTAATGCATAAAGCTACATTTGAAATATTCCAGTAGTAGTCCTAATGTAAATTGAATTATAATATAAATTATTATAATAAACTAAAATAAGTCATCGATTGCCTTATCATCATCAAAGCTCTTACCAACTCTCTCATCACCATTATCATCATCATTTTCATTTTTATCATCAATGTCAAGATCACTATTAGTACTACTACCAATGACATCCGTATCTTCTAATTCAAAGTCTTTTGAAGTACAAACTCTTATTTTATCTTCAATAGTATCAATATCTTGAATCTCCAAAACATCTTGACTCTTGCTTTCGTCACTCTCCAAGTTTATTTATGCGCCATTTTCCTCCATAATATCACCTTCAACCTTTTCCTTTTCCATTGCACTTTAAAGAATATTCAACAAATCCTCATTTGGTAAACCAAACATATCTTCTTCCTAAAAAATCCATTCATCATTTAATGATAGATCCTTAATAGTGAAGCTAGTAGTGCAACCATTTTTTCTATTTTGCCTATCTCTCAATTTCAAGTTATGCATTACAAACACTAAGTCATTCATCTTTTGTTGATGCAAATTATTCCTCCTTTTTGCATGAACTAGAAAGATAAATATATATATATATATAATTGATGGTATATTGACATATAAAATGGAAGACAAATAAAAGATTATTTACACCATACCATTTCAAATGCACTCTAATTCTACTCACAACCGGAAGAATTACAAGTAATGTTTAGTGTGCGAATAACAAACTCTTGTAGTTCTGGGCATTTATCTTTATATGAATCCCACCATTTCATTGAAGGTTTTTTTGTCACTCACTAACTTAGTAGCTTCAATACCAAATAATCCTTTGGCATTTAAATTGTTCAAGTTACATATCAATCTTGCACCTTTCAACTAGATTAAAAACCATATATTCTATGTAACTATATAGTCCAATTTTAATATCGCATCAACTTCGAAAGTAGGACTATAATGATAGTGAGGATTCAGATAGTGAGTGGAAACATGCAATGATCTATGAAGTTGAAGTTCCCATCTCTTGTTAATAATCTTGAATCCAGGTTCATAACTACATCAAATGAATAGAATTCAGATACATGATATATTTTAGCAAACTAAGATTTAAATGGACATTGAAAAAGAGCATATCTAATTAGTTTAAACATTACCTTTTTATATTGCTGAAATTTGTTTTGATCTTTTCCTTAACACAATCCAATTTTAGATAAATAAAGCCCATGGCTAGTTATTCATTCAAATAAACCAATCTAAGCACTTTAATAAGAGAAAATGTAGCTTTGAGGCAAGTAGTAATAGTCTTCCCAAATCTATTATCCAAAACTAATTGTTAAATCCGCTTTCCATCTTTTGTGCTTGTATACTTACATGATTTTCAGAGACTAGAAGTAAACATGGTCATCAATGCACCCTCTAGATCGCTAAAGCAACCCAATGTCAAATAAGTAGCAAAACGAGTTGCACAAGGTCTAATCAAATCCCTCCCTTTTGTGAAATGCCTTAAGATGGATATAAGCACAACCCATGAGTAACTATACATAGTGATTCACTTCCCTTTTGCAATTGTTTCATGATGGATTTTCAATTCCTTCTCAAAGCCTTTAAAATCGAATCAACGTAGTGTGCTACACAAGGTGTCCAAAATAAAGCATTCCTTTTCTCCATTAATCTTTCTCTTGCTGCTTTATAGTTTGTAACATTATCTATGACTACTTGTACAATATTCTCCTCCCCAACCTTCTTTACAATGTCATCTAACATATTAAAAACTTTATCAGCTATCTTGGAAATATCAGAAGTATCTAAAGATGATAAGAAGACCATTTCTTCAAGCCTATTCACTAGAAAATTGCATATGAAACATCTCTTTCCATCAATCCATGTATTTGACATAATAGAGTAACTTTTTTTCTTCCATTCTATTTTATACTCGTCAAGTAATTCCATTGTTTGAGATACTTCTTTCTTCAAATATTTTACCCTTAGCTTGTGATAGGAAGGAGGCTTAAGCCCATAGCCATATCGGCTAACCAACTCAAGCATTTTTATAAACTCTAGATTTTTCACACAATTAAATGGAATGGCACTAGTGTAAAAAAAAAGGGTGCAATTTGTTGTCAACAATCTTCTCTCAACTTTTTCTTCATGAGTTGATTAATGGTTGTTTGGTTCACCCATGTTCCACCACTTATTAAAAAAGAATCAATGTCATTCCTTCTCTTTTGCTCAGGGGGTACTTGTTTTACCTCATCAGTGTTAGATTCTTCAATTCCATAAGTTTGCTTTCTTTTCTGTTATTTCTATAGCTTTCACTGAAAGTGTCAACATTTTCTTTTTAACATCATCAGGCATACTTGTGCATGGCTCTACATCTTTACATGTACAAGCCAAGTGATTCTTGAATCTGAAAATGCTACCATTAGTAACATTGTTGCAAAACTTGCATGTTACCCTTTTCCCATTATTATTAATGTCAACTCCATGCTCCCAACCAGCATTGGATTATTTCTAGGCACATTTCTTCTTTTAGAGCTCTCTTTAGAAGATTTAGAAGATGACATTTCAACTCAGACACTACTTAAAATCCTAAAAACAAAATAAAAGATAACAATTATTTAGCCAAAAATATAAAAAGAACAACTCTTAAAAAAAAAAACATTATGTTTCATAACTCATTAAAGTAGTTAATACATCTCATCTCATATCACATAATCACATAAGACATCATGAACAAATGAATAATTAATTGCCAAGATGCAGTAGACAAGGTCACAAGCATGAAAATTGAAGCATATTTATAATTGCAATTCCTTAAGAGCACTTATGATGAAATGGCACAATCCTATCCACGAGAGGCAAAAAAAACTTAAAAGCAATAAGATAAACATTGGGAAGTAGACAGAATAAATTCTTAGATAGGTTTTACCTTTAAAAAAATAGTCTTTACCAAAAAAAATAAAATAAAATTCTATGATAGATCCATCCCATTATTAAGTGCTACATTTCGATTGTCAACACAACATTGTCATCTCTTATAATAATGGCAGTAAATAAGGTACATAAATCGATATCCATAAATTTTGGTCACTGAATTAGCAATGCAAAGAAAAAAGGTTCCTATTAGTAACAAGAAATGAAAAAAAAAAAATGAAACACTTTTGGATGCAACATGGACTGAATAACAATCAATTGCCAATACGGATGCTTAGTTACATATGAACAAGTTTAAAAAGCATCGTATTATGGAAGATTCTATCGGGTGTAACAAAAAAATAAATATATTTAAAAGTATATGAATTAAAATAACATGAAATGGGAAATCTTTACGAAACAGGATAGGAGCACCAAGTATCATTTAATTAGCTTATATCTTATAAAACGACATATAAAATGAAGAATGTTGAAGTCCTTTTATAGCCATCAATTGCCGGCTAAATTATTGTCATCAAAGGAGAAAACTAGAAATCCTTTGCAATGACGAATACAGTTCATGTTGAGCTTTAGAAGGCTAAATCCTTATCGATAAGTGTATGTTAGCTAGAATTTTACAGCTAGTATGATTTAATCTTGGCAAACTTTAGTTGTTATTTTCCCATGGAGAAGTTGCCGTTCCTTCCCATTGAAGTAATTTTTCACCACTACCATCATGTGATAAAATTGCAAATTATTATTTTTATTTTTAACAGATTTAAGCATGACACATTAATTAATTTTTTTTCCTTCATTGCAGCATCATCAACAAAGTATCGACTTTGTAATGAGTAAAAGCATCTATAAACCAGGTGAAGCATCTTGTCAACTAATTGAAAATGTGTCCTAGTAGTAATAATATTCCTTTTTCCTCATTAAAATTTAGCCATAAAAAAAGGCTCCTTTTTCCCTTATGAAAATTGAAATGAAAGGCTAGGTTACATTCATCTTCTACACAGCAATTAACAAGTAACACCATCAATAGAAGAATTTACACTAATTAATATATATATATATATATATATCACCCCGATTTAGCCATTGTATAAGGGTATATTTTGTTGTACATGTAACTTATGAACTCATTTTCCATTCTAAAAACAAAATAAAAAAACCAAGTAAAAGAGTTCAACCAAGACAAGGAAAAAACCTAAAACAAAGATGCCAATTTTATATCTCTCTAGTAATAAGTGAAGAAATGCCAATTTAGACAAGTTTGAAGAGTAAGCAAGCATTCTATTAGTTAATATCTCATGCAGTAGGGTAGTTAGCAAGATTAGAAAAAATAATGAAAAAAAAAATTAATTAAGCAACTAAATTGTATAAAGTAATATGCTATAGAAAAAGATTACCTTTAACTGAGATCTATATTCTATGCGATAGAATTGTGACTGAGAAATTGAGAATTGAGAAGTTAAGAATAGAAGATGAAGATGAAGAAGAGTTAGAAGACTAGAACTAATGGCTTCTTTTTCAGTTTTTTTTTTTTTTGACTTTTTAAGATAATGATAGATCATGATACCTAATGAAAGCTAGGCTTCTTTTAAATTTTGCGACTCATTGTAGTTTTAGACTCAAAATTACAATCAACTCTAAAATCGATTGAAATGGATTAAAAACCATGATTTTAATTATTCTATTGTATCGAATCGTGAGTTTACCCTCAAAATGCTTTTGTATGCGAGTTAATTAGGAATATGCTCATAAACTCATAGAAATGTATGAATTAACTCATGAGTTTGATAACAGTGGCAACACATAAAGGGTTATAGGTCGATGTTGTGTAATGAGTGGATGTCTTAGAGGATCAAAATAAGGTTGGCGAGGAACAGGGCAAAAGTAAGGGTCTATACCTAAAATGGGGTTGACTTGAGAGGAGTGCTTGTTTGCTATGACTTGGAGGCGTGGTCCCTTCATAAGGTTTTGTTAACTAGCTGCAAATTGGAGGTATAGTCCCTTTGTAGGGTTTTGCTTTGATAAGTCTTATATTTTCTTACTAACTTTGTCTCCTTTGTGCTATAAATATGTTAACGATTAGGCTAGTGTACATATCGGATCTTGCTGCTGGCCAATTAAGGCAAGGTAAGAAGGAAGCACCTTGAGTGAAGAAAACTACATAAGGCATGCCTTCACAAAAGAAGGCCCCAACTGGGGGCATCAACATTTAGGGCCCAAAGCTTCCACCTACAACTCTTCCTACCCTTGTTGCTACAAACGAGAAGGGAAAATGGAAGGTTGTTAAGGCCAAGTAAGGGGCTATGGTGGTTAAGAGGCCTCGATTGGATGAGGTAACCCCCATTTCTAACAAGATTAAGGTAAGACTTATTGCCACAGTCGAGGAGGTTTAGGGTCTAGTTATAGAGAGATGTTAGAAGAGGAGGTATGATGCCCTACTAGCGATGGAGGAGTGGAGGGAGAGTAACGACCCACTAAAGATGCCTCACTCGATTGCCTCTAGGGTTCCATTGCCTTTGGCAGCTTATAGGCTAAAGGTCGGGATAGGTTACGCCAACCTATTTGAGAGTATCCTCAACCATAGAGAGAGAGAAGCCGAGAAGGTTGTTGTTGGAATGTTAGCCCTTGAGATGCAAGATCACTTTTCCACCCAACTTGTTGAGGTAAAGTCTTTGTGGTTGTTAGTTGTAGTTCTTTTGTTCTACTTCTCCTTCCTCTTTTTTTCTTTTTTTTTCTTTTTTGGACATTGGTCATGCTTTTGAAGATCATCAGGGTTACATATGGGGTCCTCTATGCCTATGTTGAGGGTGATTGGTAAGTATGAGATTGATTTTCCAAATGTGACTATTAATTTAGGTTGTTCATTTGATTGTAACAATGTAATAATTCTCACTTGTAAAGATGGATAGTAGTGGAGGCTGAGTTAAAGAGTACTTAAAAGGAGCTTAGGGAAATCCAGGAAGATTTTGGAAAAGGGTAGCCAAGGCTGATGATGAGGCCAAGCAAGCTACAACTAAGGTAGAAAAGGCTCATCAAGAGCTTAAAGGTGTAATCTTCCACATAATAGCTTATTCGAGAAGGTCACTAGCTACTAAAAGAGAGAGGCCTACCTCACTAGTGATCTTCGATAGGTGAAGGCTGTGATGGCAGATTACAAGTGGGACATGGACATTATGTAAGAATGTCTCGAGAAGTCAACTGGAACAAAGCGGACCTTGAAGTAGTAAGTTGAAGAGCTCGAGGGGTGTAAACACCCCATTTTTGCCCTAGGAATCAATAATTTTCAATAATAATCAATTTTCAATTTTTCCTAATTTTTCCTTAATTTAGCATAAATAATAAAAATATTCAAAAAATGAAAATAAATAGGAAAACACTTCAATTTTGAAAAATGATTTTAGAAATAGCAATAATGAATAATAAATAATTTTTACAAATTTTTGAAATTTCAAAAAATACAAAAAAATAAAAAAAATTGCATCGCATATGTACAATTTGCGATGTAAATAAAATCGGGAAATTGGGCCAGCTTAGCTGGCTCGTGTGTGCGCATGGGAACCGTGTGAAGGCTGAAGGTCGCGAGTTCGAATCCCCCCGCAGGCGCTCGGCAAAAATTTTTCGTTCTTTTCCCTGGAGCTGCCACGTGGCAGCATGTGATTGGCCGAGGGAAGTCACGCGCGTCGCGCGTGATCGTCTTCTTCGCGAGCCCAACCAGAGGAAAAAATCCGACAGAAGTCCGACGAAGGCGAAATCGGCCGTTTTCTTTTTAATCTTCTAGATTAAAGTCGAGATAAGGCCAAATCCATCAGATAAACCAAAGGAACACAAGAGATTAACATCAAATCGCCGGGATAAAATCGAATCTAAGAAACGGAAAAATATGGGTTTATCTAAATCGGCCGATTCGAGCTTATCCAAGAGGAGTTCGAGGTGCCTATAAATAGAGGAGAACAGGAGGAAGCCAGAGCACGAAAAAACACGAAGAAAAAGTGAGAGAAAGAGAGAGAAAGGAGTGAATCGGAGTACGCCGGAGGAACTTGAAGCCGAGACCATCGATCGGAGTTGGAGCAATCGCTAGGAGGCGATCTGGGAGTAAACCGCCACCACCATCGGATTCAGCACCCTCAAGAAGCTAGGATTCGACACTTCACCCGCCGCAAACGACCGCCAGAACGTCGTGAACGAGCCAACCCCGCCGCCGTCTCCGACATATCCGACCCAATTTGACCCGACAGATTCGACCCGCGCACCGACCCGGATCCAGGTAAATCGGATTTTTTCGGATTTTTTTTATTTAATTAATTTATTTGGTTTATTTATTTATTCCAAATTTATTTATTTATTATTATTATTTTGTTAGCCATTTATTTATTTATTTGTTTATATTTTCAATAAATAGGAAAAATGTAGAAATTAGATTTTTCTAGAATTAAGAAAAATGTAAAAAAAATAAAATGTAAAAAAAATAATAAAAGAATAAAAAAATAAAAAAAATAGAATAAAATAATAAAAATATTAGGAAAAATAATAATAAAACTTTAGATTTCAAAATAGGATAGATAATAACTTAGGATAAAATGTTCTAGCATAAAAATTACAAAAATTTATAAAAATCACAAAACTTATAAAAAATCACAAAAATCATAAAAATCATGAAAATTCATAAAAATTTAAAAATTATGAAAATAGAAGAAAAATTAAGTTTTAACACTTAGAAAAATCCTTTTCTTCAAATAAACTCAAAATTGATGTTTTCCTTCAAAATCATTTTCAAAAAAAAAAAATCAAATTCAAAGTTTAGGCTTAGAAATTTTTAGAAAAATCCTAAAGATGTTAAGAACATAAATCAAAAGAGTATTCGAAATTAAAATTCATCAACACACTAAAGGTTTTTCAGAAAAGCGAACTACGGCTTGTTTGATCCTGAGTAGCAGGTACGTAGGCACCCATTCGGGTCAACCCCTAAAATAAAGAAAAATCATTTTCTCAAAATAATTCTCAAACATAATAAAAAGTAACAGAAACACAAATGAAACACATTTCTAAAGATAAACAATTTTGGGAGATTAGGTGGTAACCGTAAAGGTTTTAATAGGTTAGCCCCCGAACTTAGAAACTCTGGTTTTCCCTTTTTCTCTTCTCACAAAAACGAGAAGAGAAAATAACGACGACTAGTAGTCCAAATTAAGACTAATCCGCTCCTTTAGTCTTAATTCAATTTTCCCAACAAACAGTTGGGTGGCGACTCCAAAAATTAAACGAAATTCCTAACTCAAGTCAAGGATGTAGATTAGATGAGCATAGGGTCTAGTTTAGATCGGATTAGGAATGGGAATTCAAAAATTAGACTCGACAGGATGGCGACTCCACTGGGGAGTCCATACCAGCAGGCTAGCCACCTGAATCTCTTCAAATCTTTATCTTAAAGAAATGTGTTTTTTAATTATTATTCTGTTGCTAACTTTTCAAGGTTTAGTTAGATTTTGTATTTTCTTTATTGTGGGGGTTTCTTGCATACATACATATGCTTGTGTGAGTAGATGCGGTCGAACTCGGACCGTCCTAGCAACCTAAGTCGGGGAGCCATTGTGTAGGTTTCGGGCGAAGTGAGTTGATTCACCGTTCGGGACCGATTAGGCTACCCCACCCTATGCTTCGATATGGCCTGAGATCCATTTCTTCGAGAATGCGGGAGGCCATAGAGCTCGGGAACCAGTTAAAACCCACCTACTTGCATACATGACATCGTAAGAAGGGTTGACAATTGGATGACGATGTAATGGTTTGTTATTTTGTCCTTGGAGTTCAGGACTATTTCCCTGTAACGTTTTCATTGTAACTAGGCTGCTTCCTATTGTAATAGATGGCTAGCAGTGCAGTCAACCGCCTCCTCCGCAAAGAAATTCGGGTGTACAAACCTTTGGACCCAAAATTGGTACTGGACCACTGGTTTACCTTGTATAACCCAGAGGAGCAAGCCTTTATCCAACAAAAGATCGGCCCCGTCCTCTCACTGACTAAGACAGAGGCGAATTTGCCTATGGTCCGGGCCATGCTCCAGTTATGGGAGATCGAGCCTGCAGCTTTCTTCATCGGACCGCATGAGATCACCCCTACCCTGGAGGAGTATACCCAGTTGCTACAGGCTCCAGCACTGACTGATAGATTTACGCGCCAGACCTTGAGGCCGGGCCAGCTGGTACGTTCAGCAGACTACTGGACATCCGCAAAACAGCAGTCAACAAAGCCTTGGCAGACTGTAACGGGTATTGCATACGCATGGATGATCTAGAAGCCTGGTTTATTGCCCGAGAAGACAATGGGGACAGAAAGGACATCCTGTGTGGGGACCCTCAGACTTACAGACAAAGAAGGGTGAAGGCTTTCATCTTGACAGCCTTCGCCACCATACTGTTCCCCACCGGAACTTTCTATATTCACTACCGGGTTGCAGAGTTGGTAACCCAATTCCTGGACGGAAAATCTTACATCCCGGCTCTACTCGCTGAACAGATCCGAAATCTGAATTTCCTCAAGAAGAAGGGGCATGGGATCCTCCGCTCCAGCATCAACCTTCTGCTGATATGGTTCGTAAGCCACCTCAAATGTTTCGGTCTGAACATGGTCAGGAAAACCCTGGCCCAACAGGTGGATCTGGTGGATTCCTGTATAGAAAAGGTGAAGCTACCCGACGACATTACCAGCTACAGTTGGGTAGATCTGCTTAGAAGCCTTAGTGCCGAAGATATTCTGTGGACAGCCAGGTGGAGTTGCTGCAATAAAATCATCTTAACCTGCAGTAATTTCCAAGCAGTGCCATTAATCGGGATCAATGGATGTATTGGATATCACCCAAACTCCGTAGTCCGCCAATTCGGTACCGTTCAAGACATAGTTTACCGGCCTTCACTCGAAGCAGTCACCTTTGAGTATCAGGATCCGAACCTGTCTGTAGCCGAGAAATTTGCTAAGCTGGCAGAGGTCAAAGCGCTCTGGGGAGCCAGAATCGAAAGCCCGAATGTGGACCTAGGAGAGCTAGATGGCGAAGTGGGAAAACACCGAGCCACCAGAGAGTTTGTAATCCGCCAGCTATACCAGACAGGGGAAAGAGCATATCAGGTTCCAGACGTCACCCAGCCAAGACCAGATCAGATCAATCCAGAAACAGAAATCTACCTAGAGCAGGTCAAGGCCCGGATGGAAGTATACTTCGAAGCTGCAGATTATAAGAAAAACATCTGGAAGGGACGCTTCAAGGAATCCGACCAAAGAAACAAAGCCTTAGAAGCACAATTGGAGAAGTGCCAAGCCAAAGTCCAAGAACTAGAAGCCGTCATCAATGGGGAGACTAAGCTTCCACAACAGAAGACTAAAAGAGCTAGGAAATAGATCATTATTTGTAATCTTTATCGAACTCCAAATTTTCAATATTAATAAAAGTGAAGTTTCAATATTACATTGTCAATCAGTTGTCAGCCCTTCTACTTTTAGCATCTGTGTGAGCATCTTGTGTGAGCATCTTGTTTACATATTTATATCCGTATGAGCATCTTGTTTACATATTTACTAAAAAATAAGAACAACCAATAAAAATAAAGAAAGAAAGAAAATTGAAGAGTTACTAACAATAAGAGATCTTTTCAAGGTCCTAAAAGTTGCTTATAAATGGTCAGCTTAACTTAAAGCTCATAGTCACTTGCTCTAAACATAAAACCAAGGACCTATAACCAACTTAAAAGACCCCATTCACTTCAAAAGGTCTCCTCATATCTTGATTTAGCCTCAAAATGTAAAACGTCCCGACACACTCCAATCCTAAAAGCTGCACTTGAAGTTTCCTTTCCATCAAAAGTCATCTAAACCAGACACAGTTTTTTTTTTAGTACACTTTCAAAGTAGCTATGGTCAATTATCAATGAGGGTATAAAGAAGACTACTCCAAATCCTTGAGTCTTAAGACCAAATCGCTTGGACACCATGAGAAGTGGAGAACATAGGCAAAGTTAATAAAATGGAAGGGTATCTTGGTTTAAAAGGTTTAAGATGACAAGAGGCAAACCATGTCCCAAACACTAACCCTTAAACACTTGAGAGTTGAGTGTTATTAATGTGAGGTTTTGGACTCATTCCTTAAAGGAGGTCTATCTTGAATTTGATACGTTAAATCAAGATAATGTTAGGCATTCATCTTTGCTACCCTAAACACAATCATCCTTTGATAAACAAGAGTTTCAAAATTGAACCTCACCATCAACCACCCCACGATGGAATACTTGGGAAGATAGAGACATCAATAGTGCTTGCCCTAGTTGCAACAATTCAAAATTTTAGCCGTAGATAATTTATTTGAGATGAAGAGAAGTCCACATTCTTAGAAAATACACATGAACCACATGAAATGATCACCATTGGGCCTAAAAGAAAAGAAAAGAAAAGAAAATGAAAAAAAGAGAATGAATGAAAAAAAAAAATGAAAATGACGAATGAAAATGAAAGAAAAAGAAGGAAAAGAAGAGAAATGAGAAAAGCCAAGAATGTAGCTAAACCTATAAAAAGCCCAACAACACTTGAAAAATACCAGGGCCAAATACGGGAGTAGTTCAAAGATATACTACCCTTTTCGAAGACTTCTCCAAATCATTGAAAATAACTTATCTTAAGCAAAAATTGCTAGGGCAAGTACTATTCCAGTTCTTTTTCTCAAAGTTTCTTGACTTACAAACCCAAGTTGAAATGACGATTCTTTCAAAAAAAAACCATTAACATACTTTTCTGAAACCAATAACCAAAAGAGCCTAAATTGCATTACAAAGTATCAAAAAGTCCTAACGGATTAAAGCGTATTACTTACAAGAAAGACCATAATTTTTGGAGTAGAAGTCAAGAGTGACATCTAAGCCGAGAGATTGTAAGGAAGTCCTCTTAGATTAAACCAATTAAAAACAAGATATCCAGTTATAAATGGAATGCGGGAATTTACTCATTGGCATTGTTTAACCTTAAGTACTGATGTTCCCCAAGAAGAAGATATGAGTCTTGATTACAAGAAACCTCTTAAGAGATGATTGATTAAGCTAAGACAACACTTTGTTTCTAAGATTAAACCAAAACCTCTAAGAAAAATGAGGCAAAAGAGTAAGTGATTATTGAGCAGTAGGGAATGCTTACCCTTTATTTGTATTTTTAGGAGCCTTGTCAGATTCTTTACTTGTTAGAAATGCTCACTAAAAAAAAAAAGGAACACTTTAATATTTTTCCACATTATCCTTAGGTTTCAAAAGACCATTTTTTTTGAAAATTTGCAGAAAAATTTTAGTTATCACTTGTTCAGAAGTCTTAAGTCATCTTGCATTTGATTGTTATTGAAAAAAAAATGAATAAGATTCTCACTTAGGATATTCTTCCTTTAATGGGGTAGTCAGCCCAAAGAGGGGCACTCCCCTAGATCTCTCGAGGTTAGCCCACAGGGGGCACCTTTTGAGCCATCATTTCCTTTAATAGGGTAGTCAGCTCAAAAAGGGCCACTTCCCTAGGTCTCTCAAGGTTAGCCCACAGGGGGCACCTTTTGAGCCATCATTTCCTTTAATAGGGTAGTCAGCCAAAAAAAGGGGCACTTCCCTAGATCTCTCAAGGTTAGCCTGCAAGGGGCACCTTTTGAGCCATCATTTTCATTTAGGTCAGTCAGCTCTTGGAGCACTTTCCTAAAAATTTCAATTCTAGGTTAGGCAGCCCATAGGGGGCCCTTTCCTAAAAACCTTGTCCTCATGGTCAGCCCATAAGGGGCACTTTTTGAGGCAAATTTCAATTCTAGGTTAGGCAGCCCATAGGGGGCCCTTTCCTAAAAACCTTGTTCTCAGGGTCAGCCCATAGGGGGCACTTTTTGAGACAATTCTCAATCAAGGTTAGGCAGCCCATAGGGGGCCCTTTCCTAAAAACCTTGTTCTCATGGTCAGCCCATAGGGGGCACTTTTTGAGACAAGTCTAATTCAAGGTTAGGCAGCCCATAGGGGGCCCTTTCCTAAAAATTTCCATTCTAGGTTAGGCAGCCCATAGGGGGCCCTTTCCTAAAAAATTTCCATTCTAGGTTAGGCAGCCCATAGGGGGGCCTTTCCTAAAACTTTCCATTCTAGGTTAGGCAGCCCATAGGGGGCCCTTTCCTAAAACTTTCCATTCTAGGTTAGGCAGCCCATAGGGGGCCCTTTCCTAAAAAAAACCTTGTCCTCAGGGTCAGCCCATAGGGGGCACTTTTTGAGACAAGTCTAATTCAAGGTTAGGCAGCCCATAGGGGGCCCTTTCCTAAAAACCTTGTTCTCATGGTCAGCCCATAGGGGGCACCTTTTGAGACAAGTTCAATTCTAGGTTAGGCAGCCCATAGGGGGCCCTTTCCTAAAAAACCTTATCCTCATGGTCAGCCCATAGGGGGCACCTTTTGAGGCAAATTCTCAATCCAGGTTAGGCAGCCCATAGGGGGCCCTTTCCTAAAAACTTTGTCCTCATGGTCAGCCCATAGGGGGCACTTTCTGAGGCAAATTCTTCAATCCAGGTTAGGCAGCCCATAGGGGGCCCTTTCCTAAAAACTTTGTCCTCATGGTCAGCCCATAGGGGGCACTTTCTGAGGCAAATTCTTCAATCCAGGTTAGGCAGCCCATAGGGGGCCCTTTCCTAAAAACCTTGTCCTCATGGTCAGCCCATAGGGGGCACTTTCTGAGGCAAATTCTCAATCCTAGGTTAGGCAGCCCATAGGGGGCCCTTTCCTAAAAACCTTGTCCTCATGGTCAGCCCATAAGGGGCACTTTTTGAGACAAGTCTAATTCAAGGTTAGGCAGCCCATAGGGGGGCCTTTCCTAAAAACCTTGTCCTCATGGTCAGCCCATAGGGGGCACTTTTTGAGGTAAATTTCCATTCTAGGTTAGGCAGCCCATAGGTGGCCCTTTCCTGAAACTTTCTACCTCAAGGTTAGCCCATAGGGGGCACTTTTCGAGGCATTTTATCAAAGGTTAGTCAGCCCATGAGGGGCACTTTCCTAAACCCTCCCGATTAGTCAGCTCTCGGGGCACTTTTCGGTCATATTTCTTTCCAAGGTTGCAAGTCTGATAAGACGCTTCCTATCATCATTTCTCATACATTTATACTCAAAGCTTGAGATATGTCCTGTCGCCAATTAGTTAGCTCATAAAGCACTTTTTGGAGAAGGAACATTACCTTGAATCATTTGGAACATCTTCAAATCGTAGGATTATCAGCTCTTGGGGCATTTTCCTACCAAAACCTAATTTAGGAGGCCAAAAATGGCGTCTTTTGTTTGTCTTTGTAGTTAAGTTTTTCAAACTTTACTACAAAGAGGGGCAGCTGTAAACACCCCATTTTTGCCCTAGGAATCAATAATTTTCAATAATAATCAATTTTCAATTTTTCCTAATTTTTCCCAATTTTTCCTTAATTTAGCATAAATAATAAAAATATTCAAAAAATGAAAATAAATAGGAAAACACTTCAATTTTGAAAAATGATTTTAGAAATAGCAATAATGAATAATAAATAATTTTTACAAATTTTTGAAATTTCAAAAAATACAAAAAAATAAAAAAAATTGCATCGCATATGTACAATTTGCGATGTAAATAAAATCGGGAAATTGGGCCAGCTCAGCTGGCTCGTGTGTGCGCATGGGAACCGTGTGAAGGCTGAAGGTCGCGAGTTCGAATCCCCCCGCAGGCGCTCGGCAAAAATTTTTCGTTCTTTTCCCTGGAGCTGCCACGTGGCAGCATGTGATTGGCCGAGGGAAGTCACGCGCGTCGCGCGTGATCGTCTTCTTCGCGAGCCCAACCAGAGGAAAAAATCCGACAGAAGTCCGACGAAGGCGAAATCGGCCGTTTTTTTTTAATCTTCTAGATTAAAGTCGAGATAAGGCCAAATCCATCAGATAAACCAAAGGAACACAAGAGATTAACATCAAATCGCCGGGATAAAATCGAATCTAAGAAACGGAAAAATATAGGTTTATCTAAATCGGCCGATTCGAGCTTATCCAAGAGGAGTTCGAGGTGCCTATAAATAGAGGAGAACAGGAGGAAGCCAGAGCACGAAAAAACACGAAGAAAAAGTGAGAGAAAGAGAGAGAAAGGAGTGAATCGGAGTACGCCGGAGGAACTTGAAGCCGAGACCATCGATCGGAGTTGGAGCAACCGCTAGGAGGCGATCTGGGAGTAAACCGCCACCACCATCGGATTCAGCACCCTCAAGAAGCTAGGATTCGACACTTCACCCGCCGCAAAACGACCGCCGGAACGTCGTGAACGAGCCAACCCCGCCGTCGTCTCCGACATATCCGACCCGATCCAATCCGACCCGATTTGACCCGACAGATTCGACCCGCGCACCGACCCGGATCCAGGTAAATCGGATTTTTTCGGATTTTTTTTATTTAATTAATTTATTTGGTTTATTTATTTATTCCGAATTTATTTATTTATTATTATTATTTTGTTAGCCATTTATTTATTTATTTTTTTATATTTTCAATAAATAGGAAAAATATAGAAATTAGATTTTTCTAGAATTAAGAAAAATGTAAAAAAAAATAATAAAAAAAATAAAATGTAAAAAAAATAATAAAAAATAAAAAAAAAAAAAAATAGAATAAAATAATAAAAATATTAGGAAAAATAATAATAAAACTTTAGATTTCAAAATAGGATAGATAATAACTTAGGATAAAATGTTCTAGCATAAAAATTACAAAAATTTATAAAAATCACAAAACTTATAAAAAATCACAAAAATCATGAAAAATTCATAAAAATTTAAAAATTATGAAAATAGAAGAAAAATTAAGTTTTAACACTTAGAAAAATCCTTTTCTTCAAATAAACTCAAAATTGATGTTTTCCTTCAAAATCATTTTCAAAAAAAAAAAATCAAATTCAAAGTTTAGGCTTAGAAATTTTTAGAAAAATCCCAAAGATGTTAAGAACATAAATCAAAAGAGTTTTCGAAATTAAAATTCATCAACACACTAAAAGTTTTTCAGAAAAGCGAACTACGGCTTGTTTGATCCTGAGTAGCAGGTACGTAGGCACCCATTCGGGTCAACCCCTAAAATAAAGAAAAATCATTTTCTCAAAATAATTCTCAAACATAATAAAAAGTAACAGAAACACAAATGAAACACATTTCTAAAGATAAACAATTTTGGGAGATTAGGTGGTAACCGTAAAGGTTTTAATAGGTTAGCCCCCGAACTTAGAAACTCTGGTTTTCCCTTTTTCTCTTCTCACAAAAACGAGAAGAGAAAATAACGACGACTAGTAGTCCAAATTAAGACTAATCCGCTCCTTTAGTCTTAATTCAATTTTCCCAACAAACAGTTGGGTGGCGACTCCAAAAATTAAACGAAATTCCTAACTCAAGTCGAGGATCTAGATTAGATGAGCATAGGGTCTAGTTTAGATCGGATTAGGAATGGGAATTCAAAAATTAGACTCGACAAGGGGCATGTAGTGTAATATAATGCTTACATCCAAGGGTTAGAGGAGTAGGAGAGGATGACTAAGGATTGGTATTATGAGGAGATCTAACTCAGTAACAAATACGTTGGTCACTATGATAGGGGGGTATCGATGAAGGATGAGATGCTAGATCTATAAAAGGGATCAACGGTATAACCTTAGTTGGCCCGCCAAGAAGATGTGGGTGCCTAATACCCCTCCAAAGGAGAGGTTGGAGCTAGAGATTAAGAGGGTGGCAGTAGGCCAAAACCTAAGATGACAATGAAGTTGCTTCATCACCTGCAAAAGATGGAGAGTCTTTATCACTTCCTCCTCCTTTCACAGCTAAGGACAAAGTACCCCCTCCTCCTCTCGATGAGGAAGCACCACCTTTTCCCATTGAGCTATAACTAGATGTGACCCTTATGCCTCTTGCAAAGGACCTCATAAAACCAACTCTTGCCCTTGAGGACTAACAAAGCTAACACCATTTCTTTTTCTTTTCCTTTGTATTTTTGTTTGCTTTTTGTAAGTGTATTATGGTTAGAATATCGACCTTTCATTCTTTGTACTAATTTTCTTAATTAATGGAATTATATTAGCTTTTAAATTTGAGCTATTATTGATTAGACACTACTGTTGTTCACTTGACTCTATAGACTAAATCCATATTTTGGTCGAAAATAGTGTGCAAGTTGGGGCTCTAACCTTTGTTGACATCATCTTCGACATTCAAGCTTAAGCTTGGTCGGTGAAGATGTTCCTTAGTGTGGTGTGGAGTACATATCCACTTAGTTCGACCCTTACGGCTTGAGGGACTCATGCACTATGTTGATTGGTGGGGTCTCTTTACTGTCCAATTACCTTTACATGATTTAGGACTTTGCTCGTTAATCATACCATTTATGTGATTGAGTTCTAGTTTTATGTACTTTTATAAGATGAATTAGACATAATACTTGTCAATCATTAAGGCAAATTGTAATTGTCTCGAATAATGGGAATGTTTAGAATGAAGATAAGACTTTAACTACACTTTAAAACATATTCTTAGCTTATTTAAAGTATAAGCGTAAGTTTTTTGCATTCCACATCTTCGAGATCAGGCGTTCATTGAACCTTTCTAACTTGTATACCCCATGATCGACCACTATTCATATGAGGATGGAGTCTTCCAAGTTTGAGGTTAATTTGCCTTAGCCTACTATCAATCCAATGGCTTTGAGCTTCTTACAACTAGATCCCTAGGTTGAAAAACCTTATGTTTCACCATCTTGTTGTAGTGTTTGGCTACTCGTAGTTGATATACCGATACTCTATAACTGACTTAGTTACTTAACTCTTCAAGGAAGTCGAGATTGGTTTGAAGTCATGAGTAAGAAGGTTGGGCAGTTTGAGCTCAACCGATAATATTACCTTAATTATGAAAACCAGGTTGAAGGGGTTCTCGCTTATGCTAGCTTTTGAAGTTAGTCGATACCTTCATAATTTGTAAAGGAGCTCATTGGCCCATTTCCACTTTGCTAGGTATCGAGTCTAATTTGAAAATTTTATATTGTTTCCCTAATTCTATTCATATTGGATCATATGCTCATCCAATATAAATCCTCGACTTGAACTAGGAATTTTATTATTTATTTAGAGTCGCCACTCAATTGGAGTTGGAAAAAATTATTCAATTAGAATTAATTGAGCGGATTAATTCTAATCTAGACAACTAGTCAACGAAATCTCATTTTAAAAAAAAAAAAAGGAAAAAAAGAAGAAGAAAGGAAAACCAAAGATTATTGACTTGGGGACTATCCTATTAAAATCCTAAAGTTACCATCTTATTCTTCTAAAATTTGAATTATGTTATGATATCTTTTTTAGCTTAAATAAGAAAATACTAGAAAAAATAATATAATGATTTGAATTTTTTTTTTATAGAGTTGCCCCATAAGGGTGCCTACGTACCTACTATTCAGGATCAAATAGGCCGTGGTTTGCTTTTCATAAAACTTTAGTGGATTGGTTAATTTTAATTACGAAAATATGTCAGGTTTATGTTTATTACCATTTAAATTTATTTAAAGAAATTTCTAAGCCTAAGCTTTATTTCTTAATTTTGAAAAAAAAGTCCTCTAATTTTGAAAAACATCAATTATTTTCATTCATTTATGAAAAGAAGTTTTTTTTTTAAGTGGTAAAATAATTATAAAAAATTTTACCTTTTTATTAATTTTTGTTAATTTTTTATTAATTTAAGAATTTTTTATACATATTCTTATTAAAAAAACTAATAATAATAAATAAATAAACAAATAAAAACAAAGAAATCCGTTTAACCTAGATGTGGGTCACGAGTTGGGTCAGGTATGCATGGCAATCGAAGGTCTTCGATGACGGGGTTCCGGCGGTGGTTAGCATCGATTAATCGGAGGTTCTAAAGCTTTAAAGGTTGAGAAATCCAATGGTGGTGTTGGTTTTCGTCGAAAACCACCTTAGGCGGCAGTTTGAGCAACCACAACAAGATTTAGAGAGAGAGAGAGAGAAAGCCCTGGTGAGTTTTTTTTTTTTCGTGTTTCTTCCACTTTTTCTTCCTTCTGATTCCTCCTCTCCATTTGCAAGGCCGAGTCTTATTTATAGACTCCAAAAATCGAGCTTGATAAGCTCAAATCTTCTTCGCCATTGAGACCCATCCCTATCTTCTTCTTTTTTTTTCCGATTTAAACAAATCTTTCATTTTCTTGTTTTGATTCATATTAATTTGATGTTTATCTCTTTTTTTGGTTAAAGAGTCATCAAATTCTAATTCGAAATTGCTGGATTTCGTTCTTCTCGTGTCGCCGTTGATCTCGGTCGGAGGTTGAAGAAAAACACGTGCTAGGTGCATGCCTTCGAGCCTACCAATCAGTTGCCAACACGTGGCAGCTCGGAGGGAAAAAAAATGAAAACAAGACAAAGTTCCTTCCCCAGGTTTTGAACCAGCGACGTCTCCCTCCACACGTATCCCGGGTACATATACGAACCAGCGGAGTTGGCCCTTTTCTCAATTTTTTCTTACACGTAAATTGTATACAAGCACAACAATATTTATTAATTTTATATTATTTTGAAATTCTAAAATTTAATAAAAATCCCTAAATATCTTTTATTGTTATTTTTACCTTTATTTTCTATTATTGGTGTATTATTCTTATTTATTTTATTTTTTGTTATTCATTTTTCCTTCATATATGAAAAAATAGAAAAAATAATAATTAGGAGACAAAAATGGGGTGTTTACAACTGTCCCTCTTTATAGTAAAGTTTGAAAAACTTAATTGCAAAGACAACAAAGACATAATTTTTGCCTAATAGAAATGGTAGATAACATAATAATCGCCTGGCTATCCAAACCTAGATCCATTAGGGAGTTGTCTAACCAAAAGTTTAAGTAAGGAAAATGCTCCACGAGCTAAAAATCCCATGTTGCAAAAGAAAATAGTTGCTTTACGATGATTAATACTCCTTGGGGAGTGATCTTAAATAAAAAAAAACATCTCACCAGACTAGCAACTTGGAAGGAGAGATCATCTAGAAAAGTGCCCTTATGAGCTAACTAACTTATAATAGGAAGCGTCTTACAAGATTAACAACTTTAAAGAAGAGATTGTTTGGGAAAGCGCTCTTATGAGCTAGCTAACTAATAATAGGAAGCATCTTATAGGACTAGCAACCTTAAAGAAATCATCTAGAAAAGTGCTTTTATGAGCTGACTAATCGATGATAGGAAGCGTCTCATTAGACTAACAACCTTAAAAAGAGATTATTTAGAAAAAGTGCTCTTACGAGTTGACTAATCGATGATAGGAAATGTCTCATTAGACTAACAACCTTTAAAAAGAGATCATCTAGAAAAGTGCTCTTACGAGCTGACTGATCGATGATAAGAAGCGTCTCACTAGACTAGCAATTATAATAGGAGAATATTTAGGAAAGTGTCCCATTGTGGGCTGACTAATTGATAGTGGGAAGCATCTCTTTGAACTTACAACCCTGAGAGAGGATATTTAGGAAAGTGCCCCATTGTGGACTAACTAACCGATAGTGGAAAGCGTCTCTTTAGACTTATGACCCTAAAGAAGAAAGTTTAAGAAAGTGCCCCATTATGGGCTAACTAACTGATAATAGATTCCTAAGTGAGAATCTTATTTTTCCAATAATAGTCAAGAGTTTAGGATGACTTAAAACTTTTGAAAAAATGATAACTAAAAATTTTCTAAAAATCTTCAAGACAATTGCTTTTCCAAACTTAAGGATAAGGCGATAAGGTATTAAAGTATTTTCTAGCAAACTTTGAAGAAAATCTAAAAGAATTGTTTTTTTTTTTTTAAACATTGCTAGCAAATAAAGAGTTTGATAGGGTTCCCAAAAATACAAATAACGGGTAAGCCTCCCTTACTACTCAATAATCACTTACTCTTTTGCCTCATTTTACTTGGAGGGTTTGGTTTAATCTTGAAAGTGATGTCTTGGCTTAATCAATCACCTCTTGAGGGGTTTCTTGCAATTAAGACTTATATCTTCTTCTTGGGGGCATCAATATTTAAAATTTAGGTCAAACAACGCCAATGAGGAATGACTTTAAATTCCCCCATTTTATTTAGAAATAGATATCTCATTCTCAATTGGTTTAATCTAAGAGGACTTCCTTACAATCTCTCGGTTTAGATGTCACTCTTGACTTTTATTCCAAAAATTATGATCTCTCTTGTAGGTAATATGCTTTGATCAATCTATTAGGCCTTTTTAGGACTTGTAATGAAATAAGCTTTCGGTTTCAAAAAAAGTACCAATGTCAAGGTCTTATTTTGAAAGAATCATCATTTCAACCTAGGTTTTCAAGTCAAGAAAACTAGAATAGTACTTGCTTTAGCAATTTTTGCTTAAGATAAATTATTTTCAATGATTTTGAGAAGTCTTTAAAGAAGGGTGGTATATTTTTTAGCTGTAATGTTTGGGTTCCTGTATTTGGTCTTGGTATTTTTAAGTATTGTTGGTTTTTTATTGTGTATAGGTTTAACTATATTCTTGGGGTTTTCTCATTTCTTTTCTTTTCTTTCTTTTTCTTTCATTCATTTTCTTTTTCCATCTTTTTTTTTCTTTTCTTTTAGGCGTAATGGTGATTATCTCTTATAGGACATATGTGTTTTTTTCAAAATGTAGACTTTCCTTCATCAAAAGAAATAAATTATGATGAGAAATTTTCCGACACCACCTATACCCTTAGAACTAGATTTGGCTGATGGTCCAAATCGCTTATATTTTTACTTTATATCTTTTATTCTAATAAATATTTGAGAAATAATCTTACAATTACAATAATAATTCTTCATGGGATGCCAGTATGTCCTACACTAGTGGATGGATACGGGACCTTTTCAAATTTACAATCAAAGAACAGCTGAGATTGTTTCCATTCCGAAGCATTGGCTCATGAAGACTTATGATATTTTTGTACTTTGTAATCGTTCTATGGACTATTTTATGTTGTATTTTTCTTTTGGGACACTTTCATCTTTTATTGTAATTCCCATTTAGGACCGGCCACCTTAAAAGTGGCAAACTTATAATTTTTGTCCATTTTCTAACCCTAGGAGTAGTAAGTATAAATACTTGCTTATAGTAGGGTTTGAGGAGGCCAAAATTTTCAGATTTGAACATCACATTTTCGTGAGAGAGCTTAGGGTTTCCCTAGTTCAATTTCCTCTTATCAATTTCAATTTCCAAGAGTTGAAATTGTGGCGAGTGCAACAAAAGAGCAATTGTGAGTAATATCAATTCCTTCTTTGTTGTGTTTCCTTTTCATCACTAGTGAGTCATATCTAGGGTTGATTTGGATGATCTTGGTCAGATATTGATTGTAATTGTGATCAAATATCATGTTCTGAAATTGATTGTTTTAGTATTTGATATCATCATCAATATTGGAATCATTTGTGACGTGAATGGTTCTTGTTGGTAGAGGATGAATCATGGTTTTAGATTTGTTCTTCTTGATATAATTCACGTGGATTTCACTTGCATTTGTTGTTATTTGGTGAGGTTTAACCTTGTTGGATTGTTGATTGCATCTTTGGACCTTTGGATTTCATCAAAATTCCATTAGGGTTCACGCAATTTCCTAGTCCAATTGAACTGGTTCATTTGCTTGAGTTGAGATTGTTTATTCGATTCATTGGCATGTGCTTGGGCTTGGTTTTGAGCACATCATCTTTTGGTATTAGAGCATCGTCATATTTGGATCTAAGATTGATTACATCCTAATTGAGAAATTGGTTACATTCATTGGAAATTGACGCCATTGTTCATGAGATTAAGACTAGTTTCATTGACATTGTTTGTTTGTCTTTCAAATTGGTTTTTGTATGTGCTTAATCTTGGTTTTATGCACATCAAATTATCCGCGGCAAAAATTACCCTTGAATTGTTGTAACTAGGGCAAGCACTACTTAATTAATTCCTTTTTTTTCTTGATTGATGTCCTTATCTTCTTAATCATCCCATTGTAAGGTAGTTCTCGACATAGTTAAACTTTGAAACTCTTTTTATAAAAGCTCAAATGGGGTTGGCAAAGAATTATTGTGTTTAGGATAATAAAAATGAATGCCTAACATTATTTTGATTAATATATCAAATTCAAGATAGACCTCCTTTAAGGAATGGGTCAATGATAAGTATAAATTAACACTTGTATTTTAGATGAATTCTAGTTATTTGTGTAATAAGTTGATGTTATCTTGAAGAATTTTTATACTTAAAAGAGAAATATTTTAGTTTCAGCAATGAGGACCACTATTTTGAGAGGGGATATCGACTTGGATTGAGATCGGAAGAATACACGAAGAAAAATGCTTTTTGGAAGAAACAGGGGAAGTACACGGGTGTGTATTTCCAGAGCACGGTTGTATGTTGGGCTTAAAAAACCAACAGAAGCTTACACGGTTTGAGTATACAGTTGAAGGCACAGCCGTGTGTTGGCTTATTCACAGAAGTACACGGTCGTATGTTATTGGCAATGGGTTTTTTTTTTACTTCAGACACTATTGCAAGGCACGACCGTGTATAACCGTGGGTCGAAACCGTGTATATGGAAAAGTTTAGCCATTTCAAGAAATTTTTCGGTTTCTCTTCGTTTTCTAGGTGGGGGGGTTCCTAACCTGAAGGACATAGAAAAAATGAGGAAAAGAAGAAGAGGAAGAGATGGGGAAAGATTATCTAAGGGAAAAGCAACATCAACGGATTCATCTTTCTCTTCCGAAGGGTTTATGCACACGGGTTTTTTCATCTTCATTGATTTGTAACTTGAAAACCATGAGTGGCTAATTTATTTCATACCCGAACCTTACGAACCCTAATTGTCATGCAACATTGGATTGATTGCATAGTTAATGATAGTGGAATTCTCTGAATTTATTCATGTTACTCAATTAGTATTGCTAATTTGATGTATGTCCAGCATTGAGTTTGCATTGATTTCTTAGAAGTTGATTGGAAAATCTCTTGTTTGAATAGATCATGCATGAATAAAGGAATTTGTATGTAATCTAGGGATAGAGAATATGAATTTTCTATATCAGGTCAATTAGATAATTCGACCTGACGGATGGTTCAAGAGTGTTAATGCAATTCTAATCTATTTTGATAAAAGAGGGATCTTTATTAATGTGATTAGGGTTAGGAGTTAATAAATCTGGAAGGAATATTGGCTTAGTGTTAGATATTCCGCGGTTCAGAGATAACCATTGCTCGTTAATTAATTTATTGAAAGGGTGAAGTTACATGACAATTAGAGGAGTAATAAGGGTAGGGTATGCTTTTAATTATCAAATTTAGTAATCAAGTTATTGCGTTAGTTTTAATTGCTATAGGTTTTGTCAAGTGTTTCTAATTTAAATTGAATCTTTCAAAATTGTGCGGTTGGATAGTTGGTTTAGAGTTATTATTAGTACTTGCTGATCCTTAGAGGAACGATATCTGAACTCAACTCTATACTATTACAATTGATAGGTTCGCTTGCCTAATTGATCGTAAAAGAGAGTCGTAGAAAAGGATTTTAAAATTTGTGTGATTATGGTCATCAACAAGTTTTTGGAGCCGTTGCTAGGGATCAGCGATATTAAGAAAGCTCAACACTGACTACTTTAACCATTTATTTTTTAGTACTTGTTGTGTTACATTCACTCTTTTGTATTCCCTTGATTTTCGTTGTAGTTTATGACAAGGAGCTCTTCATCCAAACTTCTTGCTTTTAACCTAGAGATTGAGCGGACATCCAGAAGAAGGTTAAGGAGTGCCTTTGAACAAGCTGCGGGAAATACAGTTTTTGAAAATCAGCAATTAGGTGAAGAGGAATTGTAGTTTAGTGAGGGTGAGAATTCAGTTGCAGAAATGGCAGATCAACGTTGAACGATGGTTGAGTATGCCAGATCGACTTTGGATAGCACGGGCTCTTGTATAGTAAGACCTGCAATAAAGGCCAACAATTTTGAAGTCAAGGCTTCTACAATAAACATGATCCATAATCAATGCCAATTCGATGGTTTAGCTGATGAGGATCCCCATGCTCACTTCCAAATGTTTCTAGACACCCATGAAACAATTAAATAGAACGGGGTGATAGATGAAGCTTTGAAGTTGCGTCTTTTTCCTTCACATTAAGGGGAAAAGCAAGGCAATGGTTTAGAACTTTAGATCGAAACTCCATCATAACTTGGGCCTAGTTGGCGGAAACATTCTTGGACTACTACTTCCCGCCTTCCAAAACTACCAAACTGAGAAATGATATCATGTCGTTTACTCAAATGGATAATGTGCCCCTTCATGAATCTTGGTTAAGGTTTAAGGAATTGCTTAGGCGGTGCCCACATCATCAAATGCCCAATTAGTTACAAGTCTCCACCTTCTATAACGGGCTTGATTATAAAACGCGATAAACTATTGATGCTGCTGCTGCTGTACACTTAATGTGAAGACTCCTGAGGAGTCTCTACAGCTGTTTGAAAACATGGTAAAGAATAACCATTAGTGGAGTAATGGCAGAACAAGGCAAAGAGCAGCAGGGATCTATGAAGTTGAAATGATGACCACCCTTGTAGCAAAGGTTGATGCTCTAGCTAAAAAGGTTGATGGGATGGCAATATCTGAGTCACCCCAATATTTTCCAGCTGAGCAATCAACCACATCAGTGGCTCATGATTATATGGAGCAAGTTGATTATGTTAGCAATCTTATGTGATCTTAGAACAACCCTTACAGCAATACATATAATCCAGGCCGGCGCAATTACCCTAGTTTTTCATGGAGTAATCCACCAATTCCTCGGGGCAATGCACCTACACTTGGATTCCAAAGGCTTCTTCCACCACCTTTTACTGAAAAGAAGTCTAACCTAGAGGATATGATTTCTAAGTTCATTCAAACCTCAGAGCAGCGCCAGCAAGCAACAGATACTGCTTTAAGAAATCACGAAGCTTCCATTCACAATCTAGAAAACCAGGTGGGTCAGATTGCAACAATGTTACCAGAGAGACCACAAGGGTCCTTACCTAGGAACACAGAACCTAATCTAAGGGAGCAGGTGAAGGTAGTGACCCTTAGGAGTGGAAGGGAATTGCATTCTGACACCATTGGAGTGCCAAGGGTTGTACAAGAACAAGAGGTTAAGGTTAGACAAGACAAGGTTGCTGAAGAGGAACAAGCCATTACACAGGGTAAGGAAAAGGAGCTTGATAAGGAGGAAGATCTAGGAAAGGCCAAGACATCAAAAGTTCAGCCCTACAAGCCTCTAATTCCATATCCGAGCCGCTTGAAAAAATATAAAGAGCAAGAACACTTCGGTAAGTTTTTAGATTTGTTTAAACAATTGCATATTAATATACCATTCATGGAAGCTCTTGCGTAGATGCCCAGGTACGCAAAGTTCTTGAAGGATTTGCTATCGAACAAGAAATGACTGGAAGAGGTTTCTACTGCAGTCGTTGGAGCAGAATGTTCAACTATTTTGCATAACAAGTTGCCTAAGAAACTCAAGGATCCAAGCAGTTTTACTATTACATGCCTAATAGGTGAACTGCCTGTGGAGAGAGCCTTGGCAGACCTTGGGGCAAGTATAAACTTGATGCCCTATTCACTGTTTAGGAAGCTCAAACTTGGTGAGCCAAAGCCTACAAAGATGAGTTTACAGCTGGTTGATCGCTCAATCAAATTCCCTAGAGGAATCATAGAAGATGTCCTAGTAAAGGTAGAAAAGTTCATTTTTCCTGTTAACTTTGTTATCTTGGACATGGATGCAGATGTAGAGGTCCCACTGATCTTGGGACGACCATTCCTTACTACTACACGAGCGGTGATAGATGTTACTGATGGGAAACCGGTTTTAAGAGTGGGTGAAGATGAGTTGACTGTGACAATCCCAGCAGCTTTGAAACAATCTTTAAGCGTTGATGATTCTTGCTATGCTATTGACTGTGTTGATATGTCTGTGATGAGTTCTATGCAGGAATTGTTATGCCATGACCTTTTGGAATTTAACTTGACAGCAACTAGAGGAGAACAGTGTGAGAATTTTGATATTCAGAATGTGATGGCTCAATTGAATGCTGGTGAGGAGGTAATGTGTAAAAGAGGGTTTGAGAAGATAGGATCTAGTGAGGAAAGAAGGCTGAAACCATCGGTTGAGGAACCCCTAAAACTCGAGTTGAAGCAACTCCTAGAATATCTGGAGTATGCCTTTTTAGAGGCTAATTCTAAACTCCCTGTCATTATTGTTGCTGGTTTGATAAGGGAGCAAAAGGATAGCCTATTGGGGGTCTTGAAGGAGCACAAGCATGCTCTCGCTTGGAAGATTTCTGATATTCGGGGTATTAGTCCTTCGTTTTGCACCCATAAGATTTTGCTTGAGGATGATTTCAAACCAGTAGTGCAACCTCAAACGAGGTTTAACCCCAATATGTGGGAGGTTGTGAAGAAAGAGGTGATTAAACTCATGGATGCAGGGTTAATATATCCTATCTTCGACAGTTCTTGGGTCAACCTTATGTAAGTGGTACCAAAAAAAGGAGGAATGCCTGTGGTGCCTAATGAAAGAAATGAACTCATACCCATGAGGACTATAACGAGATGGCGAGTGTGCATAGATTATAGAAGATTAAATTAGGCAACTTGCAAGGATCATTTCCCTCTCCCTTTTTTGGACCAAATGTTGGAGAGGTTGGTAGGACATCTATATTACTGTTTTTTAGATGGAATGCCAAGGTATTTCCAAATTCCAATTACTCCTGAGGATCAGGAAAAGACCACGTTCACTTGTCCTTATGGTACTTTCGCGTATAGGCGTATGCCTTTCAGGCTATGCAATGCACCAGCGACTTTCTAGCGGTGTATGCTAGCCATCTTTGAGGACTTAGTGGAAGACATCATAGAGGTATTTATGGACGATTTCTCCGTATTCAGTGATTCTTTTGATGATTGTCTCACTAATTTGCAAAGAGTTTTAGTTCGATATGAAGAGATAAATCTGGTTTTTAATTGGGAGAAATGTCACTTCATGGTGAAGGAGGGCATCATTCTAGGGCATAAAATCTCTCATAGAGGAATCGAAGCGGATAGTGCAAAGGTGGACACAATTGCAAAGCTTCCACTACCTTCTTCGGTTAGAGCCATTTGGAGTTTCCTTGGGCATGCTGGTTTCTATAGAAGGTTCATTAAAGATTTCTCTAAAATAGCTTGTCTTCTGACACGGCTATTAGAAAAGGACATGCCTTATGAATTCACTAATGAATGCCTTCAAGCGTTTAATACGCTTAAAGAAAAGTTAACCCAAGCACCTATCATGGTGGCTCTTGATTGGGATCTTCCTTTCGAATTAATGTGTGATGCAAGTGATTTCACTGTTGGAGCGGTTTTGGGATAAAGGAGGGATAAGCATTTTCAGCCTATTTACTATGCTAGTAAGACCCTCACAGGTGCCCAAGAGAACTACACCACGACCGAAAAGGAACTTCTTGCTGTAATTTTTGCTTTTGACAAGTTTCGGTCTTATTTAATTTTGTCTAAGGTAATTGTTTACACTGACCATTCAGCTCTCAGGTACTTATTATCTAAGACAGATGTGGAACCACGACTCATTCGGTGGATCTTGCTTCTACAAGAATTTGACTTGGAGATTCGGGACAAAAAGGGAGCTGAGAACCTAGCTACTGATCATCTATCTCGATTGGAGAACCCAAAATTGGAGAAATTGAATGAAAAGGATATTGATGATACTTTTCTAGAGGAAGGACTCTATCAGATTAACAAGGTAAGTAATGCCTCTGAACCTTAGTTTGCTGATTTTGCAAATTACCTTGTTGTAAAGCACCCCCTAGTGACAAAACTTCTCAGCAAAAGAAGCATTTCTTTGCTGAGTTAAAGCACTATTTTTAGGAGGAACCATTCTTATTCTGTGTCTGTGCAGATCAAGTGATTAGACGATGTATATCCGAGCAAGAAGGGTAGGAGATTTTAAAGCACTGTCATACCGGGCCAACTGGCGGTCATTATAGTGTGAATCGGACAGCCCACAAAATTTTGGAATCAGGATTTTATTGGCCAACTATATTCAAGGATTCCTTCAACTTTGTGAAGACTTGTGACAAATGCCAACGAGTGGGGAGTATGTCAAAACTGACGAAATGCCCCAAATTTTCATATTGGAGTGTGAGATCTTTAACGTGTGGGGGATTGATTTCATGGGACCCTTCCCCAATTCTTTTGGGAACAAGTATATACTTGTGGCGGTAGATTATGTGTCTAAATGGGTAGAGGCCCAATCTTTGCCCACCAATGATGCTAGAGTAGTGGTAAAGTTCTTGAAGAAACTTTTCTCTAGGTTTGGAACACTACGGGCTTTAATTAGTGATAGGGGAACACATTTATATAATGTGCAATTAGAGAAGGTGCTAAAGCGATATGGGGTCACCTATAGATTAGCAACCCCCTATCACCCACGGACGAGTAGTCAAGTAGAAGTTTCTAACCGTGAGCTAAAAAGGATTTTAGAGAAGACAGTAGAACATCACTGAAGGGATTGGTCGGAAAAATTGGACGATGCGTTGTGAGCCTATAGGACAGCCTTCAAAACTCCTTTAGGCACCACCCTATATCGACTAGTGTTTAGGAAAGCTTGCCACCTGCCAGTGGAGTTAGAACATAGAGCTTTCTAGGCTTTGCGTACTCTCAACATGGACTTAGAAGCGTTGGTAAGAAGAGGAAGTTTCAGCTGAATGAACTTGATGAATGGTGTGCAATGGCTTATGACAACATGCGAGTTTACAAGGAGAGGATGAAGAGGTATCATGACATGCGGATTCATCATCCGAAACAATTATGTGAGGGAGATCATGTTCTCTTATTCGATTAGCAACTGAAGCTTTTCCCAAGTAAGTTAAGATCGAAGTGGTCTAGGCCGTTTAAGGTGATAAAAGTCTCCCCTCATGGAGCGGTTGGAATTGGAACACTCGAGTGGACATACCTTCAAGGTAAATGGGCAACGATTGAAGCTATATTTTGGGACTCGAGGGGAAAAAGAGGGCTAAGAGGAGTTTAGACTCCACCCTCTTATGAATTAATCAGGTGCAATCTCATTCCGTCGAGTAAACAACGTTAACCAAAAGCGCTTGACGGGAGGCAACCCATGCAGTTTTTAGGTAAATTTTTCTTTCATCATAACCATCCATTCTTTTTTTTTTTTTTTTTGTTGAATGACTTGACAAGGCGATACTTGTGTTATGGATCTTGAGGATGACATGAGAATTATGTTTCAACAAGTTTGGAAGGGTTAAAACACTCAACGGAGGTGGGTACTGTGCTTTAACAGAGATACACGACCACATATTCTTATTTTACAAGGCCGTGTAAAGGCAGTTTTCATGCACAGAGGGTTACACGTCCTACATACACGGCCGTGTACCATAGGGCGTATATACTGGAAAACGCCTGTGTATTTGATCGCGCATGGAGTCTAAAAAATTCATAGAAAGATACACACTTAGGAGGCACGGCTTTAGGTACAGGCATGTAACGTGGCCGTGTGTGCGGCTGTGTGAATCATAAACACAACCGATAGGGTTTAATACCCTTTCATTTTCATCTCTCTTCATTCTTTTTCACTCGTTCGTGTGCATAATCATCTCTCTTCACTCCCACTAATTCTTCTTGTGATTTTTGCACCCATTCCTCCGGATTCAAAAGTAAAGGTATGGATTTCTACTTTCTCTTCTCAACTCTCTTTATTTTCCTTGCAATGTTGAACCAAAGAACACTTTCTGTGTGTTCTAATCAAGGGGCTTTTGTGTGATTTGTTCATTTTTAATGATTTATCTTCCTTACCTTGAGTTCTTTCATGCTTTTGTGTGGAATTCATGATGATTTTCTGCTTTTGAACACAAACCTAGGATTTCTACCTCTTGAGTAATTCGTGTTGATTCTTAGATGTCATTCACATGAAAATTGTGTAAGGAATGGATTTCTGTACTGAGATTGTTACATGACTGATTTTACACAGCCGTTGTTATAAGGTGTGTATTTTTTAATTATGGTGGGAGTGTGTGATCCGAATACACGAGCGTATATGGGCGTGTGTGCTAGGCGTGTAGTTCCAATTAAGTTTAATTTGTGATTTTCTCCTTAGATTGTAGCTTTATCTTTCATATTATCTGTCATACACTACCATGGGAGAGTGTTTTGTGTGCAAATTGTTGGCTATGATCTTACTTATCACCTCGAGAAGGTATAATCTGGTTTTGTTCTTTTGTTCTTATGTCTCCAGATGCCTCGGATAAAGACTGTTGCTTAGAAGAGGTGCCGTGATGACGAGGCCAGTAGTAGTAGGGGAGCGATCCGCTATCCTGTAAATATAAGGGCCGAGCATCGGTCGATCTATCATAACTACAAGAGCACCAAGATCGTTAGACCAAATGTGGCTCTTAATTGGGATTTTTGGGGTGGCTTGGCATTCGTCAAGAAGTTGAGGGTCTTCTGCATGACCCCGCTTGGGTGAGATTGTTTTCTATCGAGGACAAAATCTATTTGGACCTAACACTCACCTTTATTGCTACCTTCACCATCAGAGAGCCCATGAGTGCTGGGATAGATAATGAAGTTGAGTTCCTTACGATGGGTCAATACCGGAGGTATTCAATGATGGATTTTATTAAGGCCATGGATATCTATGAATTTGCATTCCTCCACTCCTCAGCCTTCCGCCAATTACCCTTAGGATTTCCCCACAGGTTTTGGGTAGGAGATTATTGGCTACAATTGGGATCGGGCGTTTACACTTCTTCTTCTAGAGAAGGTTCTACCTTTAGGCAGCTCTCCTTTCGGGTGCTTCATTACATCCTTGCTCATTCCACTACGGGCCATACCAATTCGGAAGGTGTGGTCAATGCACAGGAGGTGCTCCAGCTATGGAATATGAAAAGTGGGACTCCTATTAATGTCGGGGTGTTTGCTGCATTTTGTTTACTTCGACAAGTAGAAGCAGGGAATAGGGGAATCTTTGTGGGTTCCTGGATTACTTAAATTTGAAAATTTTAGAGCTATTCCCTGTACGCGAACCCGGCGATTGCATTAGAATGACTATTCGGCTATCAGCTGCACCCATTATTGGGTGGGGGCATAAACCTCAACACAATGAGGAAGACTCCGATGATGAGATGGATGAAATTGAGGGGTATAACCCTAACTAGGAAGTTGAGGCTAAGGAAGGTGAAGAAGAAAGAGCTGCCCCAAAAGAAAGGACTCAAGATGATGAAGTTCATAAAACTATAGGGGAATTAAAGACCCAAGTTCAAGGATTGAAGGAGCAACAAGACAGAATTTTGAAAAAACAAGGCAGGTTAAAAAGATTTATTCAAAATTGCTTCACTAAGTTGGTATAGACTTTACATCTTGCAATTGTTCGAGCGATGAAGACGTCTGGGTCGATGCACATACACAAGTTCCAGGTTTTTCTTCTCGACATGAAGAGGGCGGTCATCAAGATGGGTCGGACAATGAGGATGAGGATTGAAGGATGATTGTTGGGTGTTAACTGTTTGAATCCCTTCTGTAGGATTTTATGTTTTCTTTCTGTCAAGACTTTGTATTAAAACAGGGATGGATGCTGTTATTGTTCTTTCTTTATGCTTTTATTTTTTTTTTCTTTGGTTTTTCATTTCAGAGATTCTGTTAAATTGATGAAGTACATGACTTTAGTTGCATGACAAGATTGGGGAGGATAAGTATTTGGAGTTCTTTTTAAGAACTCATGGTCCTGTGCGCATGAATGCTATTGATTTGAGTTCTTCTGCAAAAGTGGATGCTGGATGTGCGATTCTGATATTGATCTAGGGGAGTCTCGTTTCTCCTTCTCTTTTATTTCCATTTTCTTCCCTTTTTGTGTAGTTCAATGTAGACATTGGGGACAATGTCTAAATCTAAGTGTAGGGGGAGGGAACTGAGATAAGAAGCATGAAATATAAGTGTTAATGAATCAAAATTATAAAGTTTCCCCACTTAAGATGTATTTAATGAATTACTAACAATCAAGAATTGCTGAGATTTCCTTATATTACTTATTGTGCTGAAAATTCTTGGGAATTTTGCAAATGTTTACTCTCTTATCTTGTTTTATAAATACTTTGCTAGAATTACAAGTTGAAATCTAAGTGAAGAGAATTACTTGTTGTTTAAGTAGTTATTTCGAGAATTGTGAATTAAGATCTCTATTAGGTTTAGTATGCTCTTTCTTTTGCTATTAATGTGAGTTATGCAATTCTGAGTAAAGGAGTAGAGGATACTTGTAACTTGGTGATTCCTTTTTGCAATTATTAGAACTGAGAACTTTGGGAGTAATTCTCTTAAAAAAAAAAAAAAAAGAGAAGTTCAGAAGTGGGCCTCATTGACTCGAGTAATTAAGCCTGAGGGGTGCACTCTTGAGGGAATAACATCTATTGACTTGGGTGATGAACTCGGGATAAATGGCTGAAAGCTCGCTACAAGGGTCGTGAGAAAAATCCAAGAAAACTAAACTTAATTGATCTGTAATTGAAATTAATTAATTTAAATTTGATTGAGATGGTAGAGGTTCGAAGGGGTATCTTAAAACCTAATAGCCTAAGATCGTCTGGTATGGGACTTACTGACCAAGGAAACCATTTTAGTTGAAAGGTTAAAGAAAATAGATAGTTGACTTGACTCAAACAAGTAAATCCGAGGGACGCCTTCTACACTGAGGGGATAACGTCTATTAACTTGAGTGATGAGCTCGGGATTACCGATTGAAAATTCGTTACATGAGTCGGTTAACTAAGTTAATTATTTAATGGAAAATCTCCCAATTTTATTTAAAAGGACTAAAGGAAAGAAAAATCCAGGAGATAAGTGGATACAGCATGTCTTTACTCCTTATTGCATTGCTTATAGGAGTAGTTAAGAGGGAAGTATACTTTACACTACTGGCATTGATCTATGTTCGATTTCACTTTTGGGAATTTGTGTTTAAATGATGAGAGTACTAGTTTAAGTCACTTGGATTAGCCTTGAGAATTCTAGTATTTGTATCTTGTAAACAACTAATGGTGGGATTGAGTAGAGATTGCATATTATAAGGGTAAATTATGAGAATCAATGATGCAAAAAGAAATTTTTTATTGCTGAGTTAATGAAAATCTTGTCTTTGGTTTTTCTTTAGCTTTATTTTTTTATTTTTTTATTTTTATTTTTTTGCTTGAGGACAAGCAAACGCTTAAGTGTGGGGGAGTTTGATAAGTATAAATTAACACTTGTATTTTAGATGAATTCTAGTTGTTTGTGTAATAAGTTGATGTTATCTTAAAGAATTTTGATACTTAAAAGAGAAATATTTCAGTTTCAGGGATGAGGACCACTATTTTGAGAGGAGATATCGACTTGGATTGAGAACGGAGAAGAATACACGAAGAAAAATGCTTTTTGGAAGAAACAGGGGAAGTACACGGGTGTGTATTTACAGAGCACGGCCATGTGTTGGGCTTGAAAAACCAATAGAAGCTTACACGGTTTGAGTACACGATTGAAGGCACGGCCCTGTGTTGGCTTATTCACAGAAGTACATAGCCGTGTGTTATTAGCAATGGGTTTTTTTTACTTCAGACACTATTGCAAGGCACGGCTATGTATAACCGTGAGTCGAGATCGTATATATGGAAAAGTTTGGCCGTTTCAGGAGATTTTTCGGTTTCCATATATATATCTCTTCGTTTTCCAGGTGGGGGGGGGGTTCCTAACCTGAAGGATATAGAAAAAACGAGGAAAAGAAGAAGAGGAAGAGACGGGGAAAGATTATCTAAGGGAAAAGCAACATCAACGGATTCATCTTTCTCTTCCGAAGGGTTTATGCACACGGGTTTTTTCATCTTCATTGATTTGTAACTTGAAAACCATGAGTGGCTAATTTATTTCATACCCGAACCTTACGAACCCTAATTGTCATGCAACATTGGATTGATTGCATAGTTAATGATAGTGGAATTCTCTGAATTTATTCATGTTGTTCAATTAGTGTTGCTAATTTGATGTATGTCCAGCATTGAGTTTGCATTGATTTCTTAGAAGTTGATTGGAAAATCTCTTGTTTAAATAAATCGTGCATGAATAAAGGAATTTGTATGTAATTTAGAGATAGAGAACATGAATTTTTCAAATTAGGTTAAATTAGGTAATTCGACCTGACGAACGGTTCAAGAGTGTTAATGCAATTCTAATCTATTTTGATAAAAGAGGGATCTTTATTAATGCGATTAGGGTTAGGAGCTAATAAATCTGAAAGGAATATTATATTAGTGTTAGATACTCTGCAGTTCAGAGATAACCATTGCTCGTTAATTAATTTATTGAAAGGGTAAAGTTACATGACAATTAGAGGAGTAGTAAGGGTAGGGTATGCTTTTAATTATCAGATTTAGTAATCAAGTTATTGTGTTAGTTTTAATTGCTATAGGTTTTGTCAAGTGTTTTTAATTTAAATTGAATCTTTCGAAATTGTGCGGTTGGATAGTTGGTTTAGAGTTATTATTAATACTTGATGATCCTTGGAGGAATGATATCTGAACTCATTTCTATACTATTACAATTGATAGGTGCGCTTGCCTAATTGATCGTAAAAGAGAGTCGTAGAAAAGGATTTTAAAATTTATGTGATTACGGTCATCAACAGTCAAAAACCTCACATTAATAACACTTAACTCTCAAGTGTTTAAGGGTCAGTGTTTGGGATGTGGTTTGCCTCTTGTCATTCTAAACCACTCGAACAAATGAGATATCCTTCCATTTTACCAGATTTGCCTATATTCACCATGTCTCATGATGTCTTTGAGAGTTATGTGCCCTTGTCAAGTGATTTAGTCTTAACTAGGCTCTCTTGGGAAGCTAGTTAAGATAGTCTTCTTTATGCCCTTATTAGTAATTGACCATAGCCACCTCGAAAATGTGCCCTAAAATTAATTGTCTCTGTATCTGTTTTATATAACTCCTGATTGAGAGAAAGCTCAAGTGTAACTCTTAGGATTTGAGAGAGTTGGAAGGTTTTGTGTTCTAAGGATAAATCAACATATGAGGAGACCTTTTGAAGTGAATGGGGTCTTTCAAATTGAGACAGGTTATAGAGGTCTTTAGCTTTATGTTTAGAGTAAGTGATTGTGAGCTTTGGGTTAAGATAACCATTTAAAAGCAACTTTTAGGACCTTGAAAGGATCTTTTATTGTTAGCAACTCTTCAATTTTCTTAGCTTTATTCTTTTCTTTATTGTTATTATTTTTTAGTAAATATGCAAACAAGATGCTCACACGGATGCAAAAGGGGCCAGCATTTGATTAGTGATATAATACCTAAGTCTTCTCCAGTTAAGCTTCCAGAGCTTTGTTTCTCTGGTTAAACTCCTTGAATCTACTTTTCCAGATATCCTTTTTGTAATCCGCAGCCTCAAAGTGGACTTCCATCCGAGCGCTGACCTATTCCATATAGGTTTTCATTTCTAGACCCATGTTGTTCGGCGTAGGTTGAGTGACATCCGGGACTCGATACACCCTTTCCCTTGTTTGGTATAATTGATTGATCACGAAATCTTTTGTAGCTCGGTGCTTACTTACTTCCCCATCTAGATCACTGAGGTCTATATTAGGGCTCTCAATCTGGGCTTCGCATAAGGCTTTGACCTTTACTAGCTTGACGATCTTCTCAGGCACCAACATGCTCGAATCTTGGTATTCGAACATGATTCCTTCCAATGATGGCCCGTAAACTATGTCTTAGATAGTACCAAATTGATGGACCACCGAGTTCGAATGATAACCTGTGCACCCACTAATACTAATCAGTGGAACAACTTGAAGGTTCCTGCATGTTAGGATGACCTTATTGCAGTAGCTCCACTTAACAGTCCAAAAGATGTTGTTGGCACTAAAACCTTTGAGTACTTCCACCCAACTATGGCTAGAGAGATCATCGCGCAGCTTCATTCTTTCTATGTAGGAATTTACAAGGTCTACTTGCTAGGCTAATGATTTCCTGACCATGTTCAACTCGAAGCATTTGAGATGGCTTATAAACCAGATTAAGATGAGGTTAATGTTTGAGCGGAGGATTCCATAGCCCTTCTTCTTCACAAAATTCAAATTCCATATCTGTTCAGCTAGTAGGGCTGGGATATAAGACTTCCTTTCCAAAAACTGAAACACTAACTCTACGACCCTATAGTGGATGTGAAAGATCCTAATGGGAAAAAAGGATAGTTACAAATGCTGTCAAGATGAAAGCATAAACCCGTCTTTGCTTGTAACTTTTGGGAACTCCACATAAGATGTCTCTCTTGCTCCCATCATCACACCGAGCTATGAACCAAGCCTCAAATTCATCCATTTGGAGGTAATATCCATTGTTATTTTCCAACACTCGATTAATCACTATCTTATGAATGCCTAGGAGTTTACTGAAAATACCGGTTGACCCAGCCTCTAGATCTGGCACATACACCCAGTTGGCAAGTGAGGGGGGCTGCAGAAGTTGAGTATATTCCTCTAGAGTTTGCGTGATCTCATGTGGCCCAATAAAGAAAGTTGCGAGCTTAATTTCCTAAAGGTATAAGACAGCTAAAATCAAAGGCAGATTGATTTCCATCTTCATTAATGAGAGGATGGGCCCTATATTTCCCTAAATGAAGGCCTATTCCTCAGGGTTGTACAAAGTGAACCAATGGTCCAGTACCAGTTTTAGATCCAAAGTCTTGTAGACCCAGATTTCCTTACGGAGGAAACGGTCGATTACAGCACTAGCCATCTATCATGATTATAATAGGAATTTCTAATTACAAATGAAATCTCTTACAAAATATCAATAATTCTCTTACAAGTAAATGTATCTGAACCCCAAAAAAGAAAAAGAACAAGGAAATTATATCATTAATCATTTGCTAGCCCATGACTTAATGAATATAAGGTAGGTAGGTTCTGAAAGGTCCTCAAGCTTTACGGCCTCCTACATTCTCGAAGAAATGGATCTTGGGCCATATCGAAACATTGGGTGCGATAACCTAATCAGCCCTGAACGGTGATTATTTCACTTCACTCG